>VZTD01005887.1:0-500150 GCA_013397725.1 Rhagologus leucostigma
ATAACCTTTTCTGCACTATTTCCTTAAACCGGGGGAAGGGTAACTACAGCACGGAGGGGAGGGAACGAGGAGAGGAGCTCAGGAATGCGCTCTGGGGGAAGGCAGGGAGGAGGGGAAAGGCTGGTTGGCGGCTGGCGCTCCCCTCCCTCCATCCCTCCCTGCCGCGGCGGCGGGGGACACAGGGGTCCTGCCGGCGCCCTCGGAGCGCTCCGCCGCTCGGCCCCAGGGCCCCCGCCAGGGGGGCGGGGGGTGTTTGGTTTCGAGATTTGGCTGTTCTGGAAGCTGCTTGGACTTGAATGACTAAGGCGGAGGGGGGCTGAGCTCTTTCTTCAGCTCCAGATCTACCCCACCCCGAACTGGCCACAAACTAATTACGATTTGCCTATATCGCAAGGGAAGCGAGCAAATTCTTCTCTCAGCTATCCTTACTTTTTAAAGAAACTTAACTTGAAAAACTCCTACGTGTGACTTTAGTGAAGGGGGAGAAACAAAAGGATTACGAAATTGCCTGATCTGCTCCTGCCAAACGTCCACCCCGGCCCCGCACCCGCTCCTGGCGCAGGGCGAGCCCCCCCCAGCCCCCAATTTTTCCCTAAATAACTTTGTTTGAGGTTAAGCTTTGACAAATAAATAGTCACGTTTTAGAAATTAAAAAGAAAAGTATGAGCTGGGAATTTACTGTGTCCCATACGATTTCCCATTGACAGACCCGCTGTGTATTAAAACTTAGGTGAAACGCTTGTTCTTAGTATTTTAAATTCGCCTTATGGTGGGGTTCACAAGTTTGTTTTTCTTGTCAAAGACGTTTTCTTTCCTACCACTTTAAACCTAGGCTTTCTGGAGAGTTAGACCTGTTTGTTTAATCGTATTTGATAGCTTTGTAGAACATGATATGACCATAGATTATTTATACAGTTTCAACTTGTTGGGATTCTTAGTATGAAGTACTAATTTTCGAGATTTTGAGTTGGGGTTCTTGTTTGCGGATGTATTCCTCCTCACTAAAAGAAGTTTGGGAAGTTGTTGACCTCGGAAGATGAAAGAACTGGTTATATTTGGTAGAACAACTCCCCGCCCTCTGCCAAGACTGTAAAAATGAGATAGCGACTGTAGTACGACACAAAAATAGCGTGTCGAGAAAATGCTACCTTCTGAAATAAATGATAGAGGAGTTTAAAAAAACCCAAACAAACGATGAAGAGTACTGAAATATGGATTGTGGGAAGCATTATAGTGGGAGCATCTATTTTTATTTTCAAGACGCTTGGAGGAGTATGAATTTATATTGGAGCAAATGTGGACGTGAAAAGCAAAACTATTTAAAACTTATGTTCTTGGTCATCACAGTGAACAACCGTTTTCAGAATAGGTAGATTTACAATAAACGTCAAGAAGAAACTTGACCGAGAAGACTCCTTTATAGCACAAATGAGCCTTCCAGAGGCTTGATAATGGATTTTTAAATTCCTGAATCTCTTCAACTTAATGTATTTGGCCAGAGGAGGCCTGAAGCTGTTTTTTTATTTTCAGAGAACAAAAGGAAGAAAAACATTTCCCGATGCGAAAAGGACAGTGAAAAAGGAATGCCTGAAATACTTACATCTTGTCGTATATTTTGAAATACTGAAAACTCTGGAAGTCTGTTTGCAAAGTATTGGGAGTTCCAAAATGAGGGCTCTCGAGATGCTTGCTGAAAAAGTTTAAGGACTGTGTTGGAGCTATTCTTCACACTCTTCTTCAAAAGAAAAACAAATAAAATACTAACTGTGTTCCTAAATGGTCTCTGGAAGAAGCCTAGTATCCCTTTAAGCTTTTCTGCTTTTCCTGTTTACGTTGGCAATTGAGTGGAAGTATTGTGGAGGCAGAAAACTTTTTGGAATGTTGAATAAAATGTTTCATGCAAATCTAGTAAATTGCTTCAAGACTTCAAAATTTGAACACTAAGGGGCGCCAGTTAATTTTTTTTCTGAGGCGTGAGTCTGCAAGCACCACTATTGACTCGGGCAGTAAAATTATCAAATCTGGTAGAAGACGCCAAAGAATGACAAAATACTTGTGGATTTGTGCAGGTATCTGTATTTGCATGGACCTCCATGTATTGTATGCTTCCAGGCAGTATTACATAGGTGGAATAGGCAGTAGCAGTGAACAGCTGAGAAGTTGGAACAACTGTTTTGCTGTAAAACACCTATCCTGGTTACCAGTGGGGGCTGTGTTAAATGTCTTGAGCTCTATGCTCCACTGACATCCTCCAGCAGAAAGGTTTAGTAATAGCGAACTACAGGTTTGCTAGAAAAATCTGCGGGATTTAATGTGCTTACTTAAAAGTGTATTATTTCATAGTTTCATCGGTTGTTTACTGGCACCCTTGAGAATACCAAGTATTTGGGGCAAGTGTGTGTATATATAGGTGTATATAATCTAAAAATAAAGTTGCAGGGTTCACATTCCCTGTTTGCCCCCTCCACCCTTTAATTTGATTTGCTTCTTCTAGTTTGTTGTTTTGTGCTTTAGGTAGGTGGAGGTTTTTTTTAGTTACTATACAACCATTTTCCTGGCGGTTTTGTTTATGCTTGAGAAGAATAATATTATGACCAGCCATTGTCTTTTATTTTGTGTGCTGATCAAAATGAAGAAATAAAGTCACAACCCTAAGAATTCAAACAAATAAAAGGTGGGATTGCTTTCCCTACTGGAATGCTAGGGTGGTTTTTTTTATTATTATTATTTACTTATTGTTACATGCCAGTATTTAAAAACAGAACTCAAATGGGCTTCTGCTGTGATTACTTCTTGTAACTGTATGCAACAAGAGATAGAAAGGGACCTGTGGGTTTAGGTGAACAGTGCATCTAATCTGGTTAGGTTACAGAATGTACATCTGCTTTTTTGGGGGCCATTTCTATGCAGTGTCTTTTATCCAAAACATGTTTTCCTTTCTGAACTCTATCCTGTTTTTTGATGTTTGAAAATTTTGGTGCTTAACTTAGTAGACGGTCTCTGTCTTGCAACATTTTGTTTTTGAAGATTAGCTTAAATGTAAGAAGTGTATTGAGGAAACCTTTTTTTTAATATAGAAACTAGTTTCATAAAATGTGAGAGTCACAGTTTTGTTTAGGTTACAGTTATTTTTCCATATGTGTGCTTTTAACTTCTCATGTGTAAATAAGGCTTCTGTGGATTAACAAGGATGTTTAAAGAGCACATCATAATAACTAGGAAGCTGAATTGTTTTTATCAGACTAGTGCAAACCTGTGGGAAGAGAGGGCTTTTCCTGAATGTAGAATAGGCTGTATTTCCTGTAATTGTTTGCACCATTAAATGTGACCTGATTTTTTTTGATTTTTTTTTCTGCTTAAGCTTCTGAGATACTAACTTTTATGATCTTTACCTAGATTGTTTTTTTCTGACAACTTGTATATTTTAGTACTCCCCTTTGTGGACAGTGAATAGAGTTGTACCAATTTTCTTGCACTGTTTTTAAAAACTAAATTGGACATTTCAAACTCCTCAGTAGCACGCTGACAGATTGAAATGAATGAGGTACTTCACTTGTGTTCTTTCAGCAGACTATGAACAAATGTGCCTGAACTATTAACTGAGATCTGAGTAGTCTAATTTTTAAACTTACATTTTGTTTTCTTGAACCTGTAAGTGCTTAGACTCTTGCACCTGATTGGAATGTACACAGATCAGATCTGTGGTCTGAACTGTTTTCAAAAAGAGATTAAAGTGGACTTTATCAAGAATTCATTTTGCCTTGATAACCTATACCTCAAAAACTTACATCTTCTCTTCAAAACTGTGTTGAAGGTGGCTATAAAGCATGCCTATCTTTAAATGTAAATTAAACCATGCATCTACCTGTTGGAGGTAAATCTAATTTTGTGTCAAATAGTCTGCCTCTTTTTGTCTACCAGGCATAGTAAAGCTAGTGTAAAATCATGTAAGTAGACAATATGAGGATCATTTTTTCTTGAATATTGCGCTCTCTGTTTAGTTTGCTCACTGAGAAAAGTGCATGTGAACTTGGAGGGCCCAGTGCCCAAGAGTGCAGTTTTTGTGTTAGTCTGGTTGTATTAACCAAAAGGTCTGTGTGAAGTAGGGCTAAAGAACTGTGTTCTGGTGTTGTGAGTTCTCCCTGAGAAGTTATCTAGTTACTTCTGTACATGACCTTATTGTTTGTGATTATGTAAATGTAGCCTGTGCTTAGCTAGGGTTTTGCTGACTTGTCAGATTTGATGGAGGGGCACTGGCCACATTAGCATGTCAGTTTTTTCAGTTGTATCAGATCTTGCAGTAAACACCCATTATTTCATTAAAAATGTTCTGCTTAATGCGATATTCAGGAATGGATATTCTTTGGGATAAAGGTGTTATGAAAGGTGTTTGCCCAGAGAGTCTCAGACTAATTTTTAAACTTGGTGTATAAATGTTAAAATTGTCAAAACAGCATGCCACAAGAGCATTGAGTATTGTTTGTGTGCTGTTTATCATTAGTACTCCTTTGAATTTGGTTCTTTAATAGTCTCTAAAACTTTATGGTCTGAGGTGTTTTTCTGATTTATGAATGTGTTGTAATAACAAGGTTGTAATGGTTCTAGAACTTGTATTCAAAAACCTTGTAAGAGCTATTTTGAGGTGTGTGTGTTTGGTTATTTTTTGGCGGGAGGGAGCAGGTTTAATACCTTGGCACAGCCTCTTGTAACATCAAACCAAAAGCTCCATTGCACTTAAGAAAAAGTGTGGTGGGTGTTTTTTTGGCTTGTGGAAAAATATTTAAAACGGAAACAGTTCAGTTCTTTTTAAAATACGTTATTTTTGGAGCTGTATCTGCAGCATTTATAGGACTGCAGTCACCTGGCATGTAACTAAAAAAAGGGTATTTTTTTAACTGATACAAGTTTTAAGTTAGTAAAACAGTTGTTTTAAGCTCATGCTTTGAAAGTGGTTTGTTCTCTGTTGCTTACCAGTAATTGAATGTTAAAATATCTGTCTTCTGATGTCTTTTTTTTTTAATAAGAGTAACCAATAGTAGACTTAGTTCTATACAGGAGCTGCTGACTTGTTAAACTGGGAGAGGCCTGTTTGAATTTATCGTTTTTGTTTAGTGCTACTTGTTCATTAAGGTTGGAATTCAGTTGCATTTTCCTCGTCTGAAATTGAATGCAGTCATTTCTAAAATAACTGGTGTCATATAAAAATCTCTTGCTATGGTTAGAAACAACTGACCGAGTACCGATTAGATTAGGGAGTGGCATGCGGCTCTTTCGTAATGCCCAAGGGGAAGAACTGGAGGTGTGTTGATTAATAATAGTAAAAGGGGGAAAAAAACCCCTAAACCAACCACCACCAACTGAGAAAAACTCTATAGATTTTAAGAGAGCACTTAGAATGTCCTGATTATGAAAATGAAGTTTAAATGCATCAAAAGATGGAAAGAAGTTGCTGATGTTCGATGAGTGCTGTGGGTGTGAAGAGAAGGCTAGACATGAAATGGATGGTCACTTTTGTGGGTTAGTAATGGTTTTGACTAGGGTATCTGTTTCAGTCATTCTTAGACTAAAACTTTTTTCCTCTGAGTACACTATACAATGTCAAATCAGGAATGGGATGCTTACAGTGATTTGGATTGTGTAGACTTTGTTAGAAAAGCAAGTACATTTGAATTGTTTTGAATTATTTTAATTACATAAAGTGTTCTCCATTTTTGAGAATGCACACTGATGCAGGTCTCCTATTAATTGTATGTATTATTAGATGCTGGTCTGGTATTATTTCTGTGGCTGACAGGATAGACCTGTGTTAACATTAATTATCAGACCGTCCTGATAGCTCAGGCTGATTGAGGTACAGCAGGAGTCTGCCATGGAAACTGATGGTTTATATTTGACTGCTTATATGGAATGTTGGGGGGGTGGGAGAGGGAAGAGATGGGGGAAATGCCTTGCCGGGAAAGCTGTGAACTAATGAAATGCCCTCACTCAGTGACCCTTGTCTTTATTGAAACATAACTCACAACTTCTCATTTGGGCCGTGTGAATTTTTCTGTATTGATTTTACTCAGAATGCGGACTATGAAAATCTTCTGTTGATTTTGACATTTTACTGAAATTTAATAACCCAGTGCTAAGAAAACTAGTAGGAACAGTAAAACTGCCAGTGTTTTTAATGTCGCTATGCAGTTGGTTAGGTCAGTAGAAGTACCACACAAGCTACGTCTGTGGCTTGCTAGCAGGAGGATCTGTGCTTGTGAGGGACATCGAAACTACTGTTTGAATCCTGAAACAGATCATAGGTGTAATGTTTATAGTCTGAATTATGTACCTTTGCTTTGCTAAGACAAAGAGTGGGTTGCTGAAAGTTAGGCAACATTACATTTTTACTTTTGACTTCAGAAAGTATCCTGTGTAACCCTGTACAATGCAGTTAAAGTAATGCCCAGGTTTGTGTTTCTTTTGGTTGTTTTTCTTGGAAACGTTTAATGGAAGTGGAGTTAGCTTTTTAATAGCAGAGCTTAAATTTTTTGAGACAATTTATGCACGAACGAACAGAACAGCTATGACAACACTAAAGAGAAATAATATCTGGCTTCATTAGCAGAGGTGCCCCTCCACTGTGTTATTCTTGCATCCATTAGAAAGTGTCTTTTGCAGGCTAGCTGTGTGTCTGAGAACAAGACAGCACAAGTTAAAGTGGAGTTGTGTTACTTAAACCTCTGTTGTCTGAGTTCGGCACTCAAAGTTGCAGCTTTTGTGATCTCTGCAGTTATTCTAGCAGGTGTTAGTGGTTGGAATGAGTGTGGTAATGCTAACGGGGTTTTTTATTTATTTTATTCTCGCGGTTTGAAATAGTGAGTAGCAATTGAAAATACATTTTCAGTTCCTTTTCATTTGAGAATTGATTTTTTTTTCTACTTAGTGTCAAATAGTAAATTTTGCTTTTCAGTTCAGTGTAAAAAATCGTTCTCTTGAAGGGAAATGGCAGTATGTAGCTCTTGATGTGTTTTAATGTTTTTGGTGGTGCATACTTGAGTAGCACCTTGAAAGTCAATTTTTTAAATTGCTTTTAGAAATATTTTTGACTGTTTTGTAGAGGCACTTCAATACTTTTACTTCACTCCATTCTGTAATTTGAGGGATTTTCTGTGTTTCCAGCATAGGCAGTGCCACGGCAAGGTTTTGATACTTTGTACTATAATTGCAGTGCTGCAGGAAGTGCCCGTGGGGGAAGGTCCTCAGGATACCCTTTTTTAGAAGGGATAAACCATGAAGCAATTTGTGTGATAACTCACTGAAATCTGAAGGTTAACAGATTTAAGGTTGGAACAGTTAACACTTCTGTGGTGTATAACCTTATAAATGTTGACGTTTCTTTAAGACGTGATATGAAAAGTAAAAACATCCCGACATGATAAACAATTAAAATCTTGTTACTTTGCTGGGAAGTTACTTCTGCGTAATCTAGGTAGTAATGCATCAGAATGGCTGCTGATGTCAGAGCAGAGGCAGGGGAAGATAATACAGTATTTTATACCCTTATCTGGTGGATCAGTTTCTGGCTTAAAAGGTCAGCTGATATTCTGTACTGGTCAGGGGTTTTTTGAGTTTGTTTTCGTGTGGTGCTGGCTTTCTTTTCAGATGGATCGGAGCTGTGATCTCACTCCCCATATATGATCTCAGAGTAGTTGTCTTGGCACGGTGGCTGAGGTGGCTCGATACTGAAGATGTAGAGCAGCGCCTTAGGGAGGGAAGTGCATTTGCTTAAACATTTACTTAAAAGTCTGAGGCTCCTAATTGATGTCAACTGATTGTGCATCTGGACCGTTCAGAATTTTAAGGATGTGCTTATCTGCAGACTAGCTGACACTAGATGGAAGTCAGACTTTGCTGAATTCTTTAAACTGTTTAGCTGTTGGAATAATGAACCTTTTTGGTCTTTTTTTCTAATTCTGATTAAAGAACTGATTTAGAAATCTCTGTAACCATTAGTTGGTCAAAATGTGCTTTCCTAGTTATGGTGTATTTTTTTCGTTAATGTGTAGGAGATGGCAGGTGCCTGAAATTTTAAAAACTAAGCAACAGATCGGCTAGCACAAGTATTAATACAAACGTAATGTTCTGGTTCATATGTTTAAATGGCAGCTAAACTAAAACATTCAGCTCATGTTGCATAATGCTTCCATTTATTTATCAGACTTCAAAGCAGTAGCAAATCAGTTAATATTCTTCTCAATGCAGCCTAATCTAATAACCTGCAAATAATTATATTAAAAGTTGATGCATAATTTTCAATTTTTGGATGCAGAGCAAGCCAAATCCACTTCTCTTTGTTGTGGATATCTTAGGTTTCTTTGCAGGAACAGGGAGGAGGAGGAGAACACAAGAAAAAAATGCTCTGACCCGATGCTGTTTGCTTTTGAACAGTGTTGCTGATCATACTGCTTTTAGTTAGTTTCAGTTTGTCTCAATTTGAAGGAGCATAATCTGCACCCCTCCAGCGTAAAACAACATGGACAGTTTCTCAGAAAGTTGTCACAGTCATCAACCCCCGCCCAAACTTACAAAATAACTTTGCCTAAATACTACATGTACAATCTGTTGTCAGGCGTGTTCTCGTAACAGTTGGTTTGTGTGCTGAAGTTGAAGGTTAAAATGCTGTAATAGGCCCAGCTGTCTTGTTTAAAGTGTGAGGTTTTTGCTGTGAAGATTGGCTGTTCAGTGAGAAAGTGCTGTGTGTTAGACATTGGTAGAGACAAGTTGTTGATAGTTCTTTAATTGCTTAAGTATCTTATCATCTATAAAGATAAGTGTAGTCAGAGAGGCTCATATACAGTCAGTTTACGAGGGAATTACTGCAGCTTTAAATCACTGGAGGTTTTTATGGAAATCTGATACTGCCTCTGAATCAACCTGAAGCAAGACTCGTTACGCACATTCTTTTGTTCCCACTTTTCATATAGTTATGTCAACTTTGTGCTCAAATAGACTTGAACAAAATCTGAGCATAGGTGATGTGGTAGGGATCAGAAATGAATTCTAACCAAGATTCTATCAGGAAGATTGATTATGTGTGTATTAAAATATCTTCATGGGGAGAATGATACTTTAGTATCTCAGGTATAAAATCAGTGACTAATTTTTTTTACAAGGGAATTATATTTGGCTGTTTTAATAACATGTTTAGAGAGATTTGAGTTATATTTTGAAATTTCTTGCAGTGGTTTTGTGTTCATTCTCTGGATAAATTTTATTTTTGTGACAAGACTAGCATAATTCTTTATGAAAAAAACAGAGAAAACATTATCTAAAGATCAAATCCATCTTAGAAGGGTGAAAAAGAACTGCTGGCTTTCTTAAGAAAAGCTTATTAAGGTTACAAACTTCAAAAACTTTTGAGACCTGTGGCATTTAAGATGCATACTGACATTTTGAGGGGGAGGAGGGGGAAAATGTCTCTATATCATCTTAATTGTAGGCTTAATTGAGGTTAAATTCTGTATGGATCAAAGTATTTCCAACTTCTAATAATTCGAGTGTAGCTTCCAGGGAAGCAAGGGAGTGTGTGGAAGCTCTGTCTGTAGGTGATGGGGTACATAAACTTAGTGTCTATTGATTTAGTAACTGTATTTTATTCAGAACTATTCATGAGGAATCACGTTGGTTCCAAATGGGAGGTTTAATGCACACTGGGGGCACTTGGTAGTGCTGAGTTTTAATACTGTTGAGTGTCTTCAGCAAGGTATTCTTGCATCAGCCTCGGATTAACATAGGATGAATAACAGAGCAATTCATCAGCTAGGCAGCTCTGAAGAGTGTCAGCAAGAAAGCTGACGATGATGAATTGGAGAGAAATGGATGCTGCAGTAGATGGCTGCTCCAGCCAGCGCTGAGGTGTTGAGGGATGGCAGTTGGTATTTAGGTGTACGCTGAGTAATTAAGTGAGGAGGGACCGCACGCTTTCGCTCGGCTGAATAGAAAAGAAATGCGTCCGTTCTACAATCCAAAAGGGTTGCTAAATTCAATAGCTTAAAATGACAGATGGACAATGGGTTTTTAATTCATTGAAAAAGATTTACATCAGTCTTTAGTATTGATAAATGTGAGTTACGTTTTGCAGACAGGCTTGTGAACTTCCTTTCGTCTTTGCGGGCTCAGCAACCTTATTTGGCATCAAAAACTTGGATAAATCAATTTTGAGGCAGAGTTTATTCTGAACTTAAGTTTCCTTCAAGTTCTGTGTTAGCCTTTCTTAGATCTCACAGCTTTCAGTTACTTTGTTACTTCAATTACTGGTTACTTTCAGTTTTAACTTTTAATTTTTTCCCCTCCAGGATAAAGAAAATAGTTGAGATTTTGAGGGGGGATTTTCTTCTATCAGCCTAATAGCATAACTAAGTGGTTTTTGTTGTGTGCACAGGTCTTTCTAATCCCATTTAGTATGGTTTGTAATATAATTGTTTTTGACTGCTTTTTGTTATATCAAATTGTTGAACACTTGACATATGGAGAATTAGTTTATTAATATTCAAGTTTTTTACTTTATTTGGGCTCTTTATATGGATTTTTTTCTGACTGCTGGCTGACTTCAGGTTACTAAACCGATATGTACAGGTTTCAGAGCTCTGAGCACAGTTCAGTACTGAAATCTGTATCAAAGACAAACATTTCAGTATGTTATATAGCAGTCATAACTAGTATAGTGTATTTTATAGTATAAATTGCTGCACAGATTAAACTACATTTCTAGTACGTTTTTCTGGATTGAGCATCTGGGCTGCTGAAAGTTTTGAGCAGTTGTTAATAACTAAAATGTATTTGTGAATAATTGGAAGTATATCGCAATGTCTCATTCTTCAAACTTCTGTTGTGTGCTCTTAGTCTTAAATTTCTGGTAAAAGATGGGATACTAATAAAGCACTAACATTTAAGGAGCTTTTTTCTTAGTCTAGTCATGGGTGAGTAGTTTCTCACAGGATGTAATATAGTTGAAACACGACTTATGCTGCTATAAACTTTTATCTGTTCCCACACCCTCCCCTGCATGGAAAGTTGAGAGTTTTTTCCCCTCCATGGAAAGTGAAGGAATAAATATTGCTAGGAATGAAATCTGAATAATCTCCAGGCTGTTGAGCTAATTAATGAAACTTAATGCCACAAATATGGGTGCAATAGTATGCAACTATCAATATTGGTATAATGAAAAAATTAATAGAAAGGTCACAGTACATTTTAAAAACACATTACTGTATAAGGAACTGCAAAAATTGTATTGTATGTTGGTTTTGAAACTGCTAAATTAAACAGATCAACATATGAAAGGAAGAGAAAAATCAGAATATATTTCCTTGAGCTCTGAAGTGTCTTTTTGCTCAGAAAGTGTTACTAATTTACAAAAATAATACAAAAATTTACTTAGCCTTCAAATGTTATGAGTTTATACATTACACGTAAGAGAGGTGGAGATTTTTATATTGAAATTAATGTTTGTACAATCTAATCAAGATTTCCTCTGCATGTAGTGTCTTTTTCCAATGCAATCTATGCTGTTTTTTCTAGTGCTTGTCACACTAAGCCACTCTAGCCATTCCTTGCCCATACCTATTCTGACATAGTAAAGAATTACAAAGCAGGCATATTTCGTTTTGCAGCACCATCAGCGAAACTGTGCAGTCACTGGCACAAAAAGTAACATCAAAGAGATTTTTTGCCTAAAATGAAGGGATTGTATTTGGAAACTGCATAGAAACAAGATAGTCTTTGACATGAGACCTTTGAGACCACTTTCTCTTTTAAGTAGACAGCATCTTTTTTGTTAGCAAAGTTAGTGGAGCTAAGTGAAAAGCAGTATGAGTTACCAGAATGGTGTTTTTCAATCTACTGTTTGCAGACTCACTGCATATGAAGAGTTGCTGCAGATAACAAAGAAAAAGTAAGTCTGTTATAGGGAGATTTAAATAGGCTACACTGAGCCTTCACCTTTTTCGGGAACTTTTTGTTGTTATGTAAGTGAATAAGGTTGAAGACCACTGATTTAAGGGCATTTCCATTATCGTAGTTGTCCTTGGCTGTGGGCTGAAATAAAAATTTGAAACAAGAAACTTCAAGGAGATCACAAAATAAAATACTGTTCACCATTATGTGTATTGAAACTTGTTTCACCTGCATTTATTCTTTTTTTAGGACTTCCTGAGGTTATATGTTTACTGAGCTAGTGAGTGTGATGATGTTTTCCCCAGATGAGATGTAGAGAATCTAATTATATTAATTGACAGAGTCTAGTTTGCAACACTAGAGCTCCAAAATACTAAGATATTAATTGCCAAAAGTACGTATAAGAGATGTAACCTACTCAATTCAAATAGGTATGCTATTATTATAGAATAATTTTGGTAGTAAATTCTCCTTAGGGCAGCTGAACCTTTCAATTTAAATTCCATTAAAATTGCCACACTGTTGTCATTTGTGAACAAGGATATTAAAGCCAGTTCCAGATGCTCAAGTACCTTTAGCTGTAAATATTTCAAGAAATGTTTCAGGTTGTTTCCCACTCCCCAACTTCTTCCCCACTATAGACAGCTTTATGAGCTGATAGAACCTGTTGTTCAGTGTTAGTGATAAATGAGTTTGGGGAAAAAAAGAACTTAAAAAGAACTTATAACATGTTCAATATGTACTAGTCAAGGTACAGATCCTGCTAATGTAATAAGTCTGTTCTTTGACTCAGTCCTGAATATAAGCAGTTCATTTATAAGATCTTTTCTGGTGGATTGAAGAGATAGATGGAACTAGTGTAATTGAAATCTATGCTGTGTTAGAAGCCTGTAAAATTCTGCTAAAAATTTTTGTGAATTAAACTTGGCATTTAGTTTAAATATTGGATGTTTAGTTTCTATGGTGGCTTGCACTTTTCCAACTTGTTAAGTTTGTTCCTAAAAGAGGCTGTTGTTCAGTGAGTTTGTTTGTCAGCTGAAGAGAAAATTGATGATTCTGTAGCTACTCAATAAAAACTTACATTATCTTCAACATTTTAATTATGCAAGTAGCAGAGATCTTGGCTACCAGACTGTTAAAATAAATATTAGTTTTGTTTTAATATTCTCTGTCTGTTTCTACCATGTGTGTATATAGACATGAGTACACTCTATCTCCTGTGCTCTCTCCCTTCCCCCCTCCCTTTTGTGGTAGTGGTGCTTGTTAATACCTCTCCCTTATAGTAGTAGGAAGCGCTTAGCAAGTTATAAATGTTGTCTCTATGGGCAAGATTTAATATCATTAGAATTACTTATTTTTTCTAATGGAATTAAAAGTAATACATCAAGTTGCTGTAGTGTAAAGCCAAAGGGGTGGAGGGGAGAATCTACTGTACTTTGATAAACAAAAATATTCTTTGTGAATGAAGAATGTGTACATTAGAAACTTCAGCATTATAAATCTTTACTCTTAAGTGTGTTTGTTAAAAATAAAACTGTCTGGTTTTAATAAGTAATGTAAACAGATTTTTGACAGGAAGCAAAATTCGTATTTGCATTTCTTAAAGTGCAACATTGAAATTAACTTATGGAACGTGGTGGATATAATAATGCAAACTTGCACATGGATTTTTTTTTTGTGCTGGTTGTTGCCTGTCATCTGATATCTACTGGTGGTCTTGCAGAGCACCTTCTTTTATAATAAAACACGTTTTAGTTAATTCTCCAGATTATGACAAAAAGGTAATCCTTCTTTCATCGTAGCTTCAGTTAGAAAAGCTCCAATCTAAACTTCTGCTGTAATGACAAGAGGTAAACACTGATGCTGCATTATCTTATCTAGTTGATAATTTCATCTAATGGTCCCGGAACTTGTTGTGCCAACTGTTGAATGCACTGGGCTGTGAAATAATCGGAACTTCAGCTTGCAAATACCAAGCTATTGTTTTCAGTAAAGTTGAGTTGAAATCTGCTTTCTATGCTGCATTGCAGTGGAAACCAATTAGTTACAGTGTGACAAGATGCCATTTTTTTATTGCCAGAAGAGAGTTTCTAGTATTAATCTGCAGTGTGAACAAACGTTTGCCAGTTTTTGTTGCAATTTAAGTTAATTTTGTAGACAAATAAATCGAAAGAGCCTTTTGGTTGTTTAATTTTGAATTTTAGAGTTTGTGTTCACCAAATGGCTTCTCAGGTGATTTCTCCAATTTATGGTGCTGCTAGTGCCATGCAATATCTACTTTTTATTAGTCCCTGAAGATGGCACTTTCCTTTCATTTCACAGGACCCATCTGGTACAGTGCAAAACATCTCAGCTGTACAAGGTTTAGTAATTGTTTGTATGTGCCCATAATTTACTTAATTTTTAAACTTCTGACAGCTAGGTATCAGAGATTTACGGTTTCACGTATTTTTCTTGGGTTTTCCAAAGGCATCTAAGAGTTGACCAGAACAACATTCGTTTGAATGTTATCTTCATTTAGTGTGGCCACATAAAGTGAAATGACTTAAGAAGATTGATTGACTGTTGAGGTACATCAGCTTTGCATGAGATACTGTTTGCTTATCTGATAACAAAATATTTTTGAAAACTAGTACACATGGTGAAAAATGCACCTTTTGAAGTATACCATTAGTTAAGATAGCAGAGTAAAACTTAAATAAGCTAACGTGTGAAATTGTCATGCTGTGCATGTAGGTTGGTTACCTCTAATAGAATTTGATTACCTTTCAGTGTGACCAGTACAGCCATTTCACATGCTAAAGTGACGTTCTTTTGCTTCTTTTTCTGTTGAATACTAAAGGTTAATATTTTTAATTGCTTATTACATATTATCTTTTATTGTTTTACTGTAATTTAAAGTCTTTTATTCAATGAAGCCCAAACCAATATGAATTTAACTCCCATACTTTGTAAAGATTTGGCATGTGGCTTTTACTTAGCTCTTACTCCTATTGGTAGCTATCACTTTGCTGCTCTGTCCTTCCAGTAGTATATTTTTGTTTTTAAGCTACAAATTTTGTATTACATCCTGCTTAGCTCAGATAGTACTTATAAAAAGGAGGCAAAGTGCAGACAGGGCCTTTCCTTTTAGTTATCAGAGGAGGACCTTAAAACATGTAGCATAGCGAGTATTAAGTATTTTTTTTTCTGAGTATTTTTCAGAATTGTCCAAAAACTTTTAAGAAGAAATATATCATATGGAGGTAGGAAAAATCAGTGGAAATTTTTGAACAAAGTGTGTGGGAAAGAAAGGGACACTTACTATGAAAAAAAAATGTATATAAAAAAATTCATGTAGAGCGCTTGCTCAGAAATGTATTTTAGTGAGGAGTGCAAGGTGTATGTGAAGGTGTAGGCAGTAGGAGGATGGATTTCATTCTTAGAAATGTTTTAATTAATGCAAGTGGGCAAGTTTAATGGCAACATACTTGTTTTTAAACCGCTGACTTTTAGAAGCATTTAACACAGGAGGTGTAATGGTGGCTTTTACTGAAAAAGTTGAACTAAAGGTACCACCTGTGAAGAAGTTCCTCTGAGGTATACCTGCTGTTAGGGCTTTTTCAGGTGAGCGATAGGTCCTTGCATTACATTGGAGATGCTAATGTCTGAATGGATGTAATGGCTGCCTTGGACTGATGCTGCTGTTAGCAGTGAAAAATGTCTTCCTTACGCTTCTTGTGCAGCAGGCTGTGGAGTGCAGCACATTTTTATAATAAAGGTGATGAATTTAATCGCAAACTGGCAGCCAAATGGAAATTGCAGACCTTGATACTGGGAGAAAATTGCCTATAAAGCAACTCCTGAGAGAGCAGGCTTTAAATTTATCCACCCATTTCGACATTGAGGAGAACACAGGAATTGCAGGGTATTTTGCTTGGGCTGTTTAGTTCAGATGGATGACATTTTATTCCTCCTTTATTTAAGAACTAGTTACAGTGTTGCATTGTTTTTTTTAAAAAAAAATTGACCTTTCTGCCTAAACTTTACACAGTAAGTATTTTGGAAAAGTCTGCTCTTTTATTTGCTTGATATTTGCTGCTATTAGAAAATAAGACCTAGTATGCATAATTAATTGAAACTTAGCAACTGCCTCACAGATTTCCCCTTATGCCAGATTTAACCCTAATGTGGTATGAGATGTAAAAACCACATAGCCTTGTATTTGAAGACTATTTGCATTGAAGCAGTTCCATAAATAATTGAACTGGTCTTGAAGTCCCACTGGAAGTCTCTAGCAGTATGTTAACATAATTTCTGATAGCGGCACTGCATTTTTCAAACTTGTTGGTACTGATACATTTCAGCAAATCTTAACCCCTTATACTTAGTAGTGCCGAATGCTGATGTTGTTCCTATACGATAACTAGGAGCTGAATGTACAAATGATTCCCTTGTATGGTGAGCACTATTTTAAAAAGAGAAGACAAAATACTGTTTAAGGAGCTTAGTAAAAGATGGCATGCTTATCAGCTGTTTATAGAGAGAATTGCAGATAATAATTTAGAAATAGATACTTGAATTGGACACTGAACTAAATGTACTCCCTACAACACTTTTGGACTGCCATTTTGAGTGCTTTGAGGGGTGATCATTCAGGTGGGAGTAAGAATGAATAGCATTGGATTTTGACACAGACTTCCAGGTGAAAAGAATAGGAACACTTAAGACATCAAGTGTGGCATCTGGTAAGGTTATTCGTTCAAGTGTTTCATTGGTCCAGTTTCTCCTCTTGAATCTCATGAGAAGTAGGGTCTGTGTTAGAATGATTCTCTTGGTTATATGATCCCTAAGGTAAAATACAGACTAATTTCTTGGCCAACATGATGAATTTTTATAGCAAGTATATGAAATAGGAGCTGCTCATTTCTTGTTCGTGATTTTATTTTGTTATGCCCTTTAGAAAATCAAACCTGTTACCAATTTCTGATAGATTTTATTATTTCTTTATTTTTTAATTATTACTTCATTATTTTTTTGGCAAAGTAAAGCTTCCTGAGAGGTAATACTCTTATTAACAGAAGACATAAGGGTTATTAAGTCACTGTGTGATGAAAACTGTTGAGCCTGATTTTGGCAGTTGTTGGAAATCTGTCCCACACTGTATCTGTAGTTAATGAGTAACTCATCCATATTCCTTTGCTGAAAGTGTAGATTTGTAGCAAAATAAAATGAATGGTTGGCAAGTTCTTGGCTGTCTGTTACCATTGTTTTCATTTTTCAATAGAAAATACAGAATAAAATTCCTATAGAATATATTTTCAATATGAATTTCTGTATTTTCTGATCACATCAAATCTGTGGCCTAACTTGCTTGAGAAATATGCAGTAGCATTTATAATCTTGTTATGTTAATGTTCTAAGACTGAAGTAGATTCAAACAAACACATTAAACTGGAATTCTGTACTTTGGCATATGAGAGACCAGCTTTTCCTTGGAACTAAAAAGTACAGCAGGTAGACGAGTTCAGATAGATACAGGCCTCCAGAGTTGGCTGGTATAACTTTTACCTCTGTTCCTATGCTTTTTATTGCCTTCTGTCTGTGAGCATTCAGAGGCACCTATTGAACTTAGGAAAGGCCAAGTACAGGTGTAGAATTAGAGCTGAAACTGCGATGTGTTTGCTGAATTAATAGCAAAAGATTACGTCCAACCTGTTTCCTGCAGAATAGCTGTAGGACCTGTTTTTGTTTTAATTAGGGGAATCACCTTGCAGAGAAGTAATGGAAGATAGTTTTGAAGGAAGATAGTTTTGAAGTAATTTAGCAGCTTGATGATGCAAAAAGTAGATTCTTGTTGGAGAAAGTGTCCTGTTTCTTTTTGCTAATTCTGGTATTCAGTGAATTCTTCAGTGATCTGTTTCAGCTCAGTAACCTGGAAGAAAGCTAATCAAGCAAACCAGAAAATGACTAAGAATAGTCTTTTGCTCGATTAGTGAGTTGAATTGGCCTACTAAGAGCTGGTGTGAGAGGTGTTAAGGAACTTCATTTTTCAGCAGCAGTGTGTTGTTACTACTAGTAAGTCTTCTTACCTGTCAAAGGAAGGAGAATTTGTGTAGCAAACCTGACTTCTGGAGTAATGGTCCAAATTTCTAATTTCTTCTGGACTTCTGTGCCTAGCTTGGGATATGTAGTCTCCTTCCTCCAGAGTAGTGAACTTTCTTGTATTGTCATTTTTTAAATCTATTTTTTACAACTTTCTCAAGATATGCAGTTCTTTTCTGGGATGAGTGGTGTTCTTTTTAGCTATGCAATTTTTTTGCTTCTGTAGAAAGAGCAGGAATAATTTCATGCAGCTTGCTGTTGCTGTTCTTTGCAGCTTCCATTTGGTTATCATTAACTTTTTTTTTTCCACTATTCTTTCTTCCTGTTGGTTAAATGTCCGTGTAGACTTAGGCTTCTGTATTGCCATTCACTTTTGCTAACTTTCAGATAAAAAGCAAGCACACATAAAACCTAAAATCCAAAATAATTTAATATCCTCTTAAAAATGAGTTGTAACGTGTGTTACAACTAATGGTAAGATGTAACAAAACTACCAGTAGTAGCATGTTACTTCCAGTGCAGTGTATGATTAATGCTCTGTTATTTTCAAACACTGGTGTAGGTTGATTTTCAAGTTAATTTTTTCCTACTGCTTTTTTTTTGTTTTGTTCGTTCTATGCATATATCAACACAGAGAAAATGCCTGTTCTAGCTTTTTTCACTATTTCTGTGTGTGTGTGGTGCACTTATGCACCTATTGGCCTATTTCCAATAACAGTGATTGCATTGTTGTTTACCCTCTGTAGTTGCGTAAAGTCGTGTTCGCAGTTTGGCAGTATTGTCTGTGTTGTATCAGAATGGGTTTCCTTTTGCAGCCTTCGTTTGATCTACTGTGATTTTCACCTTGAGTTTTAGCAAGGGAAATTGGCTTGGGTTGCTTTCTGTATGCCATTCATCTGCTCTTGTCTTCTTTATCTTTTCACTAAACTGGTTTTTTTAGGTCTGTGTTTGTAACCAGATATATTGTGCTGTCTACTTCCACCTCGTTTTTCTACTTCCCCTTACTGATACCTACATTTTAAGCTTTCAGAAAGCTTTTTCTTTAGGTGAAGTAAGATATTCTCTACAGTGCACAGTACAAAAAGTCTTGATGCTATCATAAACTGCAATGAAGACAGTCTGTGTCTTTTGACTTTCTTATTTATTTGAACTTGTGTGTTCTGTGCTGCTTGCTTACTCGGTAATGGTAATCATTGTTTTATTTTAAGTATACTGTTTCTTATTTTCAGTTCTGTTTCTTTAGGGGTCCTAATATTAATTACTTTTTAAATGTCTTTTTTATCCTACTCAGAATGATGTGGACTTTATTTTGAATCGGTACTGTTAAACCTTAGAATTATGTATAAAAGAGCACATTTTTTTTCCCACTCAGTTTACTTTGTACGTAGCATTGGATTTAATCCGCTACATTTTTTATTCCAGTCCTCCTGTAGAGTCTCAATCTATACTAACATTTCATAGCTTTCATAAGTATTGTTTGCTGCAGCCTTACTGTTCATTTCTGTCTTGCTTTGTTGACTGAATTTGTAAAGCTGTTTTCAGTCTTGTCTCTAGTAAATAACGTATCTTAACATCTGTCATTAAGGAAGACTTTTAGATAGGGTGTCTCGTCATTCCCAAGTTAAGGAATCGATCCGTGCATTTGATCTTAGGCAAAATCAGTTAAACTGAGAGGTAATGTCTTTTGAGAAAACTTTATTAACATCTTGAAGTTCTGTTTTGTTCTTGTTGTTCTTGGTATTTCATGGAGATGTTTTTAAAAACAAAAACATCTTCCCCCCTGCAACTTTTTATCTTTCGTGTTCTTAGCCAGATGTAGAAGCTGTGTCAGAAACGGACTATTTAATAAAGAAAAGATTGTTTATTTAGAACTGTTTGTTTATTAAGGTCAGGGTGTGAATCTGTAAAATTAGAGTTGTCTTTTGATTACTTTTTTTGCAAGAATGGAAGAGGAATGGAAGGAGGTAGGAAACTGAATTTACTTTCCAGTTTTACTAATTACTGCTACTTCTCTGAGAGGACAAAAGTCAGTTCACTGACTTTTGGCAGAAACAAAGTAAATTTTAATAGGTTTCTCCCAACTTTCTGGTTCATAATTTTGAAATAATTCAGCAAAGTCGTAGTAAATAAGAGAAGCAGGTTGCTTAAATTCATAGGTCTCTTAATTTCATTGCAGAATGTTCTTCTATATTGATATCAACTAAAAACTTTAATTTAGGATCTCCTTCCAGTATAGGAAGTTGTGAGGCGGTGTCCAGATGCTTCATCATGCAGTCAGCAGTATCTTCCTGTTTCACTGTAATTTCAGTACTGGCCTACAGAAGAGACGTTGCAGGTGACAGAAATAATTCGCAAAAATGTTGTGGTGGGTTTATTTATTTATTTTTAAATTTGCTCCGTAAGGAGGAGTTGGGGGATCATGGGAGATACCTAAATGGAGTGCAAAGCTCCCAGTGTTCAGTCTCCTTTTGAAGTGCACAGCTGCAATTTGCAGTTCAGTGTTAAACTATTTTTTTCCAAGTTTTTGGAGGAATCATGAGAGTTGATACCAGGGCTGCTGCTTCTCAAAGCTGAGAAAATACACCAACTAAGATGTTTTCATTTGATACTCACCACAGTAATGAGGGAAACAAATAGAATATTACTCATGTAAACTTTCCCTGTCAAGCTGAAATGTATCCAGCATGCATTCAGGCTGTTTTGAATAGTACTTATAACTAGTGTTACTGGTTGTATTTCTAGTTCTTCACTGTATGGAGCTTTATAGACTTTACCTAGAGTGCTTTTTGGTACTTTGAAGAACACTTTACGATGTGATAGTATAGTTCCATGCTCTGTAGGAAAATCACATTGAAATGAGTTTTTTAAGTGTCAGAGGACCCCAGAAAGCTCTTCTGTGCTCTTCTCTGGGTTTTTTTCCTTGTGTTTGTTTGGGTTTCATTTTGTTTTGGTTTTGTTGTTTGCTTTTTTTTTTTCCACAGCGCAATGTAATTGAAAGCAGTCAAGCTTCTTACCAGATGTTCTGCAGGTCTAGTGGCAGGAGGGGATTGCCTATTTACTTTTTGCCTTTTTCTTTATCCTTCAAAGATGATTTAAAAATAAAATGGTTTCCCCCTGCAGCCAGTATATGAGAACAGGTGAAAGAGAAGAGTTAGAGAGAAAGAGACAGAAAATAGAAGCCTGAAAGGCTGCTTCAGGTTTTGGCTGCTTTTGCACTCAAAGCTTATAAAAACAAGTCTGGAATGTTAAATGGAGGAAGAAAATGAAACTTTTCTAGTCCTGCTCAACACAGTATGTGTTAAAATTTTATTTCCCTTCTAGTAATGTAGCCTCAGCTATATACCATTACTAGTCGTGCATGGCTGGGATTTAATGAGTGATGGCTCATCTGCTTGGGTGGACTATCGTTCTGGCAATTAATGTTGGAAGCAGTAGTGCAAGCTGGTGTGTAGTTGAGGCCTCATCTCAGTTCCATTTTGATACCCTGTATTTAAAGTTGAAATATATCCTAGCATAGTGGGGGGCATGGGGTTGGTTAGCAGGGGTGGAGAGAGAGGGGGAAGGGCAGGGAGCGGTCTTTGCGTGGGATGTTTGGTGTTTTGTGTTTTTTAGCAGGAGGTGGTTCTCCTTAAGATGTGTAAGAGGAACCATGAAACAAAATTAAAATTTATAGGCAGGCTGGCAGAGGTGATGTTATTTTTCACTGTGGTATCTGGCACCAAACACTGTGACACTGAAAAGAAATACACTATTAACATGATACCAGTAATCCTAGTATTTCTAGTGCATAAACTGAAATCTTTTTTCAGTCATTCAGAGTATGGGTATGTTTCTGAAGAAATATGTGAATTATGTAATGTAAAACTTCAGATATGATCTCTGGAATGTGTCGTATTATCATATATATTTTAAATAGCTCTGATACAACTTGTGATTAGGTTTGCATTATACATTCCACTAAATGGCCTCTTCTGCTGTTTTAACTTTGCAGAACTTCCTGAAGCTTCTCATGCCAAGTGTGTGGTTTAGGCCTCAATTAAAGCAGTGAAAAAGTTTTCAAGAATGAGCATGGGAAAAAAGTCCTAGTATTTTAAAACAAAATGCACTTAAAAATTTTTCTGTGTGAGGTTGCTAAAGTGAGTCCTTTTATCATTTTGTCTGTAAGTCTGCCTAGATTTAAATTAGATCGATCACATTTGCATTTGAGCACTTAAATTTGAGCACAAAAAAAGTTACCCTGCTGAGTATGTGCTGTACCTCCATGCAGTCTCCCTTACTGAGCTGTCTTACAGCACAGGGATGCTTTACTCCAACCTGATAAAGTCATGTCATTGCCGTTGTGAGTTTCTGTGGATTTGAGGAACGGACTTCGGAGAACAGACTGAGCTGCCTGTGTTGTAAGCAAAAGCATGGCTTTCTTCTGAAATCTCAGCTTTATGAAGGAATTTTTTTTTTTTACAGGAAGATAGTGTGTTATAATAGCACAATAGTCTGGTGGTGTAGCCATCCTTCATGGTTTGTGGACTCTTTGGAGGTATAAAGCAATGTTGGGTGAAAGCTAGGACGAACTGAAGGAATGAAGAATTGTATCTTCCATAGGCAAAAAATGGGACTTGAGTATGGAGAAAAGACAGTTTGGGAGTAGGAGAAAGTTTGGGATGAGGAAAACAGGAAAACAAAAAGTATGTGTCTACTAGAGGAAACTGCTTTCCGGAGCCTGGGGTAAACCCAAAGTTTTGGAGTCTTGCCATGTCTTTGCTGTCAGGAAATATCTGTGAAACCCAGAGGCAAATTGTCTCATTCCTCCCATGCTGCTGGACAGTATCTTCTTCTGCTGTCAGTTAATACCTTATTTCATGTGGCAGAGGTCTTTGGATGGAAAAATGCCAGCCTAGCTGACTGGTTGAATTTAGCAAGTTACCAGATAGGAGCACAGTTGTTTTGTGGCAGTAAAGGTGATCCATAAGATGCACACAGATGAGAACTTTCAGGCATGCTTGTTTTGGAAGAGTGATATTTCTGATGCTGGGGGAATCTCAGGCAGCAGTTCTCTGAAGCGTTACTAGGTTGTTTTTTTTGTTTGGTCAGGTCTCGAATATTTTAAGGAAAAAATCACATCTTTCATTTCTTTATAGTGTTTCACGAGGCTGTTCATAAAGGTCTACTTCCCAGAAGACTGCGATTCAGATTTTTTAGAAAATGCCTCTTGGTGTTGAACAAGAGAATGTTAACTAAGACAATAAGGTGTTGACCAAGAGACTCCATATTTATTTACATGGAAAGAAGCATTGGGCTTATTGTTGAGGGTGATATTTTATTGATGTGGTGTCTCGAGGCAAGGCCTAAATATGCGGTAATCTCAACAATTGTTACTGATTAGTAATAGTAATTGAGGATTAGAAATCTGAAGAATTATTTCAGTTAATAATGGCATTTTTTGCTATTTTGGAACCAAGTGTATATGATATTATTGTCATAGTTCCCAGGATAGTTACATTGTGCAACTCTAAAAATAGTAGTAGTAGTTTATCAAAGAGTAGTCACCTCTTCACGTTCCTGAAGAGTGTGCAATTGTTGTTTTTTGAGGAAAGGCTGTGGTTTTGTTTTATTAGGTTTTAGTGGATTGCTGTTGTGACAGCATACATAACCATGCCACTTGGAGTCTCCTGTCAAATGGCCTGAGTTACCTGTGTACCTTTACAAGGATATCTCCAAGGTAGTTTGGACTTGTACTCACCCAAATATTCTGAGGGCAATTTTGACTCTGGCTGCCTCACCTGTCAAGGCAGATCTGCCTAATGGGGGACTGATGTTATATGCAAATCAAATACTGTGTGTAAAATGAACAAGAAGGATGATTAGAAGGCTCAGCCTAGTCTGTTTTTATTCTGATTACTTCTGGAAGTAGTACTTCTAGAGTAGTATCACTAACCAAATACTTCTGTTTACATAGTAGGCAGGCCAGCTACATTCTCATTAGCTCTGTTATGGCTGAAGGGGGTGAGCTAGTTCTGTGTTCTGTCTTGTTGAAATGAGAACCCACCTCATAGAGCAGGCTGCACTGCAGTTTTTGAAAAGCAGGTATCTGTTTATGGTGTAAAGGAACGAAAAGATTGTGAATCTACTTAGACCTCTGGTAGTTGATGGGGTTTTGTCATAGTATAAAAATACTATTAATGGAGTGTTTTTTTGAAGAGCTTTGTTTTTTCTTGACAGAAATGAAACTTTGTAAGATGATCTAAGTAGATTTTAGCATACTCAGCTGCAAATTAAGTTGAACATTCCATTCACTATGTGGAATAACAATAAATAAAATAGGACGAATAACAGTTAATACCTTTCACTGCAGTGAAAGAAACGTAAGTAGCAATGTTCTTATTTCTCACTTTGTCAGAGGGTGATGATGGTAGTGGTAGTTGATTTTCTAAAGTTTTGCTGGCTCTGCATGTTTAGAAAGAGTTAGTTGCCTTGCTGATTTCCTGCTGGTTGGTAATGTGTTGAGTCAGATGGCTGAACTAATGTGTGGTACAAAAGGATGGATAACAGTTAGATTAGTATACTAATATGTCACTTCATTTTTAGTAAAGTTCAAGTCTGAAAAAATACTCAGCTTTAGTAAAAATTACAATTGGCAACAGCCTGCTTTTTTAACCTTGACTTTAGGTCTCAGTCGTGTGTAAGATTGTTTGATTGTTGCCAGGTTTCATTCCCCAAAGAACCATGTTTACATAGGTATATTTATCTTTTAGAAGATTATTCAGGTGTATGTATTTGCAGGGAATCCAAGCATGCTGGTTTTTTTTTTCTCTACATTGATGAAAAATGATCGGCTTTTCAAAGCTGACTGGTTATCTTAATCACGTCAATGTGATATGGAAGTTGTTTAACAGTTGTAATAGAGGAACTCGGTGACAATTTTGAAGTGTTTTTTTTTTTCTGTATGTATTACCTAGCATAAATGCAAGCATTTTTTAACTCCTTTCAACACCTTGGTTAAAATATTAATGACATTACTTAAATTTTTTACTAGTTGTATTTCTCATATATAAATTTTTGTCACTGGTGGTGTTTGTATAATATATTACAGTTTGCAGTAAGGTAAAAACTGTTCCTATTAGCATGTGTGTTGTTCTTAATAGATTTTTTTAATCATGTTTTGACAACCTCCTTTTAATCAGTTCTACTTTTGGCACAGCTATTGTCACTTGGTTTTAGCTTATACCTTGAAGAGCTTTTTTAGGAGTACCCATTTCATAGAGTTGTAGAAAGGTTTTAGTTGGAGGGACCTTCAAGATCATCTAGTTCCGACTTCCCTGCCATGTTTAACCAAATTTCTTTAGTTAAACTTGGCACAGTAATAAAAATGGACTAATGTGTCTGGATGGAATATTTACTCTAGAACTAAATTTTGGAGTGTTTTCCTGCATGAGTACGTGTTTAGTTACTCTGTATCCAACTCAAGAGTTTTCAGGTGTGTTGGATGTGTATAATCTTTTAATACAGTTAGGTAATGCTTAATTTAGGGTTGTGGTTTGGTCAGCTGTGTTGTCAAATTTCTTAAGCTATGGTGTTGATTATGTATTTGGTTAAGCAGAGATTGTGATGAAGTAGAGATCTTGTTTATGTACTGACTAACTCTGGGAAATCTTCCAATAGTTAAAAGTTAATTTGAAGTTGCACAGTGCATGTTCGTAATGTAATTTATATCAGAGCAGTGCAATAGTTAATGTATTTAATGTTGTAGATGACGACTAACTTGTCAGTGCTGGTACTTGTCAAGCAAAAATGGTTGCTTTCTTAGTCTTGTGAATAAAATGCTGACAGAGTCAGGTAGGGCAGCATTTACGACAATACTGTGTGATGGGGAGCAGTGTGTATAAAAGAGGGATTGTGTTACTGTTGTATGTGATCAGCTAAAGAAAAAGTAAATTGGGAATGAGAGGCACTAGTCAGTCCTATTCAAATGGATTAGATTCCAGTTGAAGTGATGAAAGCCGTCAGGTCGGCCTCTTATGAAATTGTACTTCAGGAATACATAGAGAGACATTTCTTAAAAGTACTGGAATAGCTTTGTTTTGACCTGCTCGCGGGTTAGAATTAGAAATGTTCTGTTTATAACTAAGTCAGTTATCTCTAGGTATGCTTGCTTTCTTTCACATTTTGGTGTTTCATATCTTACAGTGTTAGGTAAATTCTTCAGTTGGTAACTAACAATCAGTTTGCTTAGGTGTCACGGATACAAAACCTATAGTGCCTAAATACATATTTTTATGATTATAAAGTGCTTTCATCAGCGTCTCAGTAGCAGTATAGTATATTCTTTTAATAAAGCATGCATAACATTAATACATCACAACTAATCAGCTAATGATGACTAATTTTTTTTCCGCCCCTTTATCTCATGAAGCATGTAGGGTATGGTCCAGTTATCTAGTGCTTTTCAATGTATCACGTGATCACTGTGCATGAACTGTAGAAGATTCAGTTTTGTGACACAGAAAGACATACAAAACTGTGAAAAATCGACAGGACGCAGGAGGATATGCATCTTCACTTCCGAACATGTCCTGAAATACTTTATATTGGCGACCAAGTTTTGTATTTCCTCAGATTGCCTTTGTATGAAGTGTAAGAATGTATGAAATTTACTTGGGCCTTATAACAATTAGTAAAATAGAGAGAAGACTCGCATAACACTACTGTGTTAGTGAATAGGTAATTATTTTTAGGTGGTCATGGAAGTAAAAAATTCCCTCTCCTTTCATACAAAAGACAAAGAGTACATTAACCAGTGGAGTGCTTTCTTGTAATTGCTGACTCTGGAGGATCATTGTGGATGGTTCCCAAAGACTGAGAAAATAATTCTGCATGTGCTCTATGTTGCGCTTTGAAATCGGTGAGTCTTAAAGTGCACCTTTGAATACAGGAAAGAAAATGGCGCTGCTGGTTAGTTTTCAAGTGGGGTTTTTTTTTTAGTAATTTTTATTTCTCAATTCCAAGAATAAGCAATTCTAAAGTTTAGTTAACTCAGTCCTAATTTTAATTTTACAGTAAACTTAAGAACTCATTATTTTGAAGGGTCTCTGCCAGGAATTTGTTTAAATTAGTTAGTTTTGTTTTGAAGGCTGTAAAATAGTGTCTTGCCCTTTACTTTTAGGCAGTTCTTGCACGTATTGGCAGAATAGCATACTGTGGGATTTCAGTGCTGATATCCAGGTGATTGTGATATTAATTAGGCTGTTGTGTTCTGAAGTGCTCAGTATACATTTTGAGAGAATGTTCTTCTGGCTTTAACTGAAGAGCTTCCCGTTATGTAACTTCATAGTTGTTGAATGTAAATATACTTTATTTCCTATGCAGAAGATACCTGTGGGAAGTGGACAGCAGTTGATTCTGGTGTGAAAGGAGCATGGGATAGTGTGTGGGTAGAGAAGGTCCATTGCAGACCAGTCAGTCTGCATTGTTCACAAAGATCAATTTCAAAAAAAAGACAGTAAACTGACGTAACAGGTTTTTTGTAAAAAAATACCCGCCTGAGGAACTAAAACCATAGAAGTTCTGTCTGAGCTGATACTGTCAGGCTGATGTTTTTAAAGATTGCCAAGTAACACTGTTTAAATCTCATAGAATGGATGGCTCCTTTCTTTAATCTTTCTGATGATTAGTAGTTCATAGTATGACTGCAGATTCTCCCACATCTAAGGTATTCAAGTTGTTTATAATTATGGTTACCTGCCAAACATTTGATTTATGCTAATGGGTATGGAAAGAAAAAAAAAACAAAAACTTTGAATAGATCTAGAAGCTTGATGCACATTTAGCTGTGCTAATTGTAACTAAGAAAGGACTTGAGGAGCTTCTCTGGAGCGAGTCCAGAGAAGGACAGCGGAGCTGGTGAAGGGTCTGAAGCACAAGTCTTCCAGAGGAGGATCTGCTGAGGGAGCTGGGGGTGTTAAGCCTGGAGAAAAGGAGGTTCAGGGAGACCTTGTCACTCTCTCCGGCTCCCTGAAAGAAGGATGTAGCCATGTGTGGCTCCGGCCTCTTCTCCCAGGCAGCCAGCGGCAGGGCAAGAGGACACAGTTTAAGGCAAGCTTGGACATGGCACTTAGTGGTGTGGCCAAGTTGATAAGTTGGTGTGTTTGGTCACAGATTAGACTGGATCTCAGAGGGCTTTTCCAACCTAACTGATTCTATGATTCTGTAAGTATTTAGAGGCAACTTGCTGCTAAAGAGAGCTAGAGTAGATTTTTGAGAGGGTGATAATTGGTGGCTGATACAAATATGAGCCACCAAATCTGCTTCAGCAGTCATGCTCTGCTGATGGACTTTAGTTTAGTTTTACAGTTTTCTCTGCATCAGCTAATTAGTCACCTCAAGAAACTTTCCATTTTCCAGTGCTGCTCATTTGGGTGTGGATGGATAGTGTATGTGAGGTGATATATTATGTTAGTTGAAGAGGACAAGTAGACTGCTGAAAAGCTCTTTAAAGTATCCTCTTGAGAACTTATAAACTGATTTTTATGTTAAAGGTATTTAGGTTTCTGGAGCATAGTGCTGGGATATGATCAGACAAATACAAGAGCTTCATCTCAAATGCACAGCTTTTGGAGCTTACCAAGAAAATGAGGAGACTGTATTTAATCTTCTTTATATTATTTTTTTAAGCAAATGCAGATTGCCACTGGCAGCTGTAATGCAGGATTGATGGACTTTTTCAGACCTGCTCTGGCCTTTCTGACATACCGTAATGTTAAATAATATAAGTGCAAGTTTTAGTAAGTGGAAACAAATGCATGACTGTTTTAAATTTGCCGGTTAATTATGTCAGAGTTCAGTGTCATGCTCTAGACCAAAACTGCTGATATATGAAGATTTGTCAGAAGTGGACTGTTTTATCAGCTCTGCTTGATCCTAAGTCTACTTATTTTTTTTTTTAACTCTGTGTTGGTTTCTGAAGGAAAGATGCTATGAATCTTGTTTGCATGATGCTCAGGCATGTCACTGATTTAATATCAGGGGTGGGGAGTGTAAATGCTTGCCAGAGTTTTAGACCGTGTACTGATGATGCATGCGGGGTACAAGTCCATGTGGCACAATATTAAAAATGACTTGTTTTTTTGCTAGCATTGCTATTTCTGCTGCATCAGCAGTAGTAGCAAACAGCACTGGTGTTAACAGTGAAGACTGTTAAAATTGTGATGAATAAAACCAGCTATTTCTTTGCCAAGTAAGCATACTAAAGCTGCTAGATTAGAAAACACATGAGTTGCAATGTTCCACCAGTAATAAAGCACTTTAAAGCTTTCTGTTGACATTTATACAAAGAGAACAGATGAGTATGCTCTATTTGGTTTTGAAGTCAGTTTGATACAAACCTTACAACTGCCCACAAAAGAAGGAGTTTTACAGGCTCTTCTTACAAAAAGAAATGACTGAATTTTGACATCAAGAGTGCTGACAAATTGCTGAAAGTGCTGCCCACTTATCATTGGACTGACAGTTTAATCATCGAAAGTGTACTACTAGATTGGGCTCTGAAGAGCAAAGGAGAAGAACCTATAGTTTTTCCAAAGCATTAAAAGATGAATTGAAATTAGAAATGCAAACGCTTTTGGGTTTTAATGGGTGTTTTTTTTTTTTTTGATACTCCTGAATGACTTGTGTGCCATATTCTCAGTGGTGGTGTTGAGTACTTTGACAGTCTTTTTCAATTCTTCTGGGAGACGAAGTGTCTGTTGATCTAGTGCATTAATGATGTGATGTCACTGTTTTTCCTTTAAATTTTTTTATAATAAAAGTTGTGTTTAAATTTGGTGCGTGCAGTGTCAACAACATTCTTTCTGTGTGGGGGATGAACTCCGCACGCTACTCATGTTGTAGTTTGAGTACATACGCTGTTTTAAAAAACACTTTAAAACACTTTCAGGAGAGATTATAATTCACCTGTCTTCAGAGATTTTAAGTAAGAGCAGTATATAAGTTTTCTTTTCTGCTTTTTTCACTCCGTTATTAGTTATATTTTCCGTATTTTTTGCAATGTTATTGGATGCTGTTTGACATACTGTGTATTATATAAAATTAACTGGTATCTAGTTGTAGTTGTCTAATTGATGGGTAATGCTTTAATGGCACATGGAATTGGTTGGCTGCCTGTAGAAATCATGGATCTGTATTCAGTGGATTTGGATCCTACAAAGTGGTATTTTTATGTCTGTATATTAGAGTGTCTTCAACCTTTGTTTTCTAGTTTAGGGACTTACCTGGTTGGAAAAAAAACGGAAAAAAATATTTTGTTGCTTAAAAGTAACTCTCAAATGCCTGAAATGATGATCTAGCAGCAGTTGTGTGCAGTAAAAACACTTTGTAAAAATATTAACTTATTGCACACATTCACACATTTTGTTACATAAAAAAAAATTAAACCGCATAGTAGTAAAGAATGAGAAGGTACTTGATTGAGTTGATTACTCACCTGCCCCTTCAGTGCAATGCATGCTAATCACATGCATTTGAGTGGACCCACTAAAGTGGTCTCTTATAGATAGTTATTAGAATTTTTCACTTTTTGGAAAAAACTGTTGTGGAAATACTGAAAGTGTTATTAGTGCCTCAGTTTAGTGTCATAGTCTGTAAAAAAAAAAAATTATAAGAATTACTTCTGCCTGCCAAAATACATAAAATTACTCTGCATGTAAAAAATTGGGTGTCAGTGATATTTTGGGCATAACTTGATTTCTCTGAGAAAATAGAAAACTGAAACTGATGTTCTATGCATCAGTGAGATCCAAGTACCATGTAGATTTTTAGCTATATGAACATACCTGTTTTTCTTAACGTAACTCTTAAAGTTTTAACTTTAAACATGTGCTCCTAACTTTATTATTTTTTCTTATGGAAACTAGCCTGTGCTTGAGAATCTTTGAAAGTCTGGTGCTTCACTTGGTTAAGGAAGCATGCCTGCTGGTGTTAGAAGATGATTAGTGTTTTGATTAATTCAGTATCTCTTGCTGATTTTGGCTATTGGATTGTTCCGCCCCCACTTGCTGTGTATTGTAAAAACAATGAATGATAGTTAAGGTGCTCTTCTGGTGGTTTCAAAAATGAAATTCTGTGTGTGTTGATGACTTAACATGGTCTTAGGAAAGAAACATAAGCTGAGAGTGGCATCAGTTTAACTCTGTTTAAACGGATGTAGCTAAATGGAAACATCAGAAGATTTGTTTCAGTTCTTCAAATTCTTAGTTCTAGCTTAAACTACAGTGAGGAATGCATTGGTTTAAAAACAGTAAGTCTGCTGCTCTTCCAAAAGATAAAACTTTGTAATTTAGAAGAAGCTTTCATGGTGAGAAATAGTAAAACTGTGGCCACTGGTGATGAAAGTGGTTTGCAAAGTGGTGGGACAGGAAGGATTTGAATCTTTTCGGTGGTTTCCTACTTTGAGTATTCTTGCAGAGAATGGTTTATGTAAACCAATTTTACGTTGCAACCCAGCAGTTGTAAATGCATGTGCAGAGTCTTACTTCCTCTGAAGGAATAATTGACAGCTGAAAATGAGTAACTTCTTGATGGTTTCTAATGTGATGACAAACACTCACATGAGCACTGTTCTTTGTGTGTTCAAGAGGGAAGAATACTTTAATGAAGAAATAAAAACAGTACATATCTGTAGACAGATGTAAGCAGTATAAACAGTACATCCTGCTTCAAAACATCTCTTAGAACAGTATTAGAGAGATTGAGAAATACAATTTGTAGATAAAGGAAACAAAATATTACATTACTTGTATAGTTTCAGGGACAGAGGAAGAAAAATGTCCTCTGGACCAGAATGCATGTCATTGCTAGCACGGCTAACTAGGTCATGCCATATTAAGGTGGAACAGGATAAAGATACTGAAACCAGTTTGTCTTTTTTTTTTTAAGTTTATTTCTCCACTACCCTGCTGTGAGCAAGACAAATTTGTCATTTACTGCAAAACTTATTACTTAGAGTGTACAGACCAGGGTATTGTTAAATGTGAACGTTGTAGGTTTCGAAATTCTTCATGAGTTTCTGCTTTTACCTACAGTAGAGATGGGTACTTATATCCTTTCAGAGACCTGTTAATGCAGTGGCAGAACTCAGGTTCTAGAGGTATGGGGTAGCGGCTGTATGCCTTTCTTTTTTTTCTTTTTTCGAGTCCTATCTACTATTATAATTCAGTATCTCTCCTTACTAACACTCTTTTAAATCCCTAGAGTGTTATACAATGTAATTACCACTGCAGCATTAAGATAGAGGTAAAGTACATGGAATTGTACTTAGATGTTCACTCTGAAAGTAAAGCTTTCCTTATTTTTGAATCAGTTGGCTTTCTGTGAGAGGGAACAATCTGTGAAGAATTGTAAATGTGAAGGAGCTAAAGCTTTACAAATGAACTTGAGAAGTGTGATTTCATGAGAGACATACCAAAGAAGCTTCTGGGCAAGGGAAGACCTACTTGGTAGTGTGTAAGAAATGTGAAAGAAATCTAAAGAAAAGATTGTTTACTTGACTTCTTTTTTTTTTTTTTTTTTTTGTAAAGATATATGAATTCAATGCTAAAAAATAAAAAGGTGTACATGGAGGATTTGACCTTCCTACTTTAGCGCTGCTCCGCAGGTCTTTAGGTATTTTAAAGTATTTCAGAACATATATAGAATAAAACGGTGCTTGGTAGAGCTTGAGAGAGCAGAGCTTTTGTCTTCTCTAACAATTTGCTGGTGATGCTTTTGGAAACCTTTTTCACTCCTGATAAGCTTGAGGGAGGTGCTGAAAATACAGTGCCACATAATTCTATTGATACACATAACTGCCTAAAGTGAGTGGCAAAGTTGAAAGATACTCAAGAGACTAGGAACTTGAATTGGGTGTAATGGAGACCATAAAAGGAAAGGTTATGTCATCAAAATTCAATACTTTGTATGGAGTCTTGTTGAGACACCAGAGGTGTGATTAAACAAGAGGCAGGTATGTGAGAAAACTGCTGTTAGTCATAATAAGAAAAAGTAATCTTGCAGATGTGTAGAAGGATTCAACAGAATGTAGAAAAACTGAGGAGGCATATCAAGCAGATAACTTCATGAGTTGTGCATTTGAGAGAATGCTTGTGGTCAGCTGCACTAATACCTTAGGAAGGAAGATAGGTTGTACTCAGTCCATAGTTAGAAGTGAGAGAGAATGGGTGATCTAACTATTTGATTTGATCTAACTATTTTATCATTTAAGCAGTAGTCTTTCAGTACTGTCAAATTTAAGAAAAGTGGAAAGAGTTTCATAGATATCGTGTTGCACATAAATGGAGTTTGGAGACCAGATCAGAAATTAAAGAAAACTGAGAATATATGCCTGTTATTTCATCTGCTGCTTCTGAATATTTCTTCTGAGGTCTTGGAGAAATTATCTAAGACAAGAGAGAAGGTAAAATGCTGAGAAGCAGAAGAACTGGTAGCACTTGAGGAGCCAGTGATAACTGCTGACTGCTGTAGCTGTGACTGTCCCTGTCTTGATGTTTGTTACCATTACTGCTGGCTTGAATATAGAGAGAAAATAAAAACCTACACATGCAAAGAAAACTCAAGCTCAGATGTCTGGTCCTGTAGTGGAGTTTTCTAGTCCACTGAGTTGGTAGATGTCTTCATTCTCTATAAAGTTTGAGGCATGATAGATAGCTTAGGTTTCACGCAAGCTGAAATTGAGTGGTAGTCCTCAAGCCAGCTCTCATACTGTCTGTGTGTGTTCTGAATGTTCGGCTTTCAAGTGTCATGAACGTGGCATAGAATTATTTGCAAGGGAAAGATTAAAATAAATGTTCATTTTCTCCTGTGAAAACTATGATGCCTAATGTTAGTGATTATATTCTGCATGAAAGATACATTTTGAAAGGAAAATTTTGGTGCAGGTACTCAGTAGCTGCCAATTATAAATAAAAATGACCGTGTTGCTACTTATGCTTCAGTACTTCTGTGGACTGCCTAGCTTGTTTCAGTGTAGTGTAAATTAATGGAAAATCTGAAGAGAATGAAAAGGAAACAACGTGTGCTGAAAGATAGTAATATTTGTTCAAAGAGATGTGCTAAAGAATTTCTTTATATGCTGAAGCCAATATAAATACTGCTTGTAGTTCAGAGGAATTTGTGCTCGTAGCCAAAATTGTCAGTGGAGAAGATGAGGATTTTTTCCTTGAGCTGTGATTATATGGTGACAAAATTTGTGTTCCCCATTGTAAACAGGTGTTAACTACCAAACCATGACACAGTACACATGACTGTGTCAGTTTCCAGCAGAGAAACAACTTGTTCCTGAATATGTGTTTCAGAGATGTGTCCTTTCTGATGCTCTACCCGCCCTCAGCTTTTCAGGTGGTGAAATCTTAGCTATTAATCATTTGCCAGAGAAGAAACTGATTATGAAACAGAGGTTATATTAATCTTTTGTCTGCTGCTAGAGTTTCAAGTGACTTCTTCTTTCTGTGGCTTCCTGTATTTGGATGAAAACATAAAGATTTCTGTTTTCAGTGTCATGTTTAATTCTGAAGGTTTTGAAAGCAGTTGTTGCAATTCTAAGTAAGAGATTGGAATTACTGATACCTGGCTTTGTTTACAGCCCATGCTATTGTAAGTCTTAATGCTTTGGGAACAATCCTGATGAAATGTTAGTTTTTTGTTTGAAACTTGGTTAATACATTCATTTTAAGTAATTCTTCCGTGGTATTGAAATAAAATCATTGAGAACATTTTTACACTATTTGGGATTCTGTAAGTTATGAAATGTGGAATTTCTTATTCTTACAGCAGCAATTTAAATACCATGTTTAACAGGTTTGAAATAAAATGTAACCTCTTGTTAAATGTCTTTTTTGGTTAAACAAAAGAAAGCTTTGTGTTCATTCTTGGACTGTTACAGTTTAGTGACGTTAATGTTGATTTGAATCAAATTATCCTTTTTTAACTACCTTGTTCGTAACTACTGAACTACCAAGTAAATACCTCAAGGTGTGAGTAATGCATGTGCAAATGGTAGAAACAGTACTTAGGAGTCCACCCTTGACATTCCCTGGTGCTGTTGAGGAGTTTTTCATTACTTTGAAATGAAGTAGTAGGGCTTCTGGGTGCATAGAGAGCTTGTCCAGGTCTGATACCAGACTTGCCTTCGTTTTTTCGTAATTTCTCTGGGGATAGTCAGTAGAACAATATCTACAACAATATCTGGTTGTCATACCATGTGCTCATCAACTGCACTCACTGCTAAGTTCTCCTGTTTCCCATTGCTGAAAGATGCTCCATTTAATTTCCAAGTGCTATAGTTAATCCCATAACTAGGAAAAACTACTGTATAGATGCATTTTTCTATTTTTTTTATGTTAGGTACAGATTTCTAATTTTTTTTTGCTTTCTGGCCGCCTTATTATTTAAAAAAATACATAAAAGAACTGTTTTTATACACCTTTTAAATGATGTGAACAATCTTGCAGGTGTTCTGAGGAATAATTTTTACTTCAATAGCTGAATTCCATAAACAGGATGAGTAGGCAGCAAATTTACAGACATAAAAGACATTTAAGGATAGGTGCTGCAATTTAAAAAAAAACAGAAAACAAAAACCAGCTGAAAACCCCCAAACAAAACAGAAGAAAAAGACCAAAACCAGAGCAGATTTTTCAGCTACTATGATGTTCATGAGAAGAGGAAGAAAATGGCATTAAGATTTGGGAAATAATAGAAAGAGAAGTTTGTCATGTTAGATTATAATCTGTTACTGTATTTAATGGCTAATATACGTTTTTCCCCCCACAGAAATTAGCAGAGTACGGAAAGACATGTATAACGACACATTAAATGGTAGTACGGAGAAGAGAAGTGCAGAATTACCAGATGCTGTGGGACCTATTGTACAGTTACAAGAGAAACTATATGTGCCTGTAAAAGAATATCCAGATGTAAGTATATCTTTTTAGTCCCTAAATTATTTTTTGATCCTTGTGGTTGTCTTTAAGTGTAAATTTCATGTGATGCTACCCTTGGATCACGCTGAGTTGCTTTGGACACTAGGGAATCAGTGTATGTTCCACTTGGCTTGATTTGCAGTGAGTGTGAGTGGAAGAAGGTTGTGCTAAATACCGAACTAGTATGGATTGCTGAACCATAGATGCAAGATCTTAATTATCTTGTTCATTCAGTATTGTCTGTCCTGAGACACTTGTGAAGTGAATTTTAGTAGGAAAGTAAAGTTCTTTGGATGGTGTTTTTTCCTCTTGGTGTGTCTGTGAAAGTCAGCTGCAGAATGCTTAGAGGCCCTTTTGAGACCTTTTGGAGACTGTACTTAGGCTCAATTGCTGTTTGTCCCATACCTGTGTAACCAGTTCTGTTGCTTGTAGAAGAGTCTTTATCTCGGGGTTGGTTGTCCTGTCCTCTCCCCTTTCCCCGCCCTGTTTAAGCAAAACTCTTTGCTTGCCTGTCAAACACTATGCTCTCCATGGGGTGTTCAGTTCTATTGTACACTTACCTTTTGAAGGAGAATGGTTTCATTTAACTAGAACTGTTCTGAATTTATCTGGTTTGAAGTGTTTCTAAAAACTACTTGAGAAAAGCGGTGCTGTCAAAATCTACCCCAACTGCCCCAACCATTTTCATTGATCAGTGACAAAATAAGAAACTGTGTTATTCTTCCCTAATACAATTTAGAGGTTCTGTTGTAATAGGGGAGTGCAGGATCCAAGTAAGGGATTTTTACATTAAAGTGATACATAGTGGAAGAACGTACAGAACAGCAAAAAATGGAGGTAACACTCGTGCATTTCTTTTGTGCATTTTTTTGTGGCTTTTCTTTGTATGCTTAATTAGATTAAGCTCTCCAAATGGAGTTTTATTATTTCAATGCTGCTTAGAACATAAAGCAACCTAAATAAACCTCTAAATAAACCCCATTGTGCCATGCTCCATTAAGAAAATTAAGTGCAAGTCCTTATTCAGAACAGAGTATTTAGACAAATATCTTTTCTCCCTTTTCAAGTTTTCATGTAGTTGTTTTGCTTTGGGGTTAAAATACCTGTACTGGGAAGAGTCTTCAAGGAATTTGCACTGGCACTAAGGACATCTCTCTCCCCTTGTATTGCATTTTTCTTCCAAATTAAACATGTGTGTCTGTATACATATGTGTACATGCGTACTTGTCCCCACACCAAAAACAGTGATTCTTTTGAAACTCCTTGGAATTACAGATTTTTGAGAGGAATTGTCCTATACAGTTGTTCCACAAAGCCATGTAAGTAGCTGTGGACTTAATACGCACATGTATCTTAGAATTATATTGCTTAGTAGCTTTTAAAAACGTTTCTTAGTTATTGAAGTCTTTGTTTCATAATTTGACAGTGTATTCTCTGGGAAGAATTGCCTTAGTTATTTGTTGTGGTTTTCACAGAACTTGATGCCTGCTGACAAGGATTATGAGTAAGGAAAAAGGTGTTGGATTTCCTTTAACTATTAAGCTGCTGTTCTAGAAATCAGGGGTTTAGTAGCTTAGCTCTTCACTGCCAATTAATTATCAAATACAGTGTAAATAAGCAGAAAAGAGTTTGTGTCTAGTTACTGAGGAAGTAATGATTTCACTAGCTACTTCTAGCTCTTTGTGTGCTTTCAGAAGAATGGCTTTGAAGTGGTCACTAATTTATGTTAATAAACTCTTACACAGTCAGAAGTTGGAGAAACTTGTGATTTGTATACATGTGACCTGGAATAAAAAGGCTGTTGGTTCTTGTGAGAGGATGTGAAGTGTGTGCTAGAAAATGTGCAGCTTCTGCCACTGTGGTAGGACCTGGCAGTTCCAGCTTCACTGGGGAGCCACGCCTCGTGTTCTGTGTGCTCCCGTATTTGTTCATTGCTACTTGGAATGGGATCTGCACAGCCTCAATAATTGCCTAATCAGCTAGAATATACCACTACATACGAATAAAAAGCTGTGATTTGGTGTGTAGGCCCTTTCTAAAATCTTTCTGCAAGTTTGAAACTAAGTAACCTGCTTTGAATTCAGGCTAGCATAGCATTCAGAAGGTCTCGAGTACAGTGATTTCAACTTTTTTTTTAAAAAAAGTGTAAAATCCACTTCTAAGTATTAATTTCACCAGTAAAGGTAAATTTGTGTGTAAAGAAAAATTATCATCTGTGGTAATTTTCACAATGTTATGTGAAGCTTCTTACTTGTACTTAGTAATTAATTTAGTTGTTACCAGATACAGGAAAGATATGCTGTATAGACTATGAGAGTGAGTTTCTCAGATAAATCTAGTTAATTTTTTCTATTGCCACAACCTTCTTCCAGCTGACAATCTTGTATACCTTACAAAAATGCAAAGTTGGATAAACCTAAGTTGCTCAGAGAAGAGTGACCAGAAACTGGTTTTTTGATGTATATTAAATAATATTTTTAGGAACAGAAATTTAAAAAAAATGGGCAAAATGTTATGATCTAATAAATTTTTGTTACAGTAGATATTTTTGACTTAGAATTTTGAGCATATTGGTTCGTTGACTATAGTGAATAGTGGATAGTACTATAGTGCCATTTTGTGCACAGAATCCTCAGTTACTTGTGAGGCATAAAACTAGTGGTCTACTATAAGTTTAAACAAACATGCTTTATATATGTGTATATGTAAACATACACAAAAGATGAAACAGTAAATTTTCATAGCCTGCATCACTTCGATTTTACTGTTTTACTATCCTTTGGTTACAGTAAAGAATATATAAAATTAAATTTATAAACTAAAATAAATATATAAAATCCCCTGAAGGCTCTTATTTTCTTTTTTTATATTAGTGCATATTAAGTATTTTCAATCTAATATTTATTTGAAGACCATAGCTGGTGCAAGGTTCAACTTGCCAAAAGGGTGATTGACTGAAATAGCCTGTAGTTTTTAAATGCTGACTGTTCAGAGTGTGAATTTCTACTTCTGTGCTAGTAAGTGGAAGATACGCAAAAATCTTGCTAAACAACAATTAATTTTCTTTGGTGTGTTGTATTAATAAAAGGAGCATTTTTCTGTGATGTAATCACAGCCTGATAAATTGTGTTAACTGTTGGGATAGTCTCTTTTCTCGCACTTTTTTTTTTTTCATAGGAAGTTACTTTTATACAATTGGGTCTATTTGTATTGTTTTCTTCTAACATCCTTGACAGGTGTTTAATGTTTACAGAAATTTTAGTACTAAAACTGAGATTTGAGATACTTAACTTTCCTGAGCCATGTATATGCTCCTGCAACTTGATAGAGAACTTGTGCAGAGGGCACCCAAAAAATTAAATTCCATTAATTGTCCATATTTTGCCCTTCAGTTAAAAATGTGTTCTCTACAGTGTAGTGTTTGTACTCTCTTGTAACTCTTTGGTGTTACAGTTTGAAGGCATTTCCAATTCATGGACAAATAACTTCCATCAGAATTTTAAGAAGTAAGAAGAAAAGATGTCAGAAAAATTATTGAGCTCTTAAGAAGCAGAAGAGTGGAGGATAAGCTATTGTTTGTGGGTGAATAGTTAATAGTCTTTAGCATTTCTTATGCTTCAGATAAATGATTAATTTTCTCGAATTTCCCTAAAGAGCTGAGACTAAACTTTCTGCCTGATATCAATTTAAACAGTTTTTGGAATTAGTACCTACAAATGTTGAACTGAATAAATGTTTTTTCTATTATAATCATGGCTTTATTATTAATAAGTACCCTGTTAGCTCTGATTAATGTGAAATTCTCTGTTGGAACTCTTCTGTGCCTCTTCAGTAAAAATGTAAGAACTCAGTAATTATCGCATCTAAAGTAGCATGTCCTTTGAGTATACTGAAGCTCAAAGGCCAGCAGTGATAAACAGCTTGTGCGTACTTTCTGACCATTTTAGTTAAAACTGTTTAATTAGTACAACACAACGATGAACACAGGGACTCATTTTACTGTGGGGAACTTACTGACAAAACGTTTAAATCCTTTTTCAATTTGTAATATCAGAGTTTAATAGCATCCCTAATATGGATTAGGAAAATGATAACATCTTCTTTATTTATTGTTCTGATTCTTTTACTTAAGCTTTTCATTCCCTAGTGGTAAACAGGGAAGGAGGCTAAAAGACTCGGCCTTGTTTACCCTTGCAATTTGAAGCAAAGAGAGAATATAACTGGTCTCTGTACATAAACTTGGGTTACAGAGTAATGGCAGGGCTGAAGGAAGATTAGGGAAAAGGTCAGATACTGATGAAAGTACAGATGTATATGAAATAACTAAAGTAGTTTGATTACTAATTTTCAGTCTTAGTAGGGTCACTGGAAAAACATTCTAGTAGAAATAATGGGAACTAAAAAACTAATTTTGAATTTGAACTTTATATATTCGTGAGAGGCTTTATGTGCTCTGGTTGCACATGGTAAGGGAATGGATTGAGAAAGGGCCCCTTTGCTGTTAGAATGGAGACATGCCTCAATATTCCTTATTTTTTTCTGCTTTCTATCTAATGTTTTATTAGATATCCTTCCATTACTGACCATCTGAATCACCTTTTGACAGGTTTTTTTGTTTTTTGAACCACGCTAAACACTCAGTAGCTGGTTTGAGGGGTTTGGGGTTTTTTTTTGGTGAGTTTTTTGGTTTTGGGGTTTTTTTGGTGAAAGATGACAGACGCTGTCGTAATTTTATTCATAAATAAGCTGGTCAAATCTCCAGAACATGTTTTTACTTGGAGGCAAAAGGATGGATGACAGTCTAGAATACACTGGAATTTAAAATCCTGTCCCTTAGTCTCTTACAGTAATCTTGCAGGCTCAACATCAGCTCAGCAGTACCAGTTAACTTGGTCCATATCTTCATTATTTTTTCCCTATTAAACTCTTTAAGAATTCAGTGCAATTAAGTTAGGTGATTACCTTGTCATTTATTTGTTAATGTTGTTCTTATTTTATTCTTACTTTCTAATTTAGCTGTTTGCAGATCCTGTGGTCTTTCTGTGTGTGTAAATAAAAAGAAAAGGAAGGTAGAGTGGAAGTAAGACAAGTGAAAACTTAGTAAGCAGCATTTGCCTTGGCAGTATTCCGCTTAATATTTTTCGGAGTAAATTTGGAAATCTGGGAGAAAAAATGAGTTGCATTTGGTACTGATAGGAAAGTTGAACATATTTGTTAGGACACCATGTTTTTATGGTGATGCTTGTATTAGTAACTTCTTCAAATTAGCATTGTAAGATTAAACTCCTAGTTTTATATGCATGTTCATATACATACGACGTCCAGCATGTCTGTGACACTCCCTGCATAAAGCAGTGGAGTTTTTTTCTTGTTTAATCAGTATGCAGGTCCAGCTTGTAAGGGTAGGAATCCCTTAATCTGACATTAACAGCTAGTGCGAGAAGTTTGGGTGCGTCTCTTCACCATGGAGGAAGAGGACTGTGTGTATATGGGGAAGCCAAGTGCTAAAGGAGAGTGAATGATAGTCTAGAAAATTAGTCTAAACAGTTAGTTTGAAGATACTCGTTACTTTTCTGTGCATAAATAACTAAAATTATTCAAATAAATTAATTTTATTAAAAATATTTAACTTTGGGAATTACAAAATTTGAGATTGCAAAGAAAGTGTCTAGCGGGACTTTTTGAAATAGGTCTAGCAGTCAACATCCATCATGATTGGTTTTGCTCCTACAGTGCTTTTTGTTATAGCTCATCCCATTTTTTATGCAGTCAGGCTTTCCATGGGCAGTCTGTTTAATCAGTCTTCTTAATACGCTCTTCCGTTTTGAATTTTGCACGTTATGTGCATATGTTTCTTTCTTTCGTGGATTACAGAAATATTTGGGTGCACAGTTTCATTTGATTATGTACTACAACTCTGTGGTGTCAGCTTGTGCTTGCTTTTGCTGAACTGATTTTCCTCAGAACTTTTACTTTGTGTAGTAGCTCTTGCAAGATATAAGTCTAGGAGAGTTGAGTGCAAATACAAGTAATGAAAGGTCAGCTGTGAGGCAGATATTTGTTGCATACTGATTTTGTTTTACATTGGGGTTTTTTTTCAGTCTGCTCTTTGAAATGTTTATTTTAGGAAAGAAGGGTTTTATACAGGGACAAGGAAGTGCTTCAGCATGTTACTTTTGCTTGCTATTGTGAGGTCAGGTACGCTTGGGTACACCTGCTGAACTTGTTGGTAGTTTTTTGTATACTAATGTCCTGTGTACTTTAACTAAGATTGGGGACTACAGTAAACATGGAAATACATCGAGTGAGTGCTGAAACAATACTTAAAGAGAGCCAGGTAGAGCTTGTGTTTAAAACACATAGGTGAATTTACAAATTGCTGTTTGGACATCAGAATCCTTAGTAGTTGTACTTCGTTACTCAAGTGAGAGACAGCTCTTCCCTGTACTGCAGAGGGTAGAAACAGATTCCTGAAGGAGATGGGGCTGGTATTTGAGAAGCACAATGTTTTAAGGAAGGAGGAAATACACAGAGGAAAACCCTTACTTGAGGATTAACAGGTTTTTAAATTTTTTAATTTCCCTTCTGATTAGTTGACAAAAGGAGACCTATAGCACTAAGCTGGTAGTACTTTCCCCAGAAACTTAACCTGGCAATTATAAAACTATGCTATCTTCACCCCCTCCCCCTGCAGTGGTCAGTCAGTTTTTGACAGCCATATTAGATATTTCTTCCTTTTTAGTAACTCTAGTTTAGGTCTTAGTGTTTGTACACTCAGGTTTTTATGGAGTTGCCCTTGCAGAAGTAATTCGATGCTTTCCAGTCAGAGGACAAGCAGGAGTTCAGTAACTTCATATGGGTAGGTCAGTGAAATGCAAGTCTTAGCTAACTGTTTGCTCTATGTTTTGCTGGGATAAGATGGCACCAAGCCCCATCTAGAATTGCTGTTTAATGTAATTTTGAGTCCAGTCAAAATACCAGCTTGATACTTTGTATCGCCCCTAAATCATATGCTTAGATAAAAATCAATTTACATGCCCTTAGTGGTAAAAGGTCTGTTGTTTGTTACTGGAGTGAGTCTGCCCACAAACCTTGGAGGTGCACATTAATTAAAAAAAAAAGGTTGCCTTTTAAGCAACATGGTCAAGTTTTTTTAAACAGGTGTGCTGTTTTGAGGTTATGCTATTTCTGAAGTTAATAATACATTTAAAAGTGTACATCACTTGTCAAGGGAAAGTTTTCAGTGTAATGCTGCATCTATAGCATTAATTTCTGATCTGAATTTGTTCCATATTTCAAAAGAACAGAGTTGTTTTGCTCTGCATATGTGTCTCATTGATATTGGTCACTTGGTTGTCTTATATATGAGTCTTCTTGAGAGGAAGATTGTACACAAATCCAGCTTCAGGAATAAACTTTCCTTGTAGGGATTTCCTTCCTTTTTCCATGTTTTGTTTCATTGCTTGAGAGCTGTTGTTTACCTGCCTTGGTTTGGAATGTTGAATTTAAAATAAAACACAAATGCTATCTCAGTAGGTATCTCTGCATAGGAGATTCTGGGTTTCTGTAGCTAATAGATATTCATCCATTGTAGTATGGATCTACTCAATTTATGAAATTAGTCTCTGCTTTTTTTAAAGCTAGTAACAGCAGTAGTTGTTTAATTTCAGTCACTTCGGCATAATATTAATTCACAGTTCTAATCTTTTATATGTTTCTTTTCTCTTCAAGAGCAGTGTAAAGTAGTGAATTCTGTGAAGGCACTGGTTCCTTTTGGAATTTGCTGCACTACTTTGAAACTGAGTGAATTCTTTTTCTTTCAAATACACTCAGTATTTTAAGAAAAATAATTTTGCTTGATGAACAGCCAGTTCCTTTTTACACCTTATTTGCACTCAGTTGTCTCTTATTATATAGTAATGAGACTTCCTCTCTTCAGGAAAGCTCATGCACCTGTCCTAGTCATGTACATTCATCCACCCAACACTTCAGTTGCTTAGGTTGATTAATGCTTTTTCAGAAGGTTTCTGTCTCTGTACAGTACTGATACAAGTGTGATCAATATCTCTCAGCTGTGTGGTTTATAAACACTCAGAACATACTGACCCAAAAATTTGAGTTTTTTCTAGTTGCAAACATTGTGACCTGTGGTGTCAAAGGGCACTGAGGGCTTTGCCCTGTGGTCAGTGATATGGGGGCTGCTTGCTCTGGGAAGATTATCAACTAAATTGTGATTTAAAGTTGTCTTAAATATGCAGCAGTTTATTATTTTTTTCCTTGTAAAGTACAGGTGGTCTAAAAATGTGAATGCTGCATCAAATAGATATCTCTGTATTGCTGTTCCATCTGGAAATGACCAGTTGTTACACTGCTCATGTATTTAAGTACTGGTGATAATGAATGTATTATTCAAATCAACATTTTAAATGTCTGGGTCATACTATTTAACGTAATTGCTTGAATTTTTTAATTTGACTTATTTGACAATTTGATTACCATTTTTAAAAAAATAAATGTCACTTACATTAAAAGTAAAGCAAAGTTGATGTCATTCAAGACAAATACTAAAATAGTGTATCTTGGGCTTCAATCTCATTAGATTTTTTTAAGTTATTCTAGCCAAAATAATAGTTTGCATATCTTTTTTTCTTCCACAAGTACAAATGTTGCCCTTGAGACTGGAAAAATTTGTAAACAAGGGCTTTTGAGTCTTTGTGAAGGACTTCAGTTTTTTCTGTGAGTCAGCTGATGGGCAAACTGAAACAAGAGAGAGACTTGAAACTCTGGCTTTGTAATATAGATAGGGTTGGAACATAACATATATCTCTAAATCCTAAGTCACTACAGACAGGTAGGCTGACATGTAAACCTGAAGTACATCTCAAAGCCTTATGATAACTTTCTTCTGTCTCTCCTGTGGTAAATATGAGGTAGTTTCTCTTCTCTTGCAGTGTCTGCAGTGGTGTTGGTCATCACAGAACTGTAGGAAGTGGTGATACCCCTCTCCTTATGTTAAAAGCCCAGAGTAAAAGAGAAAAGTTAGTTAGAAATGAAAGCTGAATGTAGAAATTGTTGATATGCTGCTCTTTTAGTAGTGTTGTAATTGTAGATATTTAGCATAATAGATTCAATATGATTTGATATCCAAAGGTGCTACTATTCCTGTGTTACTAGACTGTAATATTGCTGCTCTTAGTGCTCGATGCTGACTGAAGCACATAACTCTATAGTGCTTGTGTTGTGAGGCTTGGACCCTTAAATGCTCCCCACCAGGTGGGATCTTTAAAGTGTTTCAGGTCCTTTTCAGTTTTGACTCATTTGTCTTTTTATGCATTGTCTTCTTACAGTTAGAGCATAGACTTAAGGTTTGGTAATAGCTTTTAGCAGAAGTCATTTAGAGCAAACAAGGCAGATTAGATCTTAAAACACTAAAGGAAATACTGAGTTCTACATTTTGAGCTGTCTTCTGTGTTTCTGACCTGTTCTGCTGTTTTAGGTTTGAATTGTGCAAGTTTACTGATTATGGCAGATGTACACATATGGAGAAGACTTTTTGTAACAATGTTTCCAGAAGGTGAATGGAATTATTAGTTTAATTTTTCACTTCAAGTATGGTCAACACTGAGAAGTCTGCTTATTATTTCTTTGTTTAGAAGAAATACTTGTACAACAGCAAATAGCCAGTGAGAATTTATAATCTTACTTTCTTTTACACTTGGTTGAAGTATATCACTTGAAGTCTGTAGTAGGACGAGAAATGCTACAAGTTAGATAATCCTGCTGGGTTTTGTTCTAAATTTTGGAAGGGGGATTGCTTTTGTTTCCATGAAACAATTTAAAGTTACTTACTCTGACATGTTTCAGTATTTTCATGGCATGAAGTTCTAGACCTAGTTTGGTAAATCAACCCGTAATCAACCTGAAGTAGTATAAACTGTGTATAAAGCTATGATTAAGTGTGATGTTTATTTAAAAAGTGAGGTTTTGTAGTTCTGCTTGTGAAATGCTAGGAGTATTTTCAGTATATTTAAAGACAGAAATAGGTATTTCAGAAGCTGATTTGTCTTAAATGAGGTAAGAATTCTGATTCACCTTCCCCTATGAATTCGTAAAATTCAGTTTGTTTCACTGTGGAGTTCTTAGTCTACGAATGAGATTGCAGTTGTGTTACCAATTCTCAAATGTATGTAGAAGTTAAAGGAGCAAAGCAAAAATTATCTAATATTGGTTCTGATTATAAATTACAATTTAGTCAGCTAAATTAAGCAATTAAAATCAGTTGTATGAATGAAAAGCATGTGTATGTTTAGGAATGTTAAACACCTTAGTTTGTCACTCACTTCAGAAATTTGATAAAATGCATTTTTCCTCAAAATATCTTGCTTGAATATGGAAACTTTCATCACAGCTCTAATTGGTAAGGCCTGTCTTTATCCACAAAACAATACTATGCATCTGTATCGTGGGGTTTAGTTGCTTGATGTGGTGCTTTACTGCTTTATTTTTAACTTTGCTTGTGAAAGAGTGCTATTATGGAGGAAAAAATAGTAATTGCTATTTATATGGTACTGCTTTGAGGTCTTCTGATTTGGAAGTGTGCAATTTTTGTGTTTCCTCCCTTCCCATCTTTCAAGGTGGCAAATAAATCTGTTTTTGCAACCTAGAATTATAAAAGACTGAGTAATTCAGCATAAAATCTGTTGCCTTAGGGGGATGAAGAACTTTGTCTAAAATTCCAGTAACTAATAAAATAAAATGAAGTGGTTGCTGAGCACCTCTCCTTTGCATAAACGTGAGTATAACCTCAAAGCCCGTTTCTGCAAAGTCAATTTTTCCTTTTGAGAGGAGGAAAAGCGATTGCATTTCTCTGGTAAATTAAAAAAAGAGAATAGTGTCCCTTAAGTACAAGAATTCTGTTTCTGCTTAGTATTTGTAATTATAGTATCACTATCTGCAATGGTGCTCCAACTTAAATGTATCTTTCTCACTTCTAATTACTGAGAAATGGAAGTAGTCAACAGCTAAATTGCCAACTTTAAGTGCCTTGGGTAATGTCATATGTAGTCACATCTAATTAAAAGGTATTATTATGGAAATTAGTTGTTGGACTGTATATCCTGAGGATCCTTTGTTATTGGAATATGAGTTTAATGATGTAAACTGTGAGGCTTAGAGGGCACTGCTGGATCCTACAATTCGGTTTTGGAGACCGATTTACACACAGCACAACTTGTTAATTCTCTAGATAAATGTGTCACGATTCCCAAGTAGAGCATGGAATTGAACAGTTTTTACTTGTCTCCTGGTGTTATTGAAACTGATGTCTTGTCACTGTTCTGAAAACCTCATCTTAGTGAATGGGATGAAACAGATTATTCACTATCTTGCTTAAGCATGCCTACTACTAGATTGTTCACAGGATCTGATTTCCTGAGAGAGTTTCTGTTAACAATCTTTCAATTACTGTTTAAAGGTTTTTATGACCACTTAAAGGAGGGAACTACCAAACGGTTCTGTGGGCCTCTAAATAATTGCAAATGGGAATCTAATGATAACAGAGATTCCTATTTTAAAACCATGAAATTGTTAATTTGTCTATCTTTACAGCTTTCTCACTTATGCTGATAATTCTAAGCAATTTAAAATCCAATTATTTCCAAAATACGACAGTAATTAGATTAGTGTTTTTACATGAACAGAACATGTAGCATAAAAAAAAGCATTTTGAGGGATATTATTTTAGTTATTTGAAGTGGAATTGAAACTACCCAGTTAAGATTCTCTTTAAACTTGTGGCATGAGGAAAAGGGTTAATGTTAAAAACAATATTAAATGGAAAGAAAATGTGACTAGTTTATAATATTATGTACGAAACGTATTGAGAAAGCAGAGGTGAAGCAAATAGTGTACAAACAGAAGGGGGTTTTGCCCTATTACGAGAAGAAACAATGTTACTAATTAAATATGCTAAAACAACAAATTGCTATTTCACAAGTAACATTTCTAAAGGTAATATTTATACAAACAACTGCACAATTTATAAACAGTAAAAATTACTCCAGAAGTGGTGGGAAGGAGGCAAACCCTAAAATGCTTTTTGCTTGAGTGTGTTTGACAAGGCATGGCTTCTGTCTCTGGTAACTGATAAGGTCTCTGCTTTGTTGTTGTGTGTTCTTGTATCTTCTGTCTGCTGATCCAGCCTGCAGTGTTGTCAGCTCAGTGAGGAATGTCAGGAGACTGGAGCAAAAGGGACATTAAATGGTTGACACTGAGGGATGGCAGTAAATGAGATGGGAGCTAAATATATAGGTTTGTGACATTCTAGCAGCTGGCTAAAGTCCTGCTGGTTGTTGCTTGGGTATACTAGCCTTAAAAAGGAAGAGAATGCATTGTAGCACCGAGAAGAAAAAAAACAGCTGGTGACTTATCAGTCAGACCTAATGACAGAGAAGGTTAAAGAGTTTGGAAGGACAAATATTGAAAGAGTGCTTTTATTAGTAACATAAAATTTTTAATTTGCTAGGAGTAGTTTTATAAAACTGCTGTAAAACTTGGCTTGTTCAGTGCAAAAAGACATGAATGCTTCATTTGTGGTCCAAATAAAATTACTTTAAAAATTTGCTTATTTACTTTTGATTCAAGCAGTTTGTTAGGTGATTTTTACAGTAACTTACTTTTGATGTTTTCTTCCTCCATAATGGGACTCTTGGAAACAGTTTGGTACTTGATTAGGTATCTTGGAGTTTAATGCTTAATTTAGGAAAAAAAAGGCTTATTTTTCTAATAGATGCAAGCATGAATACCCTTGAATGGTATAAACTTTATGTATCGTAATCCCCATCTTTATTAGAGAGATAGAAAAGTGCCATGTGATTTAAATATGATTTTATGTTTGATACACTTTCAAAATGAAAGTTAATGTTTAGAAAAATCAATGTTTAATTGCTTAAAAACTTCATATTTGACATGTAACTTATAACTACATCTAGTTCTTGCAGTATAGGCTATTTGAATGTAAGCTTGAAATACATACAGCACCTCAGTCAAAAGATTAGTCCTGCTTGGTTTAAAAGATTAGTCCTTTGCTGCTTCATGTCTGAGATTTTAACAGTTTTCTTCTCAAGAACCTGTTTAGTTCTTGAACCCAAACTTGATTGTTACCACTGTCTTACAGCTGACTCAGAAGTGAAGAGCAAAACCTCATTTATGGCTCCTCAGCAAGTGAAGTGGTAGTGAAGAGGCCTTTCTGTCCTCTTTTGTACTCATAGCGAGTGTCTATGTTGGTGGCACTCTGATGCTGGCTTGAACAGGTCCCTGGAAGAAGCTGTGAGCTAAAGACATGGAACTGTGATACAGGTTAAAAGCCTTTAGTGGAGGGGATTTTCACTGGTTTTTTTGTTTTGTTTTGTTTTTTTGGGGGGTTTTTTTGGTGTTTTTGTTTGTTTGTTTTTATATTTATTTATTTATTTATTTTTGTTGTTGTTTCAAGTGCTCCTTGTGCGGTGGCATAATCTGACAGGATAGGAAGAGATCAGGAAATTCCAAGTCTCTTGCTCTTAGGGGGAATTGGTCTGTCGCCTTCCTTAAAGTTTGTTGGAGTTTTTGTGGAAGCAAGGTGTAACCAAGCAGCTTAGTGTCAGCTTTTAGAAGACTGCGACAGTGATAGTTGGGTCTCGTTTGTCTTAATGTTAGGAGCTGGTTTTCTTCCTATTATAGCAGCAGCTTCTTCTTGTTGGAGTAGTACTACCAGTGTGGCTTTCTATCATTTTAAGTTGGTCTTGCATTTATTTATGTGTCTGTATGTGTTTTTCTTCTCTATGGTATGCGAAAGTTCAGGTGGACTGTACATAGCAGGATGATGCACCAGATAAGGTTTTCAGGCCTTGAATAAAAGAGATTAGAGAGATTTGATCTGCTTTGCTCGGGGAATTTGATGTATTGTGTTTAGGCAGATTTACTTTTTTTTATATGCCTCTGTATAGAGAGATTTATGGCTGTGGAGCTGTACAGTAATTTGAAAATCTTCTCTTGCGTTTACTACATGATGCCATTTCTGAAGTGCTGGTTCCCTTTTTTATTTAACACAGCAGCTCTTTGTGTAATGAGCAGCTCATTTTGAATTCTGTAACTTGCTTAGGTCAATGCCAATATTACCCATGTTATTATACAAAAATATCGAAATAAGTATCAGCAGAACCTAGCTAATTTAATAAACTTGCCTTTATTCCTTCTATATATCTAATGCCAGTTTATTCACAGTATTAGCTTTTTTCCAAGTGGTTGTTTCATTCTGCATTGTAAAAATCAGAAGCACACAGCTTTTATAGCTTTATGTTAGAGGTCAGTAATTTAAGAGTTATTCCTAAAGTCTCTCTACCTTTGTAGTCTGTTATCTGACTTGTGCTCCTGCTCTTTAAAGGAACTTCTGGAGTGCAGCATCTTCAATGTTTTGAAATTTCTTGATTCTTTGACAATATAATGTAAGGTCTTAGGGCAGCATTCATTTTCAGAAAAAACGTAGCTCTCCCTTTGGATTTGGCTTGCTTTCTAGCTTCCATCTGAAGGTTCTGTTACATTAATGCCAAAACTATATGGTGGAGGTGTGATTTTGCTACAGAAAAATAAAAATAAAACCAGGTTTGTTACACAATCCTAGGACGGTAAAGCTTCTTAGTATTCGCTTAAATTTGAACTAAATGGTAAATCTCCTGGCATAAATGTTTACATCTTGGGTTAGTTTTTAGAAAATGAAATCTAATAAAATATTGAATAGATAATTGGTAATTTGCCAAATCTAGAAGATTAGGATACCTATTTTTGGTATGCCGTTAGAGAGACTGATCTTCAAATTGGCCAAAGAATTTGTGAAGAAGTTGTTAGCTCTTTAGCAGCTAATCTGGGAAAACAAGGCCCTTGAGATTAAAGATATTATCCTTGTGTTAACACAGAAATTTTTAAAAAATTTTTTCCATCTGTGATAACACAGGTATACATTTTGTTTAAGGTGGAATCTTCTGCCCAGAGCTGAAGATATATTTTCTGGGAAGACTATGTTAATGGTTCAGTGTTGTTTCAATGGATGAAAATTAAGCTGGCATCGTAGATAACATTTTGAAGATACTGAATTTTGGATGTACAGGAATTACTACATTCTGAATTCTTACGGTTACATTTTGATGATAAGTTCTGACAGATACCTGTTTCAAACAGATGACAAGAGAAAACTCTATGTTGGCTTCTCTGATTAGTTGTAATGCATTCAGCCAACTAGGTGTAGCTGCTGCTGAGATGGTTCTGTCACGTTAATTAGAATTTCAGTGCTAGAAATTAAGTGTTATTTAGATAAATACCTAGCTATCATTTTATTTCATTAAAATTTTTCAATACCTAAATGAAACAACACCAAGTATTTAATTTGAATTTACTCAGGTCCTCTTATAAACTGCAAGTTTAGAATTTGGAGAAAAAAGTTGTATACTTCAGTGTATTACTTTTAGTTTGTTTTTTATCTTTTAAGCTGTGCTTTGAAATTTCTTTGTTCTTTAATCAAGAAAGCTGTATTACCATAATTAAAATGACCTGGAAAGCTAGCCTGATTTTTTATTTATTTATTTCATTTTTTATAGATCTGGTCTAATGTATTTACATGAGGTTTGTAAAGCTGTTTGTCAGTTAAACATGCTCTCAAAGCCTTCAGCAGAGGTTATTAGAGGTGAATGATGTGGATTTAAGGGATTTAGTAATTCATTCTAAATCCCAGCTATACTTTTAAATGCATTTTTTAAAAAAAAATTTTTAAGGAGCATTTTAAGCATTAGGATGTGGTCTGCTGGGTAAAAATGATATTTTATTGACATCACATGGATAATCTGGTTTGTCTAGCTTATAGCTGCAGTGATCAGCAGCTGAGCTTTTTGAATGATCACTATATCAGTGGCTGATATTCAGCTCAGTCAGGAACAAATGCAAATAATCTGTAATAATCTGTAATGGGCAAGTCAACTCTACCAACAAAGCTATCATTGCAGAATTATGGTATGTAAATTGTGGCACCCTTACAGGACCTGAAGGGAACCTACAAGAGAGCTGGAGAGGGTCTTTTAGGATAGGTCAAGTGGGAATGGATTTAGACTGAAAGAGGGTAGAATTAAATTAGATGTTAGGAAGAAATTCTTCACTGTGAGGGTGGTCTGGCAGTGGAACAGGCTGCCCAGAGAAGCCGTGGATGCCTCATCCCTGGAAGTGTTCAAGGTCAGGTTGGATGGGGCTTTGAGCATCCTGGTCTGATGGAAAGTGTCCCTTCCCATGGCTGGGGTTTGGAATTAGATGATCTTCAAGTTCCCTTCCAGCCCTAACTGTTCTATGATTTTATGAAATGCGATTAGTTGATGTTTTTACTTTAAGGTGGTTATGTTGCTGTGGTGTTGGGGCTTTAGTTGTATGGTGGTGCTTCATAAAAACAATTTCGTTTTTATTGTAGCAAGCAATATATCTATTAAAATTTATCACCCAGTTAAGATCACCTCAGTTTTCTATCTGAAGTTATATGGGGTGCTGTTTATTTTGGCACATTCCAGAACACAACTGGAAGTAGTATTTAATTTGTTAAATAATGTTACAGTGCCAGAATACAGGTACTAGCAGAGAGAACTTAATAGCTGAACAAGACTCAGGTTTACCCTTTGAAAATTTAATTCTTATGATTTAAGTAAGTAATAGAACGACTTTAAGTGGCAAAATCTTAAATTGAAACAAATCCTGATTTGCCATATGAAAACATCCTAAAAGTTCTTATTTATTGTACCGCCTGTTTTAATGTTACTTACAGAACATCACCAGTAAGAAATAGTAGTAGTAGATGAGCAATTTTTAAGGTAGACCAAACTATTTGTTATGGTAATCCATCCTTTAAATCATTAAACACGTTTTTCTGACGTCCAAGAAGGGAAGGCAGCAATTCCTAATCCTATAGCGCGAACAAGGTGCTACTGTTCATCACTGATTGCTTACTATCTACTTATTAAAGTTTTACTGGAAAACAGATAAATTTGTATCAGCATTTGTTATTAAAGATAGTGTGCAGAGTCTGTGTAGGCAAGGCCTATATCTGTCCAACGAATGCGAAATATTGTGCGCAGTTTTTGTGAGCCAACTGACTTGCATCGTGTGTGTTCATTCAAGATATTTTATTTGGTTCTGAACATAATGTGAACAATTCAGTGTTTGAATTGTGCTGATGGCACCAGGTTTCTAGATGAGGTGAGTTAGAGGTTAAACAGCATTGAGGAGGACTGACTCATGCATGCCATGAAACATAAATACCCCAGTACTTAGAACAGAGATTTAAGTTGTTCTCCCCTGCTCCACATAGTGCTTACTAATAGTTTGATAAAGTTTCTGGAGATCTTTCTCCTTTCTAGACATCCCATAGAATCTGTACTGTTCTAATTGACTTAAGGAAAAAAAAACCCCAATTAAATATAATGTAATTTAAAGGAATTTAACATGTTACCAAAATTACTCCCACAGTAACTGCATTATGTAAAACCTAAGTTAAATGTAGTTCTGGGAAAGAGTAATAGATAAAGATATTTGAATGGAGAGAGCTCCTTTACTCTGTTACTAGCTGAATTTTTCTTTGGAACCTCTGCATTTCGTAATAGTCAAAACCTTTGCACTAAAGCGCTCTTTTCATTTTCCTCCAGATGCTGATATTTTTTGTGTAGTACATCAGACTTCAAAACACTGAATGTTAACTTTGTTCTCCTGTTGCATGAATACTATGTTTTAGTAATATATTACAATTATGTTCATATCCTTTGTTTTTGCATTAATACATATTTTACAGATTTTTTTGAACTAGACCAAGCTGGTCTTACTCCCACAATAATTATCAGTTCTTTCCCATAACAAGACAAGTTATTATCTGGCTTTGATGTTGAAAAATGATTGTGGTAACTGAACTAGAACAAAAAAAAAACCCCAAAAATGCCCCCAACCCTATAATCTTTGTTAAAAATATATGCAGTGTACTAAATAAAGATGGAACCAGTCTTAGTGCATTACATATGTACTGAAAACGATCCTTATCCATTTAATACACTAAGAAAAAGAGAAAATCTTTTCATTATCCCCTTTCTATGTTGTTCTCCTCTTTGTGTCAACTCAAATTTTACAGAATTGGAATTACTTTAAGTATTTTAGCTGTAGTGACCCTTTTATTAAATGTTGGGGATTAAATTGAAGTAATCTCAGAGGTATTTCAACAGATCTGCTAGAAGTTTTGATTTTGTTTGTCCAGCACAAAAGTGCGTAATTGAAAATATGACAGATCTTAATTTTCTGATGGTTGATACTCTGTATTTTATTCTCCAGTACCTTAATGGTTTGATTTTTGTGTTTAAGTGATGAAGAGATTATTTAATGATAATTTGTATGCATAAGTTGCTTACAGCACAGCATTTCTAATTTACTACTTAACTTCATCACTTAAATGCTTCAGTAGTTCTCATTTAGCTTTGATTATGGTATTAGAATGGTGTATATCAGATACCCACAGCAAATATGAGTGGTTATATTTGACATAAGCAGATTATACGTGTCATGCAGACATTCACTACATGTGTGCTTTGGCCTTTACTTGGTTATTTCGCTTAGAAAACATGCCATCTTTAGGGATGGAGAGAATGTTTCTCACGTATTGTTGTCTGCAGCATCTCTTCTATGACCAGTAGTAGGTGGGTTTGGTAGAGACTTGGGGAAACAACTTCACATGTTGTCACTAGCAGCCTTACAAACTAACTTTAGGTAGTTGTTATGTAAAAATTAACTTCTAAGTGTGGTTACTATTGTCTGTGTTCTCTGTATTGACAGTGAGACCATCTGCTTTGTCAGCCTCTTCTTCCTTTAAAATCTTATCAGATAATCTGTTTTTCTTAACTATGTTACAAACTTGACAAATTCCACTGGAGCATATTTAATCCTCAGAATACATGCTAGTGCAGTTAAGGAAAGATTTCACAATTTCAGCATTATTCTTCAAACATTATACTTTTCTCTCTTGATTTCTGAAATATATACAAGTGGCTGTTTATGTAAACTTGGCCTTCTTTGTTTTTAGTTAATCTATAATGTGGTCACTGAGTAAGTTGTGTATGGGATGCACTTGTTTTTATTTGATAATAAAACTGCTTCAACAAAAGCTGTGTAGCTGTTTTCTATTGTGATAAGTGTGGTGTTGAATCACTGAAAATACTTAATAAGGCATAAAATATACCTGAGGTTTCTCTTCATGGAAGAAGAAACTTTCTGTTTTGTTAATCTCAACCTACCAGAAAGTGTAGTGGTATCATCATCTGTAGTGGTAACAGTTTCAAGTATCTAAAGAAAATATTTTGACTGAAAGAAGGGGAGGAGGGCTGTAAATGTTAGTGGCAAATTACATGTTTACAGGTGTAAATGCTGGTTCTCTTAACATTATGTGTTTGTGTTTGTATACATACATGTGCATAAATATACATCACTACAGCTGTGCTTGTAAAAATAGCCCAACTAACCAAACCTCCCCTCTCCCCCACCCCCTCCCCCCCAAAAAAAAAACCAACCAAAAACCCCAAAACAACAACCAGAAGCAAATTTTTTGACGAAGTTGTCATTGTGAAAATGGTTGTGTGGGCATGGTATACTAATGGAGTAAATATTGGAAAATGTTATTTTCCATAGAAAGCGTATGCAATGTAAGTAATTTGCCCATTTGTCATTTCTTTTTTCCTATAAAATGTTTCAGATTACTTTCTCAGAAATTCAGTCTCAAAGGTACCTAGCTGTAGTTTTATGCTACAAGTTTTGTTTATTAAACACTAAACTACCTAACTGAAAGTATACAGTCTTAAGGTTTAATATGCTGTATTTTGTTTTCTAATACCTCAATTGGTTTTATACTTGTTTCAGGTTAGAGAGTTTCAAAAAAATCAAATCACCCATACGTATCTGATTTTTTTTTTTTTTTTTTTACGATTATCTAAAACTCGTCTGAGAACGATGCAAGATTTTTTGAGAAATGCAGAAATATTTTATGGAAAACTAACTGTATTACCTGTATCAGAAAACAATATTCCTTTAAAAAGAAAAAAATGAAAAAATCAAACCTAAATTTGCTAATTTTGGTGGGTCAGTGAAATCTTTTATTGGATTCAGAGTCCATTCTTGTATTTGTTTTGTCAGCATAGTGTTATTTTTTATCTTCTTCTTTAGTATTTTCAGCTTGTTTGCATATAAATGTTTCAATTAAATGCATTAGCTGATTTTCTTTATAAAAAGCATGCATGAAAATACATACTTGAATTTAATTGTATCTTTAAGAAATTTATTAATCCTTGGAGAAATGTTAATCTTGCTTACAAAGAGTACTCACATTAAACAAACACCATTGTGGGTGTCGTACACATTCATCACGCTTTGTTTTGAGTGCCTTCATTGTCTTGCAGTTCCTTTGTGTCTCTTCATTACTCCATTTCCATGGTTGGCATTTTAGCCTGTGACTCTGTCAGATTAAGTTATCTGCTAAATGGTCTTGGAATATGACTATTGCAATCTGAAGACATAGAAGGTTTCCTCTGAAGTGGCTAAACTGACTGCCAGCATTGCTGCTTAAGATAAAATTACCGGATGTTCTCCATTATAACATCCAGTTTTCAGTTGCCTCTTAACCATGCCACATTTTAACCACTGAACCATGCAGAGTCCTGGTCTTCAGATGCCTTTTATTTGATGTGGAAAATCATATGAAAATGAAATGAGCAGGAAATGCTGCTCTCCACATCTTCAAAAAGCAAACTAACCACCAGGACATTTTAAACCACATTTTTGAGATGCTTTAGTTTGTTTAATGTGTCAGTATGCAATCTGAAAGCTGATTTGACTATGGAGAAGGCTGGGTATAAGCTACAGTTTTCTCTCTTAATGAAAATCCAGCTTCCAGCTGGCGGTTATGTCTAGTATATAACTAGGCTGTAAAATAAAATTGGGAGAAAATATGGATAAGTGAAGGCGAGGTTGCTCGCTAACTGATTGAGAAGTCTGAAGCTTTTGTCCTGTTATGATTAAAAAAATAAAAGGGAAATGATATGTAAAGGTAGTGTCAAAATGGAAAACTTGTTTTCACATATGACATAACTATACTGAACTGAAGCTGCTTTCTACAGGAGGATAAGAATTAAATAACATCATCAAGAGTGGACATTTCTGGTTACAAGTACTCAGTTGTAGTGATTACGAGGGGTAATTTGTTGTAGTAATTACGAGGTTTAAGGAAATAATAGAATTTAAATGATTTTTCTAAGCTGGGGTTCAGAAGGTGAAACCAAATGCTAGATTAGTAGAAACATAGATACATTGCAAAGCATTTGTTATAAATCGTTATTAAAGAAAGGGCTCCTTTTTGTGTGTTTATAATTTTTTTCTGAATTTAGCTGCTTGTTATATCTTAAAGTATCCTTAAAGTCAGCATGAAGTGTAGAGCATCTTTTGGTTTTTGGTATAATGAGAAACTACTGAGCTTTTCTTGAGACTTTCCTTAAAATAAAGTTTAGGCTGTATATGAAAAGTACTCAAATATGCACTGTACCTAAGGAACATAAAAGCTTTTAAAGACTTTTCTTGATTTCCTTAAGTTGAAATAGACTTGAAGAATAGCTTGTTTTGGCTTTTTTCCAATGGTAAGTAACTGGCTCTGCAAAATCAGTGTTTAGTAAGTCACTGGAACATTTGCTAATAAGATGGTAGAATAAATGAGTTTTTAATTGAGTTAAATAATTGTTTGATCAAATGCATGTGTTTATGTTCTTTCTTGCTAGATTTGGATATTTCAATCAAATTGGATTTTTTAAAATTCATTTCCAGTAATGAAGTAAAGAAATTTTTTTCATAACTTAAATTAGATCTTGCCACATCTTATTTTCATATTTCACAGGAAAACACAAATTACAAAAGTCACCATAGTGAAATTTAGTATTACTGGTCTACCTGAAGTTCCTCAGATTTTAACTTGCATGGAAAGTTCCTTAAACACTGCATTTCCCATACTGTAAAAACCAGACACACTTCTTTGCAGTCTCTTAATAATCAGCAGCTCTGAGTCTTTGGCATGGTTGTTTCTTACTTTACTGCTTTTATTCTAGGTGTGGGGACTGGTGAGGCATAGAAGGACTATAAAAACAGCTGGTCTGCCTAGGAATTAGTTGTTCTATGTATAGGGAATACAAGACGTTTTTATCAGGGAATTTCTTATGCAGTGGACTTGTTAGGTAGGTCACCACATGGAAATTTTGTCGACTCTTGGGAACGTCACTTGCTGCAGAATAATCATTACTATCCCAGAGTAGGTGCAAACATTAGGATTTGGAGCAGCTTTTTTCCTAATACATTTTTTACTGCCTAAACTCTTTGAGTAACAAAGATCCTCATGTGCAGTGTCCCAACATATGCTGCCTATTGCTTTTCTTTAAGGGTGTGTGTTTTGGATATCTTTTCAAAGAAAGGCAGCAACTGTCTTACACACCAGCAAGTTCCAGTAGTGTTTTGTACATGCTGAAAACTTCGAACGTAAAAGGTTAGAAAACTAACGGAATGTGAGTGATGATGCAGAGAAGCAGGCGGAGAGGGAGAGCAACAGGGCTGTAACTGGCTGGAACTTCAGCACCTGAGCTTCGCTAAACATTTCTAATTCTTGGCTTTTAGGATGCTCTTGTGTTTGTGTGTCACCTTCTTCTGGAGGTTGTTTCTCTAGCTCTAATTTTGAGTTGACGAAGATTTGAGCACATGAAAATGAAACTCAGGAAAACAATTGTGAAATACCACTAGTGAAAATTTTCCATATGAAAATATATTGAGTGTAGAGAGATACTAATTGTTCTGGAAGGAGAGACTGACTTCATTCGATTGCTTTTTCTGTGTTGTTGATGTAGAAGCAGTTAATCTTAGTTTGGGCCACTTCTGCTTAATTTTTAACATAATCTCACTTTTCAACATGTGTGAGGTTACGTACATTCAAAGTAGTGCAGCCTTAAATTGGTCAAATTGATTTCTGAACCACTGCTGTTTGTATACAAGCAGTTCTCTGGGAGTAAGGTGAATCCTACAGTACTAGACAAATGCATAGTGAGAAACACTCTCAGAAATTAAAGGAAAGTATTCTTAGCTTTGTCCCTGTACAAATGTTAGAACAAACAGTATTCCTGAACACAGGTGTGTTATTTGTAGGGAAACACGAAGCAGTGAAGAGTGTGACTGGGTGACAGTACGAGACAAAGAGCACGAGAAGTATTGAGTTAGATGTTAAGGATGGTCTTCTGAATTTGTCAGGTGCCTCATTCTGCTAATTCTGTTTGATAGTCTAGCTGGCCTGACAGGTAAGAGAAGGAGTAGCTGCAGATACAACTGGCTTCTGACAAAACTGTCTAACTTGGAGGCTTACTCTGCGTTCCTTAGTTGTGGTCTTGCTGGTCACTGCTCTGTCTCTGACAAAAGAGTCTGAATTAATGTTTTTCTATGAGTTCTGAGCTAGGACTTTTAAGATGGTTGTCTGAGGAGCTGAATACTGACAGTGATAGATTGGTACAAAAGGTAGGGGATCATTTGTTAAAGCAATAATTGTCTTAATCTATGATAACTGATTACTGATGAGTCAATTAAGACTGCACCTCAGGTTGGGGGGTCCTGCAGAGTTCTCCTTCATCTTGTATCTCTAACCACATTGAAGAAAACTAGGTTGGTAGGATAGAAAATACGCTTTAAAAAAATTAAGTCATTATCAAATGCTTCTAAAGACAGTTTTGAATTTTAATTCTGTCTTCAAATTACTGTGCTTGAAGTCAGAAATGTGGAATTCGTTACACAAATGTAGAGCAATATGCTGTTGTAGGGGGGCATAAAAGTTTCATATGAATATAAAACTAGGGGAAAGGATCGAGGCTGAGGTAATGGAGAAGAGTATTTGGAGACAATGAATGTTAAAACAAACATAAAAACTGAATTTTTCAGGAAGGGAAAGAACCAACCTGGGATGTGTTAATAAGAATGTGGTTTATAAGATATAATTGTTCTGAGTAACTTAACATTGTTGAGATCTCAGTAGAAGTATTGCCTTGGCTAGGTATCCTACTTTTAGAAATTATCAAATTGTAGGGCCCAGGAGAGGCAATGAGAACAGGCCGGGGTTTGGGAGGAATAACTATCCAAAAAGGCTCCAAGTCCTAATATATACAGTTTGGAAAGAAAAGGCAGGGTTGAGCTGCCTTGGAACAATTCCTGAAGGCTCTTTATAAGGAGCATATCCTGGGAGTAACTGGTGAAGGAGCTGGCTTAACGTTTAACAGAATGTGTTGCAGTTTTAAGTCTGTGATTTCTCAACTAGAAATTCTAAATAGTGTTCAGACAACATGAATAAAGTTTCAAACTTGAGACTAATACAGATTCCTCCGGGTTTTTTTCCTTAGTATTCTGTATTCTATTTATTTTTATCCAAAGTATGTTATTATTTGATTATTCTTTTAGTCATGATCCAAATTAATGAAACATTAGAGACTGCTCTTTTTCTTGGGAGATTGAGAATGTAACAGTAGTCAGCTTGTGTGTTGGTTAAAATATTGGTTGAAAGTCAGCTTTGAAATACTATTTTAGCATTATCGGTGGAATGGCATAGATATCTAAAGTTTTAGTGTGCAGAAGTGTGGTTGTGGAGAAAGGCAAGTAATATGCTGTTCATGTAAGACAATAGCACAGTTTTGGTATTAAACATGAAATGTGAGACATGTAATATTTTAATAATATTTCACAGCTGAACTTTATTACTTGTAACTAGTTCATTGCTTTATCAAGGCTTAGTGAATGTTCCTTAATTTCTTATGATTCACAGTTTCTGTGTGTGTTCACAAGTTCCGTTAGTCTTTACTCCTCACACCCTCACCTCCCAATAATTGATTCAGAGTTCATAATATGTCTTTGTTTTCTGAGCTTGCAGTACTGAATAACTTTGGGAGTATATATTCCCTATGAATAGTTTAGCTGCTGTGAAACACTGTTAATTTTGTTAAAGAACTTTAATTTGCTTGCATTCATAATTTCTGCTGACTCTTAAATCATTTCTGGTCTTTGTAGTTTCATAAGGCTTTCAAATACGTTAAGTTTTAGTACTCAAACCCGATTTTAATTAGCTGAGGAAGTGAAAGCCAACAATTTCTTCACAATTCTATTGAATAACTTTGTTTACCAGGATCTAAAATATCCAGACTTACGTCCTTACAGCAGAGTTTCTGTTAATTTCTTCTTTGAATTTAATGTTCACTCTGAAATTTCGTAGTTTATCTATTCTTTGAGCTGGTGCTTCATCTTTGCACTGCGATTGTCACAGAGTACTGCTCTGTGTTCTCAATGCTACCATCACTTAGTACTTTTTTTATTTATGTCATAATTTTCAGAATATGTGGTTAAAAATAATGAAAGGGAAAAAGCTCTTGAAAACAACTAGGAAATAATGTTATGTATGACTAAACGGTGGTATTACTGTGTTGAGTGTAGGTGGGGGGCTGTCTGCTGAAGTCAGCCAATTAACCATGAAATGCGTGCTTTATTTGTATGTACAACTGAATAAATGATACAGCTTACAAAATGTGATGTGCTTTTGTTGTGTCTGTATATACACACAAAATTTTATATATATACATACTTTTTATATATGTATGTGTGTGTATGTGTATGTATGACAATACCATATTTTTAAGAAATGTTGCCCATGAAACCTAAAATAAACATATAAGAGGCCTCATTTTTTTTTTTTCTGAAGGAAATGCCGTGGCATGGGTAGATAAAGAAGAGTTACTCTAGTCTTTCCCAGATTGAGCCCACCAGAACCACATGGAATGGGAAAGGAGAATGCTGTCTACAGGCCCCTTAGCTGTGAGCAGGGAGCAGCTGAATAGCGAGCATAGGGGCCTTTGCCGAAGGTCCTGTGCCGTTGTGGGACTGGAGCTCCCCTGGAAGCTGAGCATTCCCACCACGTGGAATTTGTATGCGTGTCTGGTCATGCACCCAGCCCCTGTGTGTTTCCTTGCCGTGATGCACCTCGTTGGCCTACAGATGAGCATGGCTGGACATGTTAGTGGTGAGGGAGAGCGGCCCAGACTTTCTGTAAGAGCTTGTACAACTTAATGAGGAGGAAATTAGGACTGTTGGTGCTGTAGACTGCCTGATGTTACATCTAAAAGACCGAGTTTCACCTGAAGCTTGTATCCCCAAAGTTGGTGTCATGTGGGTACTTAATGTAGGAAAACAGTACCTAACTCATTTTTCAACCTCAGGCATTTAGTGTGGTGTCCTGAACCATTAAACACTTGATATTTTAAGACACAGAAATACATCTTGTTACATTTTAAATTAATTTTCTTTACCTGATTTTATAGAAATTATTTTTTTTTTCTTTCAGTTTAACTTTGTTGGAAGAATCCTTGGGCCCAGAGGACTGACAGCTAAACAGCTTGAGGCAGAAACAGGATGCAAGATAATGGTCCGAGGGAAGGGCTCAATGAGGGACAAAAAGAAGGTAAGGTCTTGAGGGGTAGTGTAGTTTCAGATGCATAATTTTGTTTTCTAATGGAGGATAAGCTCATGTCTCTCATTCTTACTTGTTGTGTTCTCACTATATGCTTTGTCATTATCTAGTGTCTTATACAGACTTATTTAATAACACAGGTTGTCCTAAAGAAGTAAAGTATACATGCTCCATAATTCTGCAATTGGGAGTCTAACTAGCAATTATAGAGTATTCTTAAGTAATAAGTAACTTATAATTGTGTCACATTTCACAAGGTAAAGGAAAAAATTGAAGTTAAATGTATTTTTCTAGGAAAGAGCTGTTAACCTCAAAGGTCTTACTAATAACTTTCTTGTATTGAATTACCAGAGTAATGATTTGTGCATGGAGTGTTGTAGCTGGTTCAGTTTGTAAACCAGGCAGAAATACCAGTTTAGTGTAGTGGGTTCATTCGCATTTCTTACCTTCTGTGAGACAAGAATCAGGAGGAATACAAAGCAGGCTCTAAACTTAAAGAATATAAAGAAGTTTATTAACAGAACTAAGAGAAAAAAGAATATTAAGGGTCAGAATAAACCTTCAGAACACTTCTCCCCCTATCCTCTTCTGTCCTCCCACTTACAACATAAAGACACAAACTTGGGATTCAGTCAGTTTACCACCTCTGTAATAGTCTTTCGTCAGTTCACTTAGGGAGAGGAGTCTCTTTTGCCCATGCTATGGGGCTTTTCCACAAGAAACAGTCTTCTCGTGGCTTCAATTTCACAGCACGACGGCCGCCCAGGGTGGTTTTCTGTTGGCATGTGTGAGTCCCTTCCCTCGACTTACAGCTTTCCCCACAGCCGCTTTCGAGGGTTCCATCTTAGCTGATGGGGTATTAAATTAAGGATGAGCTGTTCAAGAGCAAATGTTCTCTTCATCTACTTCTGGGATCATCTTCCTCTCTAGGAACAGAGGTCTTCTTCCCTGGAAGCAGGGGTCTTCACTTCATCACTACTTCTCTCTGTTGAGGCTTCTCATTGGATCACAGTTACTTCAACATTTGCTTATTTCAGTACAGGAATCTCTGCTCGTGGCAATTTGAACGCTCCACTCTCCATGCTTTCATGCAATTACAAAAGGGTTCTCTGATGTATCATAGTCCATCACCATAGCTTTACAAAAGAATTTCAGCTTTCAAGTTAGGTTTGAAGCATCTCCTCTATCTCCTCCCTCTGGGCTTCAGCTCTTTCTTCTTCACTGACTTTGGTGTCACTATCATGGTGTTTATTCACGTGCCTTTGCCTTTCCCTTTCCTCTAACCTCCCTGGGAGAGGATTGATGTCTGCAGGTTTCATTTCTTCTGGGGAACTTACAGCACTGAAGGAGTTAATCTTACCCGGGCCTGGGCCTTGCAGCTGGAACTTATCTTTCTCTGTCGGCCACGTGATCTCTGCTGGGCAGTAGTTGGAGCTGGTCTCACTGTAAAGTTCATTTCGGCCGAACCGGGGAAGGGGGCAGGCTGTGCCGCCCCGCACAGAGCTGCGGGCCGTTGCCCGGCCCCCGCTGGGCCAAGATGGAGCAGGGCTGTGGCCCCGGCCCCCGCTGGGCCGAGCGGGCAGCCCTGTTAACTGTCCAAGGGCCGGAAGCAAGAGAGAGTTCCCACGTCTCCACGCGGTTTAAATATGTAAATTTCGAGAAGCACTATTGGTCTAAATGACTGTCCATCAAGCTCTGGTTCAAACCACCACAAGTGTGGATCGAAAAAAAAAGAGTTAATTGTATTTCTGGCAGTCACTTCTGTGTTAGTGAACCAAAAAGCACTGTGTTTCTGGTTTTGTTTTGTGTTCAGGTGGAGTTGCAAAGTAATTAGGGCTGTTCTTGCCTTATCCTGTAATATACATGCTCTGCTCATATGAATAGGGAAACTGCGTGATAGAATAGAGCCTTCCTGAATGTCAGGTTGCTCTCGTGGTAACTCTGTTTTTCTAGGTTTATTTTCTAGCTATTTCCCTCTACCTCTGGCTACTGCTGCTGGAGTTACACCAACATCTCCACTGCAGTTTGAATGTTTCCTCTTTGTTCCCAGAACTACAGTTTCTTTTCCTTCTTTTTTAGGAGACCCTCTCTCTTTTCCTTACGTGATCAACCACATACATTCTATTGATACATATGTTAGTACATAACAATTACAACAGAAAGTTAATGTCTACCCAGTTAAACATCTCTTCCTTCCCAGAGCTTATAAATATGTTACCTTCGAATTTCATTTAATGTCGCTTGTTTTCATAATCTGCTATAATACTGTCACCATCCTTTGTCTTATTCTACCATTCTTGTAGGTTTTGGAGTTTGTGAAATGTCTGTTACAGAATCACAGAGTGGTGGAGATTCCCCTCCTCAGGCAGAGTCACCATGTCCATGTTTCCTAGGACCACGTCCAGGTGGCTGTTAGGTGTGGTGTCCTCCTACCACTGTGCTTCAGAACCAGTCCTGTCCTATGGGAAGTCATCTCTCTAGACAGCTTGGGCAGGTTTACTCTCTGGAGAAGTATTTTTGGACTGATTTGCCCTGATCTCCATGCCTTTTTTAAAAAAAAAATTATTTTTTGACTGATCACAGAAGAATAGGCAGTGGGAGTTACTGGAGTTCTGTATTTAAGAAAAAGATTAGAGGAGCTGAGACTAAGTAAGTTACCTGGTTTTTTAAGTTTAGTAGGAAAGGAAAACTATCTTCCACAACGACAAGTACGGCAGATCATATAAAGCCTCGTACACATTAAAAACTACAAATTGATCCAGTCAGCGGTTGAATGTCCATTACCATTACTTTGAATTTGGTTCTCTCATAATTTTTAAACATACGCTACTTGACCATTGCTAATTTAATGAGATAATACTGCAGTTAGTGTGGAATGTATTTGAATGATACCATAATATAATGTATTTGTATACTGAACAGTATGATATTGGTTGTGAACCAGTGTTGAGTGCCAAATAATTTTCTTCATAAAACTAATTTTCGTACCATCCATTCCTACTCTTTTCAGCTCATTTGCTCTCCTGAGGTGGTTTGTTGGTCGTTAGCTTACATTTTTCAGTGCAGACTTCTGGTGCTATTCCACTGATGATGAAGTAGGAAGAGTTTCATAATCCTTGATTATGATGCACACCAATAAGATGTTTCTTGTAAAAATAATGTTTTGGAAGCTGATTTAAGACATGACGGTCACAGACTAAAGAAAGAATGAGTGACATCTGTCAGTTTGGGGCACAAGTACACTTCTTGCTGTTGACTCTTGCTGCTTTTCGTGATGCATTATACTTACAGATGAACTCCCTACTCTTGCAGTGCAAGACGATCAACTTTCTTGACACTCTGTGCCATTTAATGCTAACCACCTTTTTTTCATTTTCTCAAAGGGCTTCTCTCTTTGCAGGTTGTACTTCAAAATGCTAATGAACTTCAAAGCATAAAATACAAAAGTAATACTATTTTTTTCATGGCAGGTTAGGATACACTGATTCTTTTTTAAAACCCTTTCCTTGCTCTAGAGTCAGTGTTTAGAAAGTCAGTATTCGAGATTTTTTTCACTGAATAGTTTTGAAATTTGGAGGAGATAAGAGATGCAGGTTAATTTTTTATGTATATTTTGTGAGTATATTTTATATCTGCAAACTTGATGTCACAGTGCTAATTATACAAGAAACAAGACTGACTGCTGGAAAATAAACCATCCTACTATGCTCTGTAGAGAATTTTGCTTTGCTGTGTGATTCTATGAAAGAAGTTCATAGGATTAGAAATTAGAAATCTTTGTCATGTGGCCGAAACACTTAAACTGGCATCACATCTTGAAACTTGCTGACAGATTTCCCCCAGAAAGCAGGGGAAATCCTCAAATCGTTTGTATTTGAGGCTCAGCTGGTAATCAGAACATCTCTCTAGGCAGCTTTCAACAAATTTAAAATCAAAACCTTAATTACTGAGAATACTGTGATTAGAGCCTAGGGGTACTTGAAGGAGATTATTGGGGAGGAGAAAGGGGTTGCAGGCATTCATCAAAAGCTAATGAATGTGTAACTTTATTAAGACCAAGGCATTTTTTTGCTTAGTCTGAATGCACGTTTCATTAGGTAGAGAAGAAAACTAGTAAATTGCACACCGGTTAAAGAATGGATATAGTGATGACTGTCCAATGATGGATGAGCAAAACATTTTTTTACATCTCCCTTGTCTTCCATAAATTCTGTAAAACAGGCATTGACACCCACAGGGAGTCAGCCCTGTGCTCTTTAACACACTGCCATTATCTCCCTTCAGAAAGGGGTATGAAGCCCAACAGCATCAGGCTGCTGACTTGTGGCAGCCTTGGTCAATTCCATTGTTTTTCTCCATTTCTTTCTACTTTTAGAGAAGAATCTCCCCTAGAACAGTGTGTGAGGAGAGAGCATCATTCATTTTTACTTCACAAGGAAGCATCTCATTATGATACGCAGAATTTTTTTCTTACAATTGGTAATTCCAAATAGAAGGGCAGGCAGCTATGCGGTTCTGAATTTGAAGAACTCAGTGCTTTCATCCTCTACAACAGCTTTAAGTCTGTTGCACTTCACTCCATATTAGATCATTTGACCTGATTTGTGGTTTCTGACCCACTTGTTCCAGCTTACTTGTTCCTGCAACCCTGTTCACTGTGCAAGCAGAAACGTAAGGTTTCACGAAAGACAAGCTCTCAGTTAGTACCAGTCTTGACCATTGACTTGTGCAGAGTTGTTACAGTAAATAGATAATTCCATTTCTTCGAACTATCTATTTTTCTGTTTTTATAGTATGGCTAAAGGAATTAGAAAAACCCTATCCTTGGTACCTGCACAAAGTTTGAGGAAAATATCAGAGTGGAAAAATGTCTTGTGATTAGGATATTTTATTAAATTTACGTGCTGTATAGTATTACTTAGTTATGCTATTTTATTACCTTTTAGGCTTTGAAATATCATCTGATAAACTTTGGCTTCCAATGAAAAGGCTTAAACATTCAGTTTAGCTAATAAAGTGATGTTACTGATGTAGGTAATACACTGTACTGTGTCTTGTTAAGCAAACCCTGTTATTGCTACCTTAATTATAAGATGCTTAACTTTTATATTCTGTGAAAAGTACAATGTGTGAACAAATCATAAAGGTCTGGTGCTGACACACATGTTGAAATTGAATATATTTAGCATAGGGGAGGAAATGAAGTTGTTCTGTGTTTCTAAGTGGAAGGCTGACCAGCCAACATTGTTCTTGTATTCTGGGAGTAAATTGCTTGGCTGAGGCCTGTTGCCTCTAACACGTGCCTCTACACAAAAGCATGCCAATGGTGTTTGATGATTGCATGTGCCTGTGTTGACAAATAGTGGTTTGGAATGGCAATTCAAAAAAAATTTTGTAGCTGGTTGCAAAGGTGGGGATTTGACTCTTTGTCATTACCTTTAGGAATAGTAGGGGAAAAAATACTTCAAGTGACTGGGGACATAGACACGTGACAGTGAAAAGCAATTTCATGTTCGTAATACATGACTAGAATGACTGTCCTTTTATTTAAAAAAAAAATCCTTTTTTGACAATGCTGGTGGAGTTTTTGGAGGTCAGATGCTTGATTTTACATTTAGAACTATAACTAGCAGAATCACTTGTCAATGTCCATCCTTAAGGATGCTGTTTATTAAAACTGACCTCTACTCACTGGAAACTGACTGAGGCAGTGTGAAGCAGCAGCTCAGCATGTTTGAGATGCTGGATTCTGCTTTGTTAATTTCTGTTGCAAATCAAAGCTGCAACTGTCTATATAAGAGACTCTTACGTTCGTTTTAATTGCTGTCAGCTTCTGTGACTGTACATAAGTCATTGTATGAGCAGGCTCCGTAGCTAAGATTGAGACATGGCTTATACAACGTGTCCTGAATCTACTGCATTCAGGTTATCAACTCGGAATAGAAAATTACTTACAGCGTTCAGAATGAAGTGTTTAAAATACTAACCTGGGAACAATAAACTTCAGCATCTTCTACAGTGACGTTTCCTCTGAACACACTTTTTCATAAGCACGTGTGTCTTGATTAAGTTTGATTTCTCAAACTGATCAGGCTTGGCAGGCTTTTTTCATGCTTAATTTTTGACTACTATAATAACTTACCTTTTATTTTTAAACTAACTCTAAACAAAAAGGTATTCATGTAAAGTTATGTATTCGCTGTATCACAACTGCTATTTTAATACATATGTTTAAGAATATACTTGGTGGTTGATACTGCTTTGCCTTCCTAGAGGTTCATTGTAAAACTAAGATGTGATGAAAATATTTTTGTTGGCTTGTAAGCTAGTATTTTTTTTTAAAGTAGTGAGTACTTCAGAAAATGGGCTTTTCTTTTTTCTTTTTTTCTTTCTTTTTCCTTTTTCCAATTTCAAAACGTCCACTTCATTTGTAACTAGTTATTTTGAATACAGGGAGACTTGTAAAGCTGGGTTTAAAGAATTAAAGAATTGTTAAAGCATGGCCTTTTTCCCTTTTCACAGACAAAAAGAGGTCTCTCAAGTTATATCCCTGGTAATATTTGAGCAGTGACCCTTTTAAGAGTTGTTTACACTATTAGCTAATAGCATAGACAAAGAAAAAAAAAGTCCTCCTACCAAGTTACTGATTTAATTATATAATTAAATGCTAAAGACTACTGAATTTTTAGTTCTTTGAAATACAGTTTTTACTAGACAGTGGTGCAGGTAATAGATATTATATCTCACTGACAGCAAACTCCTTTTAAGCCTGTACATGGGGGTTTTGTACTCTAGAGCTTCTAGAGTATTATCTTTGCAATCTTACCTCATACATCTTTTCTTTAAGTAAAAAATGTTCAGTTCACAATGACAGTAGTGAAGAATGCAGGCACAACTAGCATAGTTATGTATGGGAATGCAAATTTTACGAGAAGAGAACATTTTCCTGAAGTTTTATATAAGATTTGACAAACGCTTCTTATTTGAAGTAATTTATTTCAAGAGTATTTTCATAGCAGCCAGGGGAATGCTCTTACTTTCAAGAGCAGAATGGTTTTATTTTGAAGGGAGAAAAAGTTAGGTGCCTGAGGACCTTAAAAATTATTACAAGGCAATATTAGTCTTTCAGAAAAAATTACTGAAATGTATCTCATGCAATGCATCTTTTAGATGGTTTATTTCATACATACTTTTGCCCTTTATTGGCTACATACCGAGTATATCCAGTATATATTGGATATATTTCTACATGAGCTCAATACAAAGTTGCAGCTTCGAGCAGATTTTAACACTAGTAAGACATGAGTTTTCCTATGCAATGTGGAAAGTAGCTGAAGCCTTTGGCTATGATTAACTTTGCTATCAAAAATTCATTATGTGTCATTTTGTTCTGAGAGCATTTAAATTGGTTATTGAGCTAATTAAATATGGAAATAACTGACTTTAACAAAATACTTCTTTAATGCTGTGAAATACACTGGAAGCTGTAGACTGTAGAAGTGTAATCAAAGCCCTGCTAGTCGAAATCAGCTTGTATTATGCTTTCCTTGTATTTGTTTTTCTGTCAGTTCCCTGTGAGGAGAAAATCTTATGATCAAGCAGTGAGAGAATCTAGATTATCTTGAAATTGGAGAAAAGTAGCATGAAGTGTAGTGGAAAAACTGTATCAAGGGAATCCTGAATCATTGCCTGAACATCTCAGTATAAACAAGTCTGGTTTATAAATTAAATGGTGTGTCTGTTTAATGGGAATTGACATCCTGTAGCATGGCAGAAGTTCTCTTTCTGCAGAATTACTCCTAAGCTTTTGTTAGGTGGTAAGCACAGAGAGTGTTAATTGTGTTGTAAGAGGTTGACCAGGTTTCAGCTCACAGTGTTTTGTATCTGGCATTTGAATAAAAGTTTTGAAAAGTTTGGGAGACTCGGCGTACAGAATTATTTTGAGATGCTGACGAAATTGTCTGCAAACATCTATCCGCATTTTGCTTTGTCTAGCGAAGTAGTGAAGCCAAGGTAAAAAAAATGAAAATCTACTGTAACCTGAAACTTTTTTTGTACTAACATTTCTAACTTTCTTAAGAATTAATGCTGTGATAATCTTGCTTACCAGAAATAATTTGTATTCAGGTTTGCATTTTCAGTATGTTTGTTCAGTATTATGCAACTGTGCTTGCAATTCTGTGTGGGAAAGGCCGTACTTAGTTTGAGGCTCGTGGGAATTTTCTTGTACCTGCATGAAGATTGAGTCTACTTAAATGTGGGAATGGAGTTAGAACTTGTTGTTTAAGGGGGGAAAGCAGCCTGCCTGTGTGATTTCTGAGTAGCTGTCAGTTCCTGGCAGTTCTTGGTTCTCCTTATTTTTTGGGTGGCTTCTGGCAGGCAGAATACAGGCAGATGGTTGTTTACCATAGTGGATATGGCTCGTCAGGGTCAGATTTAGCCATTTAATTGAGACTGATAGGAAGGCTCTTTAGCATGGAGTAAAAGAGTAAGCACAAAATAAGATACAGCTATTGCTGAAACCAAATTTTTAAATTACTAATTGAACATTTAGAACATAGAATTATTTGTGTTATTTTATTGTTTTCCAAATAGAGACAAGTAATCTGTGCTGTTTATTGGCAGCAAGATACTGGATTCCTTGTCAGCTGTATGATAACAGTCACAAACTGTAATTCCTAAAATGACTGATTAATTTAAACTTGTTTATAGATGGTGATTTGCCTTAGGTTTTCTGGCTTAGCCTTTGTCATGCCTAGGCTTGGATTGAAATGGATATCATTAATCACAGGCTACACTTCTGCTATGTATGGCCTACAGTACCGTGCATTAAGCATACGAATGAAATCCAAGTAGCTGTGTAGATGTTAATAAGGATGTGGTGGGACAGTATCCTCACTTTACAGTTTATCCAGCTATAGTTGCAAGGTTTTATTGTTAGTCTTTATACTTTTAAGATAGAGGGGGGGATTTATTAACAGACAGTTGGACGTTTTTGTTAACCTTTCATGAAAGTAATTAGCAGTTTCTGTCTACTAATTCTTACATATTTTCACATCTTTTTGGGCAGCAAGTGGGGAATGTTTTGATAAATGTAGGACTCACTGAAGAGCATGCTCACTGAATATATCTTAAAAAATTTGCTTACAACTCAAAACAGTTCTGTTTAAAGTGTGTGTTAAGTATATGCATGAAAGGATGAAAGCTTATTTAAATGTTTGGTAAGGCCAAGTGCACAGATCTGTTTTTCTGTTAGAGAGAACTTGTTACTCTTACAGTAGTAGAACACTCCAAGCAATGCTTGGAGACTGTTTAACTTAATAGAATCTGATATTCTGTGTAAATTATCTGATTTAAGTGCCACAAACTTGCCATGGAACAAACACAACACACAATATTTATGCATTCTTGATGCATTTGTTGATGTTAGTGATTCTTGAATGTAATTTGACTCATAAGTCAATTCAGCACTATATTCCTACAGGACAAACAAAATCTTGTCCTAACCTTAATAGCTTGAAATGAAGAAAACATTAGGCTGGTTTTGGGTGTTGAAAGTAAGATCTGCAAAACAGTGACTGCATTCAGGGCAGTAGCTTTCATGGGCCTAACAGAATGGTTTGACTGGCAGCTGAAGTAACACGAAAACTCTGGCTGTAGGAAAAAAAATGGGAATATCAAATTATTGGTTGATTTCATTAGAAGGTGTTACAGAATTATGTAGAAAATTTGATAAGAATGGATGGAGTCAGTACAGGGAGGAGCTGTCTGGTCAGTATAAAAACGTCATAAATTCGACACAGTTGCTGGGAAACACCAGGATGTTTTGATGCGTGAAAAACTAACATTTGTGGGGAGTGAACATAGGTATAGTAGTGTGGAAAATAATCCAAAATTATTTACGGAGCAGTTACATTTTTTTTTCTTATCGAGTCTTACATAGAATCATAGAATATACTGAGTTGGAAGGGACTTTTCAGGATCATTGATTCCTGGCCCTGCAGAAGACACTCCAAGAATCACACCATGTGCCCAGAAGTATTGTCCAAACGCTTCTTGAACTCTGTCAGGCTTGATGCTGTGACCACTTCCCAGAGGAGCCCAAGTCTCCCTCCTTTCCTCTCTCCTTCCCTTCCTCCCTCCTTCCTAATATTTCTACTACTTTGAACCTAGGTCAACTTTTTTGTTTTTGTTTTTTTTTTTTTTCCTCCCTCTTTCATGAATTTCTTTCTTGTTTCATAAATTATATTAGTTTTCCTTGCTTTGGCACAAGGTTCCTCTTAGTTCTCTCTAGAAATCTTCTCTGGCTATCTTTTTCCATCTTGATCCTTGAGTCCTTCTCAAAGGTCATGTGCTTTATAAATTATTGTAATAAAAAGAAGGTTAATTTCTATGGTGCTTCATTTATTCTCTGAAAATATAGATAGATGACATGAAAGTGCAATAAACTGAGTTTTGGTTTCTAGCAACACTTTATGTATTTGCATTATGGTAGTAAATGATATAAACACTGGTGTTTAAAAACAGTTGTAATTGGGGAACCTGAGTAATGCAGGCAAGGAAGATTACATGAAGTAGAAGGAAATAATGACGCACTTCTCATGCTACTAAGTAACAGTTGAAATTATTTAGCATGCATAAGACTATCTGGATGGGAAGAAAAAAATCCAACAGCAAAAATATATGAAGAAAATTATTTCCTGAGAGTCAGGATGATAAGGCAGATTCACCAATTTGCTTGCCTTGAAGTTACTGCAACATGAACTCTGAATGCAGTAGCTTTTGAAGAGGTGTGGAGAGTAGATAGCAATGTTGCTCTCACACTTGGCTAGAGGTTTCTGTAGGTAAGCTGTAGGTGTGACATGAGGAATGAGTAGAAATGAAAGGTTAAGATTAATTAGTATCTCAACTGGAATTCCTGAAGCCTTTTTGATTCCTGACACAACTAAAAATAGGCAATGTAATTATGAACCAAACTGTCCTTTCTTTTATGCATCATTTTACAAGTGTGCTAGTGATATTTTTGCATGCACAAATGGAAGGGATTTTTCTTCGAAAGCAAAGAACAGCCTGTTAATTGAGTGCCTTTATCTGGCATGTGGGCAGTGAGTGCATATAACTTAAATGTTTGGATATAAATACTTATGTAAATTATTAAACTATTTTTTTCTGTCTGGTAAGTCTGATGTAGGTGCTGCTTTCTTCCTAATCTTTCTGTATTGTTCTGTGATCACATGCTGTGACACAAGGTTGATATGATTGTTTCCAGCGAGGTCAGCATTTCACCGTATTGGATGTTCTGGTATGGGGTTATTTAACTATTTGGAGGGTTTTCTTGAAATTGTTTTCTTTGATATTGATTTGATATTGGTATTGTGCTGGTTTTCTTTGTTGGATTTTTTTTTTTAACACTGTGATAGCAGCTTATCTTAAGAGAACTTCTTCCAGCTTGATAGCCAGCAAAATCAGCCCCCAGTGTTATAAATTAAAAGCTGAAAACTGGTCTTTCTGTTCTCCTGTCCTCCCTTGGTATTGTTTGGTGTTGTACATGCCTTGTCTCTGCAGTTTGGAGCTCTGGGAGCAATTTCCTGAATCCTGTCCAAAGCATGGACATGGGCTCCTAGTTATAGATATTTTTTCTTTTTGTTTCCCATGTTTCTCCATGTCGAAATGCTGGTTCATTTTCTATCTGTTGGACCTTTAAACTCTAGACACCAGATCCTGATGTTTTGCCCTAGATAAGCTTTTTTCCTCGGTAAGTGTGATTGTGTACCTTAATTTATTGCCCTTGGTGTTTCTGCTGTGGTGGTACTTTTCTGTGGTGTAAGGAAAGAAGCAGTGACAGTGCTGGGTCCTTTCTGTGGTGAAGGTGCTGTAAACTCTAAGAATTGAATGTTTGTCTTGAATAAGAAAGAAGTAGTGTTCTGAAAGATGGGACCCATAACATAATTAGTAACAGCTCTGCCACTGCTTGTGGGCTCTTTGGAGTATTTTTATAAATGGTTATCTGGACTGTTCAGTCCTACAGCCACACAGAAACAATTAATGCTTCTGTTTCAATCAGACAGTGATAAAGAATTGAAAACCACGTTTAGCTATCTGACTGAATCCACCTGAAGTACCTGACTGTTTTAATTGATCCACTTGATGGAATGATTTCGGAGCCACTAAAGATTCAGAGCTATTGATTTCAAATGCTCCCATATTTACAACCATATGTATTCAAGGGAATTTAATTTTTAGGCTCTTGGAGGATATTTTAACTGGCTTGCTGAACTTGTGAAATATACTATTAGTGATACATATTTTCAGGAACTAAAAGCTAGTAGTTGACAAATTTTAGATTTAAAATTAAGTTTTATGGAGAGAAATAGAGGTTTTCTCTGGTGATAAAGTATGTTGTATTCATTCTCCATCCAGTAAGTGATGCATAAATGACCAAGCAGTCTTTGAGGTGGGTCTGAAATACTCCAGTGTTTCAAGTTGACAATGCTGGAATTGAATGTTCACTTAAATTTTGACTGATAAAAAGACCTAGAACTTAAATCTGTTAGCTCACGTTGACTCACAACAGCATGAATCAGAAAAGGTCTTAAAATAAGCTGTATTACAAACCAAAATAAGTGATAAACTTTAAAGTTACGTGGTTTGAAATACTGAAGCTACTCTGGAAATTAGTATGCAGTAAGGACACAAGGGTATTGCAAATACCAAAATTGTTTTTTCCAGCCTGACTAGTGGAATTTTTAAGTATCTAGCCTTTTAAATGATAAGTTCAATTTAGCTTGAAATGTACGTTTCTGGAAAAGTTCATTTGGTGGTAAAATTAATCTTCCTTAAAAAAAAAAGAAAAAACCCACAATTCTCCATTTTTAAGAAAAATCAGATATATAGATGGTTTTGCCTTGTCTTCTATATACACCTGCAGAAACGTTTTGAAGAGGAAAACACATTTATTATTGATTATGTGTTTAGGCTCTCTTAAGGAAGCCTCATTTGGTTATTGCAGGCTTCAGAACTGGTATGTGCAGTCTAATATATGTTTCATAACTTATAATAGAAGAATCTACCAGGTAGAATAAAGTGTAATGAGTTTAAATAAGTCTTTAAATAAGTGGCTTGTTACTTGTGTTCCTGCTAAACCCACTTGCAACTGGCTGTTTCTGCAAGTCGGAGTATTAAGTATAGTAAATTTGATGAGACAATGCTGTATCACCAGTCTTGCCAGGTGCAGAAATTGGCAGGAATGTGGCATTTTTCCACGTGCTTTTTGAATCCTGGTGTTTCACAGTAGCAGATACAGGATTTTCCCAGTGTCTTCTTGGAGAACCATGTAATAGATGAGGGAGTGTTTGCAGGGGCACCACTAGGACGGAATTATTCAGATTACCCTGTAAGCTTTATCATCTTTTATGTTAGGCTGTAATGGGTAGGAGTTCAAATACACAGGTTATGTTTGCTGCTCAAACAGTTGTTTATAGTGACCCTTAGGGAAGAAGCAACAGAAGGAATATAAACATTGCATGGGCAACAACAGCAGGCTGACAGGCAGTGAGTTTTACCTCACTGGCTGGTTAAATAAGGCTCCTGTATTGCAAGGGAAGGGAAAGAGAAAATCACATTGAGCATTTAAAGGGAGGAAAAAAAAAGGCAAATTTGAAGACCCTCAGAATGTCGAATAATTGGTCACACACATTCATCTGTTAGTTCATAAAAGTCAGTTTTTGTAAAAAGCCTTTCCAGCTTTTTCTTGGATCTGACTTTGCAGAACATTTTGGGGCTTACAGCTGGGCTGCAGAGCTAAACTGGGTTTTTTTCAGGTTTTTAAACAGACCTCTGAATCAGGCATCTCTTGTAATTCTTGCTGCTCTCCTGACCTTGAAAAAGGATCTATACTCCTGTGAGAGATATCTTGAAGGGTGGTTGGTGATCATGGAATCAGCTAGGAAGGCATTTAATTTTCTTCAGTTACCTAGCTTGAAAGCTTAGCCTGAGGAAAGAACTGTTTCAGCTTCCCTTGTTAGTGTACATTTCTGCACAGCTGAGTCACTGACCACACGGTCTTGCTCTTAGGGATCATTTTTCCTCTTCCTGCTATCTTGGGGGTGATTTTGTGATCTTTTGGAGACACAACTGACCAACCCTTGCCCCCATCCCATTTTATTCTTGTGTTTTAGAGTTTTGCAAGAGCAAGCTTTCAAACCATCAGTGGCTGTCCAGAGCTGTGGGTAAGAATATTTTGTAGACCAGTCCATATAGTTTTGCAGTAGTTATTCTTTCCTGGTCTCTTCAGAGCTGCTGCCAAATATCCTTTCCCACCATTTTAACCAGTGATCAGTAGATCTCAAGCTGCTTCCAAATGAAATATGTCACAAAGAACCAAGACCATATATGTGGTCTAGATGGATGGGAACTTCTATATTTGTAATAGGACGTATTTGTGGGCCTTCAGGGGAGAAAAAGAAGGACAGGTGTCAGAATGGTTGTTCTTGCCGAAATTATACTAACTGCATCATTGCATAGAGACTTCCTTTATATAAGCGTATTTGTAAAATACAATGAAAAAATAATTGATAATAATTCAGAATGGATTTTCTGTATAGGATGAAAAATTATTGATAGTCACAATTCAGTGATTTTAGCTGTGACATTTATCACCAATGACGTTTGTCATTAAATATATAAACAAATGACTTTTGGTTAATTTGATGATGCAGTGAGTTTCAATATTGTTAACAACAATGGTGGGAAAAATGCCCAAAGAAGACGGTTCTTAGTTTCAACTTAGTTAACCACTATCATGAATATATTAAATTAATTGTAAGATCGATTTCGTTCCCTGATGAGCTGTGTTCTTAGTAATGTGCACTCCTATTGCTTCTAAAACACTGATAAATGCAATCTGTTGGAATGTTTTTAAGACAATAGCTATTTAATGAATATCTTGTGTGTACAGGAGAAAAGAATAAGCTTGATTGCTTACAATCTGACATTTGAAAAAGCATTTTTTTAGATCTCTTGTATTTGCATATCTAATTGCTATGTAATCAAAACTAAGTGAACTGTAGCTGCTTGAAACTAAAAAATGAAAGGCAATCATCTTTAAAGGGGGAGATATCCCACTCATGTGCAAGCATGCAAGCCCGTCTGAATATTAGAATTATATTCTTCTTGTGTTTAATTATAGGTGTCTGACTGAGCAGTAAATTTATGCCTGTGTATTAAAGGGGTGAATGTGACCCTGAAACATCAGCTTTCCTTTGTTGAAGCAAAGCATTCACATTGAGAGAACTTAACAGTGTTGTGTATTTTGGTGATAAGGGATTGTGCCAGAGTAGCTGTTAATTACCTGCTTTGTTTGATATGGAAAGTAGTGGTTCCACACTTTTCTTCCCACCAGTGACAGTACTCAATTAAAACTTGTATTAAACAGTGATAATGCCCTCGTTTATCTGGTGGAGAAGACGTGAGGTGAAGAAAATTAACAGGATATTTTCATCTGTTTGAAGACGGCTTTGTTTTTTTCATGAACCTAGTGACAGTAAAGACAAATGAGTTTTGCCTTTTTTGGTATAGTAGTTTATGGTGAGCTTTGGCTATTTTATTTATTTTTGAAATCTTTGTGACTCTTGAATCCTGCCGTTTAGTAACTGTGGCTATAGTAGAGGCAGAAAGAAACAAACCTGAACTTCAGCGTTAGAGTTGCAAATTTGGAAGATGCTTGCTTTTTTTTATTTCTTCTCATTCCTCTGTGTGAAGCATCTGTTGCCATAGGTTGTTATTTCAGTGGTTTTGGAGAATCTATTGTATCATGCATGACATGGCATCTTAAATATCTTACATGTCAGAATTTTTGGTTTTTTTAGTTAAAGTTCTTGACTGAGTTTCTCTATTCCAAATATTTGAAGCTTGTTTCCTAATGTTGTCTGAGATAGACTTTTCTAAGTAGCAGCTATTTTTGCATATCTGAACAGAAATAACACGGAGGAGTAAAGCAGAGAAGTTAACATAGAATATTTGGTAGTCTTTGTTTACTTCAGATGACAATGCTGAAGAATATTCTAACAGGAAACATATACAAACTATACCAGTGGCCAGTAAGAAAGGGCATAAAATTGTTATAGTAATGCTTAAATGTTTTTCATTTCATTCATCCAGAGAAATTAAGGAATGGGTTGGTTGCTTTCCTTACGAAATTTGGAAGGTCTGTGTTCAGCAAGCTTGAAAAGCTTTATTCTGGAGTGAAAGCTGAATGTTTGATGCTAGACTAATTTGGCCAAAAATGTGAAACAGTAAGTGAAAAGGAGTAATTACTGTAGCAGCTTTAAAGCATGTACACAAAATTCTTTTGAGGAGCTCAGTGGATATGGCAATGCATGGTAATTCAACTAGAACTTGAGAGCTTCAACTGTTAGGTGAATAGAGGTCACATGCAGAGTAAGAGTGGTTGCCTGCAGTAATTAGGCACAATTAATAAACTTTGTTCAGAAGGCATGTTGCGCATACTGGATGGTTAGCAGTAATTACTGGTCTTAGATATAACCATACACAAACAAACAAAAAAATCATTACAGATAAAACAGTTTCTTAAAAGAATTTGTAGGGTGTGGAAACTTGAAAGGTTTTCTTGTTTTGTTGTCCTTGTTAAAGAGCAGAAAGCTAGATTTTATTTTGTAGTAGAACATTGTAATATCACAGGATGCAAGCGAAGTGCTGTGAGAAATCAGGCTTAGAAAAAAGAAAGTTGTAATTGTGTGACTTGATCATGGTTTATAGAAAGAAAACTAGAAAGCCCATCTTAGATCATAACTGGCATGTTTTTTAAGTAGTGTGCTTTTCTTTTGAAGTAATTAACTGATAAATTTCATTAAATTGTTTTATTTAATAATAAGTTGCTACATGATTACTGGTTACGTGTTCTGTAGGTAATTCATAAAGTCAATAGATGCAGATTTGTTCCTGCTCACCACACAATTGCCCTTTCATGCCAAGTAAACAGTGATAAGCATTAAATAAGAACTAGATAAGGTGTTTTATGATCTGGCATTTTGAAGTGCAATTATCTCTCTCTGTTTCTTTAACAGTTTTTTCCAGTTTTCTTTTTTCTGCATTGTGAAAAAAAAACAAACCCATGGAATGTGAGTTTGACATGCATTCAGATTAGTAGACTTATTTCATGGCACAGCAGTGCTGCAGCACAGTATTAGTGTAACTGTGTTAGCTCATCCATTTAGGATTAGGTTCTGCAGTGATTAATGGCTTCCTCTGCTCAAGCATTGAGTAGTCATTTCACTTTGTAGGTGGGTACTGCAGCCCACACTGTCCAGCCACCGACAGTTTTTGTAAACCCGAAGCCACTCTGTTAAGGCTTCCTCAGACTATCATGCATTCAGTATAAATTCCCAGCCTCAAATAAAGCCGAGAACTGTATTCTTCCGGAATGAATAGTCTTAAATGGACATACTGCACTTTTTGTTCCCTGTAAAAAAAATGCAATGAGGCTGTCACATTTTTCTGCTTAAATTGTTCTGATTATGTTTCATTGACTTTGGTCACTTGGAAAAAATTTGGTAGCATTTTTTGAGTATTTTCTTTGCTATATAGTTCAGTTACAATTTTGAGGAACTCTTTCTTGTATTTGCTTTTAGAGAAATTTGTTATTTCCATATACAAAATTTAAAAATAATGTTGTGATATCCAATTTTGAGTAGATATTAATCTGCTATATTTTCACATAATCTCTACGTGCAGATCTTCTTGAAGAGAGAAAAATTTCTGTCTTGAAATTATTTTTAGTGTTAAGATGTGGAAAAGTAAAGGAACTTTACAATTTCCTTTCCTGGACCATTTTTGCACGAACATGCTTTCAGTTTATGTTCTTTACTATTCTTGCAGGGCTTGCAGTCTCTTTTGGGAGGAATTGCTGTGTGTCTGATTGTGCTTCAGAGTGAGGTTCCTAAGTCTAAGACTGAACGGGAATTTTCCAGTCTAAGGTTTTGGGGGGTTTTCCCATTTGAAAAATACCAGCTAGAATGCACAAATACGGTAATTTTCTGCACTCACCTCATGGACAATTTTTCACAAATTTCATTGAAATGTTGGACAAAAATGGTTGTGTTAAGTTAAACACTAGGTCAAATAGGGAAAGCTCACTATCTTCGTAACTTTGAAAGAAAAGTTTAGCTTTCTTGTACCACTAAGCTTTAGTACATGAAAAATCTAGACGCTGAGAGCTCGCAGCTCTCCAAATAGTCATCCAGAAGAACACTGTTAAGCATCCTGTTGACAGGGTTTATGTACCACTGAGGAAAATTCAGACCCTCTATCTCCCCGTATAATCTAAGTTGATGGTACTTGTCATTTGAAATATATATACACCTGCTAAACATGCTTTTTTCTTTCTGATGAAAACAGTCTTGCTGAAAGCATGTCGTAAAACTTGGTTTTATTGCAGAGGTACACAATGAATCATAATTTCCTGCAGGCTCAGAGCCTGCCTATGCAGGATCAACAGCTAAAAAACTGAAAATGTGAACAATATTTTATTTATGGTTGGGACCTATAGAGCATGTCTCGCATTTGTACTTCAGTTTTTGGCTGCATAACTATGTTCTTGGTGCATTTGGTATTTGAAGTATTCTCTCTAGTGAGGTCACTCTGAACACAACTACCTAAGTTTTTTTTTAAGTAGATAGCAATGATATCAATGTTCTTTATCCTTTCTCCCCATTTTCTTAGCCATTTGGACTGCTGAGAATGAGGTTAAGGTGTAAAATTTGAAAATTTACTGTGAAAGAAAGTAAGGAGAATTTACCAGTTAGCCCTTGGTATATCTGTGCCTCAAAGCTAAGAATTTTTTTAAATCAGATTTTGAGTGATAGAGATTTCTCTTCAAGAAATTTGAAGAATCCATCTAGAAACAAACTTTAATTCCATGTATTAGCAGAGTCAAGTTATGATGACCTTGGATAATTTTTAATGATTACTGTCAGAGCAGTTCTTTTACTGTTGAAAAGTAGTGGCCTATGATATATTGAAGGCCAGATTAAATCATCCTGACTATTCCTTCTGGTCAAAGTTTCTAAAATTGGGAAAAAATTATTTGGAGTTAAGCTTAAGTCTAAAAAGAGGCATAATGGGTGAGATGTATAGAATAAAATTTCAGTGTAGTATGATGTAACATCTAATTTATCAAAATGTTATACAAATCACAAAAACTTTTGTTATATCTATACAAATGTATATACACTGTGTTTGCGTGTGTTAACAGTTCTGTAATCAAGTTGCATTTTATGTGTTTGGGGTTTTTTCCCCTGTATCTGGTTTTGTGTATCATGGACTTTGTACATTCCTATATGCTAAAATAAAAACAGCCTATTGGTAAGGGTCATGCTAAAATTTTGGTACTCCCGTATGGCTTGTCTACATCTAATCTCAGAGAACTAAAATCTTAATCATGTAGAATTTTTTTGTTGTTCTTCTTTTTTTGTACGTTAAGTGCTGTCACTTTGGTCATATTGTGTGACACTTCTGTACTAGCCAATCGTCATTAATCCTGAGTAGTATTCAGCCACAAGTTTTAATGATAGAGCAGTGGTCTTTCATCATGTGTCTCGTTACTGGCCTTTAAATTAGAAAAACCGAAAAACCTAAACTTAGTTTAAACAGGCAGGGTTTTTGGAGATTTTTTTTGCTTGTTTCAAAAAAAGAAGTAAGTATGATCACCTGTGTGACCAATTTGAGACTCTGCAAGGGGGTTTATTAAAAAGGAGGTGAGGAAACACAGACAATAGGAAATGCAGCAAGTTTGAGATGGACAAAGTTAGGCCTGAGGGATCAGGAGGAAACTGAGAACAAGGTGTTAAGTCTCCACAAAATTGTGACAGTAGTAGCAAAAGAGTTTTTTTTTTAAATCATATTCGTAAATGCTTATTTATATGTGATTTTTGCAAGTACATTTTCTGTGATGATAAACAGTTTCTTGCTTTCTGCAGCTGAGATTTTTCATATGTATCAAACTAGATACTTGAATTCTGGTCTGTTCACTCAGTTCTTCATACCAGCATTTACAGTGGTTAAATAGTGTTCGGAGCCACGTAACTACTTGGAGGAGGGGGTGAGTATTAGGACATACAGAACTTGCAGAATACATGGAATTCAGTGTCCTGGGACTGTGTGCAGTTGTTGACATACCACAAAAAACCCCCCAAGCTTATTCCCATATGCAAGGGAAACATTTGAAACGTACAAAGTGAAAAGCTCATTGTGGAGCTTTGTACTAATAATTTCTCTACCTGGAGTTTCAGGTGGTGTGTGCTTATTCACAGGTAATGCAGATGCTCTTTGGACTCTTGGTAAACATACACAGTGCAAACTTCCTTTTTTTGGTGTATTTCTTTCTTTTCTTAGTACCTTTTCTTATATAAGTATGTTGGAAAAACTGTTTGCATGCCTGTGTTTTTGAATATTTGTGGCGTTTTTATGTACTGTTTCATCATCAGATTTAAGAGGTTATTTGTTGGTATCTTCAGAGTAATGAAGTAACATCTCCTGCCTAAAATGGGGCAGTGTTTTAAAACTCTAATAGGTATGTTATCCTGCATGTTGTATCATGTTAGAGCAAGCTGTTAAAACAGTTTATATGTATTTAGGTGCTCAAATAAAAACATCCCGTCTTGCTTTGAGACACCTCATGCTTTTTTGAAGATCTTTCTTCATCCATTGATTTGTCTGTGTATTTTATGCTATTGGTCTCCTTTAACATTTTTATAGATGATGAGCTGTGCCTACTTTTTAATTTGCATACACTACGACTGCAATGTGTGCCTTCCTTGCCTTGTGAAACTTGAGCGCTGGTGTGCTAAATAGTTGTATATTATGTAGTAAGTCAGTCAATAAAGTTTTAGTGCAGATGGTTTCCACTTTTTTGTCCCCATCACAAGAATGTGACATCCTACCTACAAAAGTGGAATAAATCTTATTAATTCTGCCTGCAGGGTAAGGGTTGGGGGCAGAACAGGGAGGATATGTAGGTTATGTTGTGTATGCTTAGCAGAGCATGACTTGCAGTGGAAACTTCAGTTTTACTTTCATTGAGTATTAGTGTAGTTTGTTGAATAATTAAAACATGCTTCACTAAAAGAGAGAAAAAAATCCTATCAGCAACTTTTGCTGATGATTTTTCTGACTTAGGCAAGCACTTTTTTGTGAAGGTGTCTTTCCCTGTGAGACCATATGGTTTTGAAGCAAGAAGTTTGAGTATACAGTCTAAGCATTGTTAGTAAATTACAGCAGAAGACTATTTTCTTTCAAATTCCTGTGGAGAATAGCATTGAAACTAGTAGTTGAAGTACTTGATTTTTACTTGATTACTTTGATTTTTTTTTCCCCAAAGTCAGTCAGTCTCTTCTGTTCCATAACATTTAAATGGGATTTAATACTTTGTATGAAGTAGTTGCATAGGCAGAAGAGGTATCAAGATAGTTACATATGTACTATGTGTTACATAGTAAAAAGGGTATTAAAAACATAATTTAAAAAAAAAAGTAATATGTTTGTGTCATTCATATGTTTGGTAATCTTAAAGTGAAATCTACACTATAGAAATACACTTTTCCTTAAGAAGGTGATACAATGGATATTGAAGTAACCACAGGTATCCTTAAATTAGAATTTAATTTGAAGTGTCTTTACTTAAATTTTCGTCAAATTATGCAGGATTGAAGAGGCTCACACACTCTTAAGCGGAGTAATGCCTGAGTTCTAATCATATTAGTAGTCTTCAGAGGACAAAATCTTCTCTCTATTGCAAATTATTGAGGGTTTTCTGTGAGTGGTGTGGCACTACATTTGGATTGATCTGATGGTCAGTTCCCATTAAAGGCCTTAGGACATCTGTTCCCACTGTTCCATGTGCATCCTCAGGAGTCAGTTGACTTTGTGAGTTTCCTAAATTGGCCCCTGCACAATTGTCTAAGCAGCAGGGGCCGCTCAGTGGAAGTAGCAGAGTCAGGGCTGCTATTTTCAGTGACAGCTGGTTGTTAAATAGACTCAACCTACGAAGTTAAACCTCACCTTCACATTCCATGATATGAGATACATGAGTGTCTGCATTAAAATGTTCTCACTTTGATTTTTAGCTTGCTGTGTCACCATATATTTTACCCAGGAAAGTAAGAAGTTTTTGATGAAAAGAATTCATGTTCAACAGAAAGGATAAAAAAATTATCATTTTGTGTTTTTTTTTTCTTCATAGCTTTGAAACAGTCTTTTGTGTGATCTTGAAATCTGATGCTTTGTAGACCTCTAAGTCACTTCTGAACTAAATATCATTTTCTTAATCGTGGTTCATATTTCTTAAGAGTTTTTTCCAATATTTTAAATAAATATGAAATTTGTTGCTTTTTTCTTGGTTTTATTTAGTTCCATTCTCTGTTTGTAATTTGTATGTGGGGGTAAAAAAAGCCCTACCAAACATGCCCCCTTCACCAAGCAAAAAACCACAAAAGCAAAATATACCAAAAAACCCCCAAACACAAACCTACTGTCCCAAACCCCACAAACCAAAATAACCCCTTTTGAATTACGCCCCTGGAGCATTTAATTAAATGCCAGTATTGTTTGAATTGGTGCCTTTTGCGTGTTGCAGCTGGAGAAGTAACATTATAATTGTCGATAATAGAGAGCTGAGTTGAGTAATAGACCTCTGGTAAAGATGCTCGGGTCTTTCGCCTGTCTAATGTTGGTTTAGCATTTCAGGAAGATCACGTTCCATGTGTGTAATGATGAGAACCTTCAGCCAGTACCCTGATTTGGTTTAAAATAACGACTACAACCCTGTACTGGTTGAGTGTAGTTTTTCAGTGATATATAATTTATGAGAATTTGTTGTCTTAAATAGTTTTCTAATGATGTACTTTGGATATATTTTTCTTATTTTTAGGAATTGTGCTTTTATTTTTCTTGGTGATTGCATGTTTTTTCATAAGCAGCATTTTAAATTTCCCTTTTTACAAAAAAAAAAATTAGACTTTCCTTTTTGGTATATGGTAATTACATAGTTGAAGTGTGGGTGGAAGGAATAGGAAAGGGCTTTGAACAACTTTTTTGAATGGAAATACATGATGCCATCCCATCTCACTTAATACTAATGATCTATTTTAGTTGCCCCAGCAGTAATGGGCATTAGTTAAAATAAACTGTACTCTTTGCTCATTTGCATCTAGTATAAATTTTAATTTTAATTTTATTTTACTTTTAAATTAGCCTAGTGGTATAAGATGAAATACGCTAATTTTTAGAAAATACATTGCAGCAGCTTTTCTGTTCTGATAACTGTATCACTACAGCATACACAGGAAATGTCCTACAGGCTATATTAGTAGTGGAAGAGAAAGTCATGTTTGTTTCCCTTATACCTAGCCAGTTCATGTATTTTTCACTCTCTTTCATTTGCAGAGAATGTCTAACAATTATTTTTCTACTTACTTTCTTATTTTGAACAATAAAGAGTCCCTGAAAAGGACTTGAGTTTTCCCCAATTGTTTTTTATCTTAAAATTTTAAAATACAACCTCAACCAAATTTCTGGGGTTTTTTCTCATCTTTTTTTCTTTAGCATGCACAATGTTAAATCATAAATTTGTGTGCAAATCACCAGTAGTGATAGTACAAGAAAGCTTAACTCTGGAAAAGGATTTTATGTTACTCATCACTCAAATGAAGGAGAGCTTGAAGAAGTAGAGGTGAGGGAAAAAAGAAATGAAATTTGTTCTTTCTTCTGTGACTTAGCATCTGTTGATTCTTGCACTGTTTTTCCTTTACTAGGTTGTCTTATATTATGGCTTCTTGAAATTTCAGTCTCAGGTGTAAACAAGAAGGAATAATTTATGTCCATCACAGGGTAAAAAAAAAAAAAAAAGCCCTAATTCCAACTCTTCATGTCTCTCAAACATCTTAAAGAAGCAAAATAGGGCACAAGCCCAATTTTTCTTTGCTTTTCAGGTCTCCTTTAAGAGCAGAGACAGCCATGATCCAGCAATTTTGGAGGTAGAGGCAAGTAAATGTTTTACTTCTTGTAAACATTCCAGTAAGTTTTTTGCAAGTCTATTTGAGGAGACTCTGGTTGAAAAAGAACCTCAACCTCTCCCCTTTTCCTAAATTTGCTTTGTATGATTCTATGTGAGGAAGAATTCATTTAAGCTTTCATTGATTATTGACAGTTTTCACATCAGTTACACACTGTTGCAATACCCGATTGGTGTAAAAATATGTAGCTCTAATATTAGTGAGGTTTTTTGTAATAATAGTTGTTGAGGTTTTTTCTTTTAAACTGATCTGCAAAATGAAAATTTGTTGAGTGGGTCATATAGTGATTTTCTTCTTAGAAAAATAAAGTGTTGATTGTTTCCTACCTCCAGCTGCTGGTGTTCATATCAGCTCTTTGGCGTTCTCACTAGGGACAGTTGAGCAACCAATTATGTTTAGGTACGAAACCTGTAACTATTTCTGTGCTAGGGACATTTCTGAAAGCTCGTGTTGAGTTCCTCCTCATGGCATCGCATCATCTGGAAGGCTGTATTGGAGGTGCAGGAAAGAACTATCCATCTGTTTTGCTGAATTTCTTTTGGGCTTTCCTATTCCTTGTTGTGAATAAAACCAGACAGTTTGCATCATTGCATAACAGTATGTGATTATACATGTTTGGGAAAGTTTTGCTTAACTTCTCTTTTGGAAGGTGGCAACAAATATTCTATTTCATGTTAGAGGGTTACAGTGGGAACAGGAAAGAAGCTAGATTTTGGTCAGCTAATGTGAGAGAATAGTTCAGTGGGCTTACAAAAAATTTGCTAGTTAATAAGCTGTATTGATCCAAATTATTACCTGTGCCAGTTCGAGAAGGGAGAGGACGGGAAAAAGGAAGTGGGAGTTCAGAACCTGTTAGTTGGCAGTAAATCCTTGTCATCTCTTGGAAATGCATTTTGAAGAAAGCTGTAAAGCTTGTGCTTTTCTGAAGAAGAGGAAATGTTTAGAATGAAGAAATTGACCTTTTTCCTACCTGTCTCTCGAGGATGTGAGCAAAGTGTGTAATTATTTTTGTCCTCAATTCATGTACCATGCTGTCTTATTTTCTAAGGTGGATGAAACCACTGTAAAATGTAAGAAAGGCTTGCACATAATGACCTTTTCTACCCAGTCTTACCCCCTTCAACTTTTGTAATTCAGAAGTATATTAAATTAAACTGTAAAACTTCCATTTGATTTTTGTGGGGGCAGATAGGCGTGCAATCTGAAAACATATGTAATGGATATTTTAATGAAAGAAACTTGGAACTTGTCTTTTGGAGAGCAGAAGCAGTTAATTTTTTTAATAACTTTTTGCATGTTTCTGATAGTGTCTGAATTTGTTTAAAAGTTGCACATTTTAAAATAGTGACTTGGTTAGCACATCAGCGATTTACTTTGCTTCTGTAGCTCGTACTGTAATGACATTCCGTTTGCCTCTTTCAATCTGTCCAGTATTTATTCATGATATTTCTCTCTGCATTAATATCTTTAGTAGCTGAGAGAAATGGCTAGCTGAGGGAATGTGTTGAGAAAACAGAACTTGAAATTTTTCATAATAAGCTTTAATTTTGCATATTATGGTGACTTGCAATGGAGCTGTGATAATTTGGTTAGTTATACATCTTAGTTTGCACACTCAATTTTACTCGAAATGATGCAAGTGAAGATGTCCGCAAATTCATTATTTAATGAGTTTTTAGAAAATTACATTCTTTTGGTGAATGTTTTTGTACATTTTAGCAGAATTTGTGGGATTCAAAAAGTTCTCCTGAAACCAAGTGTCTTGTCAGAAGGATGATCATGTCTCCTAAACAGAAGTTGCCGGACTGCTAATTGAACGGGATCTTGAAGGATGCTTATCTAGACATTCTCTCCTAAAACCAGTATACATGTAAATATTGTGATATCTGACTTTTAATCAAAATTATGAATAGCTTTCACTTTCTTTTGTGCTTATGTAATGAGCAGGAGATTTATTAAGTGTTGTTTTCCAATTCAAAAGGTGGACAGAATTTTCATAATTACTCCTTTATAGAAATTTTCATTAATTTCACAAGAGTTTTATTTTAAGTGTGTTGCACAGATGCTATATAAAGAGCTGATGGTAGTGTACAGTGTTTTAAATTAACTAAAAAATTTGTGGTTTTCAGCTCTTTAAGTGTAGAAAGTGAACAAAGACTTACAAACCCTGACCTTAAGGACAGATTCATTGAAGGACCAGCGAGCTCTCTGAAAACCACCAGAGAGAGTATGATGAGTTGCAGTGTTCTGATTCCGAAGAATCATTTAAGTCATATTGCTGTGCACTGGCCCTTTTCCTTTTGTTTTTTTTTTTTGTGTGGTGTTTGTTGCGGGGGTATATTTATTTTTCGTTTGCTTTGGGGTTTTTTTTTGTGTTAGGCTTTTTTGTTTGGTTGTTTTTTTAAAATCACTGGGTTGATGCTACCTGAGCAGTGAACGGGGTCCTGAACACGCATCATTTCTGTGCTGGAGGAAAGGTCTCCCTAATATATTATCAGTGGTATTCTCAAGAGCCATTTAATATCAGTGCCAAGCTGGCACTCAGCTATACAGTCTTTAACTGGCGTGACTATTACTACGTTTTAATCCAGCCTTGAGAACATTTGGCACATGCTGGAATACTCTTCGTTCTGTAGTCATTATAATCAATAGAGTAGTTGCATGAAATTGGTCATAAAGAAGGTTTGGAACAGTGGTCACACTTTGAGTTATCTAGGTGGTAGCTTGGGTGTGTCAAATCCCATGTAATTGTAGCACGGATTTGAGGCAACTGCTGCAATAAAACTGTAATTACAGACCGTCTGCAAGGTTTCAGTCATAAATACAGGGAAAACTTGTGTGCTGAGATTGAGGCAGGAGTTCTGAATTCTTTCAAGGACTCAGCTTTACTTTGTTAGCCAATGTTTACTGTAAATTCTGTACTCAATGGCAAATTTGATTTTTCTGTATTCTTTGTAACAAAATTTCATTTATTTTTAAAGTAGAAGTCAGTTTATTTAATTTGCATTAGGATCTTGCCCACCACTTTCCATTTCCGTACTTTCCATACAGTCTTGAACTGTTGTCCAGTTATAAATAGATTTGTTTTGTAATTGTTGCAACTGCATAAATCGGAAAGAATGGAACTCTTCCAGGAGGGAGTGAAATGATTAAAACCCAAAGATACGCTTGTCTAATCACCGTAAGGGTAAATTGTTATAATTTGAGTAAACTTGCTGTTTAGCAAAAATAGAAAAAAAAGAGAGAGAAAACATAAGGCTAGACTGTTACTATTAAATGTGTTAAGATCTAACAGACTTAGCAGTGGTGCTATAAAAAATGCTATATTCCTTGTTCCATTCAGTACTGTACTACTGATGGTGGCTCACTGTTGAGGAAAAGGTGTAATAAATCATGGGCAACAACAAACCACACTTTTATTTATGCACTGCTTGGAAGTATAGTATGGATACCACAGTATGGATCCAAACCAGACAGCATAAAGCTCACATAGCCCTTTCCTCAAAGGGGAAAAAAAAGTAAAAAGGGGAAAAACAAACTCAAGCAGAAAACCTGTATGAATGGAGGCTCAACCTAAATAAAACCATGGCAATTAGTCATGAGCTTTCTACCTATAGAGCCAGTAAGTTAGAATATGGGTTAGAATGACCATGAAATTCAGCTTTTCAGTTGCTTCTAACTGGTAAAGAACATCTAGCCCTATCTGGCAACACAATGTATTTGGTAACATGCTCTGAAGTTATGCTGCTTTGTGGCATAATGTGTGCTTAACAACAGTATTCTGTGGGAAATATTTGTTACATTAATCAAAGAATTTGGCCATCTTTTCCAAAAGAATTGTGAACTGTAGAGGGGGCCACTGTTTAGAGCAGAGCAAACCACCGTGTAAGCAGTGGGATAAGAACAGCAGGAAGTCACCTGCTTCAGAGTACCTGGTCACTAAGATAAAGCCCTTCTGTAATAGATAGACTTTCAGGAGACCTGCTGAGTGCAAAATTAACTTTCTACATCCTTTCTGGTCTCACTTCTCTCTAAAATGCAAGATGTTCTTCTAATGCTTCTACAAATCTGAAAATTCGGAACATAATACTGTGGGAGAAATCACTGTGTAAAGAAAAGAGAGTGAATAACTGAGTGACATACTAGTTATATAATTTGTTAGTGGAAATCACTCCTAAGTGATTACAAAAACCTTAAAAAAAAATTGCCTTATGTAATAAGGCAGTATTGGTACTGCTGTATGATGAAGAGGGGAAATGGAGCTGAGACCTGGTTGATACCTCCTGTGAAATTACACATTTTTAAGAAGAGTGTTGAGATTGCAAACCTTTATGTCTAAATGAACTTTATTTTTTAGAGTTAATCACTATGCTGTGAATGACAAGGTTTTTTTCTTTGACACACCCTGGCTTAACTAAATGGGACATAGTGTGCTAGTTTCTCAGGTAAGCAGCTGAGATGTAGCATCCGAAGTGGAAGGAAGCTGATTGCTTTGCAGGCCTAACTTGGAGTGGAAACTGAGTTTTCAGAATACTTAACTTTTAATAGTAATTTATGTATTGTGGTAAGATTACATTTGATGTACGTGGCACTAATAAATGCCAACACTGGGCAGTCAGAGCGAGGGGCTCCTCACCCTCACTGCCTTTGGGGAGCAGCTGGGCTGCTGTGTATCCTGCCGGAGGTGTGACTGACGGCTGGCAGCTTCCTACAGAGGGAGATCTGCCTGTGCCCTTCTTTGTGCTCAGCCTGCTACTTGTGGAATGTGTCACTGAGCCGGTTTGGCTTGCTAAACAGGCAAAACCTAATCTGACAGCAGTGGTTTGCTGCTGTGTTTCCTAGCTCTGGAAGGCGCCAGCAAGAGCTGCTGCTGGTACAAAGAAGAGGGAAGGAGAAAGGAATGGAGCCACTTCTCTTGTGGGAGTGAGCGGTTACCCTTGCAGGTGTGTTGAACTGAAGTCTGTGGAGGAAACCCATCCATACAAGAAAACTTGGAATAGTTCTGTCGTGGCGTTTGGGACAGTTTCTCTGAAGTGACTATTCAAGATTAGTGTTCTGATTATAAGCATGGACATTGTGTCTAAAGTTGTCGATATTCATTTAAGCAACCGCTTATGAAAACGTTTGGTTTATGTTTAGCACTCTGCTTTCTTGTTGGCGTAAGAGGTGCTTTGAATCTAAATATACAGGGTAACATTTAGCTGCCTAGGCACTCCAGTCTTCTTCCTTTCTTGGCAGACCTAGAGGAAGCAGTAGTGCATCTTTGAGGAAATCTCCAATGAAAATTCATCCCAAGAATTGAAACAAGAAAGGGGAAATAAGAAAAATACTAGGTATTATTATATAAATACTTGATACACTATTTTTCACTAAGGTCAGGATTCCACAAAGCACTTCAATTTTTGTATGAAAGCTGTTGTAACACTGATTACTTACCTCCTCCTTGCCCTGTTTTTTCCAGTCTGACTCTGCCTGCCCTTGTCAAAACTTGGTTTTTGTTTACTTACACATCCAGGTCACAAAGAACCATTGCCAAGAATTGCAAGATACATATTTTGAGCTAAAACTCTGGCATTGCAACCATGTCAGCCTGGTCCTAGCAGTAAAAACAGCTTTGCTTTCCTGCACATGGCTTCTTTCCTGCATTTGGCTGCATTCTTATAGCCCACAAGTAAAATGTTAAAGTTTTATACTCTCTCCTTTCCCCATCCCAACCTGTCCCTGAACCATTCTAAAAAAACCAGCAGTGTTGAATGTTTGTTTCAACTCTTTTAGTTTTTATTTTCTTTTTCATTTCTCTGAGCAAAACAGTTTCTTTATGGCTTGGGAGGTTATTTGAGTTACTTGAAGTTACTTAACTACTACCTAGGTATGTTTGGTTTGAGTCATGAGTCTCTTTTTTGCTTTGACAAACAGTAAAAACCTAAAGATCACAATATCCTAAAATACAGCTAACAGCATATTATTACAAAAATAATTTTATTTTACATTACAAGTGTCATTTGAGTTTATAGAAACAGTAGTAACTTAATGTTCTTAAACCGAGGTCACTTTTTTGTACATATAAAAAGTAAAAAATATAAACTTGTTACTTTTTTATTTCAATTTTTTGGGGGAGGAGAGGAAATAGGGAAGAGTTTTTGGTTTTATTTTCTTATATTTGGCTTCTGTGCATTGTTTTATACTGTATCTGAAACTTGTCTATTATATTGCAGGCTAAGAGGTGGTGCTTTTTAATTTTCTTGTCACACTGAGGTTATGTTAACGTGTTCATTGTAAGTTTCTGTTAAAAATATTCTGTAGTAACATCTTTGCATACTTTTGTGCAAAGATTTGGAGTTAGTGAAATTTCACTTTTCTTACTAAATGCTAAGCAGTCTCAAAAGATGTTAAGGTTAGTAATGATGTATTACTGTAAATGTTAGCAGCATGGGAAAATGGGGAAGAAAAATTCTCTCTTTAAAAAGTTTACAGTTATTTTGTAACAAAAAAAACAAAGGGTTGGCAGGATTCTATTGCAATTTCATGAAGTTGTCTTCGATATACTCCCTTAAGACCTTCACTAAGGTTTACGCAGAGGAACCCCTGTTGATATATTGTGTATTTTTTATCTGTATGAGAGGCATGTGCAACTTCTCCTTGAGGAAATGCTAAGAGCAGAATGGTTGGATTTTCAAGGAAAGGCTGAGCCACGGGACTCTGGAAGTGATAGGTAAATTGAGATGAAGGAAGTAGAAGTGTGGATGTATTAGCATTAAAATGCAGGGTATCAGCAGCTGTTTATTCTGATACTTCCAAAAGGTCACTTAGCTATTACATTTTTTTCTCCTCTTGATATTTCTTTCCCCTCCTTTTCTTTAACACGTCTGTAAATTCAGTTTGGGAAAAAACCCAGTCACTTATTCCTAATTATAAAAAAAAATTGAAATTTCGCAAATTTATGTATGAATAACTGGAGCTTTGCTTCTTAGGATTTTAACATAAATGAGTTCCAGTTTCTGGAATTCATGTTTAAATTAAGCAGGAATAGCACCTGAAGAGAAGTGTGGTTTTATTTTGGTACTTTTTGACCCCTTACGGTTTGTTCAACATCACTTATATGTGGAGCTGTTGTAAAAGAGCAGGAGCCTAGGGGTTTGAGGATGAGTTTAGCTGAGAAATGGATTAATTTAACACTGAACTCAAATTACTGGTGAGGGGAATGTTTATATATTGGCTGGGTTTGCTATGTGAAGCAGCAATCAAGTCAAAACAAGACAGAGGAAATAAAACATGGAATAGAGAACTAAAAATGGCTGAAATTCAGTGAAAGCAGATGCCACAATGATGTGCAGCAGTTACTGTTGATGAAAGTTACGTGACAGTACTTCAGAAGAGGAAAGAAAATGTTTCAAAACATGTAGGATTACACTACTAGCCTAGGAGCTGACCATGTTATCCATTGAATACAAAAGTATAATTTGTTTTATGTTTTTTGCTTGGCCAAGTGCTAGTGACTAATACTACATTGAGTGCAGTTTTCCAAATACTGCATGCTGTAAATGGCATTGCAAACTGAAGTTGAGAACAGTGTGTTTTGGAGTTGGGGTTTTCCTTTGGGTTTTTTTGTTTGTTTGCTTGGTTTTCTCTTAAGCATTAAAAAAAAAAAATTCCTAGAGAAATATTTGGGAGTACTGTACTGTGAAGACTAAAAGACTGATAAACCAGTGAGCAGACAGCTTTTTCCTCTTAAATACAGTTGAGGAATAGCGATAGCACTTTACTGTAAATGATATGGTAAGTACTCCGAAACATGAAACCACTGCTCAGGTGTTTCCCTAAGTTCCCAAATCATTAAACCACAGATGACTATGATGCTTTCTACCATTTGTGTTCATTGCACGGATGACAGTAAAAGTTTCATACGAATGGAAAAACAAAAAACTAGGATGATTACCTTGAAGCCATAAATAAAGGTACACCTCAGTATGCTATTTATATGTTTTACTTAATCATTCACGACTGCAAAAAGCTTCCAGTCGTAAGTGAAAACACAGGAATCTAACTCCTGGTGAAGTCCTTTATGGTTGAGCTAGGGATAGCTCCCATTTTTTTTTTTCCCTCACCGTCTGGGCAGTGATTTGCTTCTTAAAGGGCAAAGTGGGAAGCACCTCCTTCTGTGTTTCTGTGGCCCAATATTAGGGCATTCCTGGAACAGCACTTGGTGATGTTGATGACTTTTTGCCTGAGACAGTACTAGGATCTTGATGCTCATTTCCTGGACCATATACGAACCACCAGATGGTTACATGGCATTTTCTTAGAGGTGCAACTTCTTTCTCCAAGCAAATTTCTTGAAGTTGCCATGCCTTGAGTTAGTTTTGGAAAGTATATTAGATTAGGTCCTTTTGGATGTCAATACTTTCAGATCTCCTAGTTTGAGAATTGCAGATGGAAAATGGTCATCAGGTTTCAGTTTAATTAAGACTATTTTGCCTGTCAGCATGTACTTTAGCAGAGTTTTAGTTACCTTGTTAAGTTTTTGGGTGGAAGAGAGGCATGCACTAGCAAGGCTAGTACCTTGGTGCCCTAGTCTTCTTCCTGGATAGAAGGAAATAAAGTGGTAAATTAAAACATAATACAGCTGGAATACTGCCTAAATAAAAAACTGAGATATATAAAAGGATCTTAATGTACTTAAAAGAGTAAATTCAATAGTATTATATAGTAAAATACTATATTAGTGACATGTTGGCCGTGCTTTAAGAAATCCCTTTTCTTGTTCATGAAAACTGGTCTATTCTAGATTTGTTTTCTATTACATATATATATTTAATTTTAACATCCTGTTAATTAGTCTTAAAATAAAAATTGTAAAGTATGTTAAGTAAATTGAGTAATTTACTATGTGTGCACGGTATGTAGGTGCCGCTTGATAATAAGGTATATAAAAGAACATTTACTTTTGTCATCCTTTCTCCATCTAAAGCTGAATAGTGGAATCAGCTTTATACTGATTAATAATGCTCATAAACTCAGAGGCAAATAGGTTTATGCAGAAGTGATTTTAGAACAGTTGCAGGTTATTTTGAAGTTAATTTCATTAGTGACTGTTGATGAATGGACTTGAGTCATGAGTTGAAATACACTTACTGTCTGTATTTCCTGGTTAGAGAATGCTTTGAGGAATGTGTCCACTCTCACAGATTAGGTTTTGTTGGTCTAAGCCTTCACTGAAAAATGTCTTTTGTACCTTGAGATTCAGAATATGGAGGTACTTCTCTTCAAAAAGCCATTTAAAGCTAACTCTGAACCAAGAAGACTTGCATTCAGGATTTATTGGTATTTCATTTTCTTTCAAGAGAATTTGATGTTTGTGTAGTGAGTGGTCAATGTGTAAAAAGAATCACAATATTGTGAAATGTTTCATACTGCTTTTCCCTTTTCTGTAGGGGAATAAAACCGTACTTGGATATCAGTGTAACTGTCTCCATGTAAAGTTTACTATGCCAGGAATACTGATAAAACTCTTACCTGTAGTCCGAAGTCAGAGAAATTAACAGTTTCACTCTTCTGCCTGGGTAAAGTTTGTTACTTCGTGGTGATTTTAAGTATCAGTATTGAAAATTGCATTCATCTCTAACAGATATATCCAGTTACTGAGTTTATGCTATGCATTTCATGTGCTAAATTCTGATTTATTTCCCTGTGTATACCGATGAATGCAAAACTTTTTAACTTTTATCCCATAACAGTGAAATATTCAGTCTTAACAGGCTCTTGGACTTTCATAGCACTCGACGATACAGCTTGTTCCACAAACCTTATTTTTCACGCTGGCACAATTTGAGAGAGATGTGCAAGAAGAAAATCCCGGAGAGATGCAGTCCTGTTGCCAGTTTCACAGGAACTTCCCCTTTTTGACCGCGTTTGTGCTGGCTCGGCTCTCCGGAGCAGTTCCTGTGCAGCACAGCCCTGCGGAGCAGGGGGTGAGCGCTCCAGCTGGGGTGGTGACAGGGCCTTCCTCTTCTGTCAGCAGCCCCCGAGGGCTGGATCAGCTCCGCTCACTCGTGCTGTGAAGCAGCAGCTTTAGAAAGATCCAGGGCGGTGTTTTGAGCATTTAGGAACCATTTTGACTGCAGGGCAGATCTGAACTTGGGGCGGTGCCTGGTTTGAAGTTTCCTGAGCACAAAGTCTGTGTTGAGGCTTTGAGACAGAGAACAGAATCCTCTTGTGTCATTTAAACATTAGGTTGCTTCATGCTGCCAGACTTTCTTTTTTTTTTAGAACCGTTCTTAAAAGATGCTTTAGATAATGCCCTTTGACAATGTTTGACAGCTACTGGCTAGTTTAATGTGTGCTGGAAGACACCTGCTTTTTCAATCCAAGATTGTCTTGGTGTGGGGCTTAGTATATGATGATAATTTATAATTAAAGACATGAGAAATAGCACTAACTTGTGTGACAGTCAAAACAACAAGTATGTGACTGTTAATTTAAGCAATTGATCAGTTGTTTCTATAGGTGAAAACTTTGATCAGAAATTCTAAATGTGGAGTAAGCTGCCATGTTCTCCCTGACCAGGTGCTATTCCCTCAGCATACCTTTGTGACGTTACTTTTTTCACCAGCTTTCTGCTTGTGAACTGCTGCCATTAGAAACTCAGTAGGAGCAAAAGTCTGTGTTAATTTGCCTGACTGTAACTGCACAATTAAAGCAGTTTATCAGCAGGGGTTAGGACAATCATTGTGTTCTGATGCTTCATGTTATAAAATTACTTCTGTTGTTCAAACAGATACTGTAATTAGTGCATCATTTTAAACTGGTTTTCTGCGGGGCTGGCTTGGAGTTTCATCTGATAAAAACCTCTATTTTTGGTACTTACCTAAGCACTTATGATGCAGGCCTCATCTAAATTAACAACTTCTGTCGAAATGTTAACATCAGGACTGGATCATTCAAATACGGGTTTGGGGGGTTTGGGGGTGGGTGAGTTGTTTTTAAGGATTTTTTTCTTTTTTTTTTACCAGTCAATCCTGTCAAGACCTAAGATTCAGTTGCAAAAATGGAAGGAGCAAGCCCCAATTTACAGCTGTTACTGTAATACTAGCATTAAATACATGTAATACATCATCACAGATGAACGGGTTGCTTCATATCAGATAATAAAGATGACTGTGTTCTGTCCCTGGTGTGTGCATAATTGGATTTAAGTTGGGATAGTTTCATGAGACATGGTGAGACAGTCTTTTAAGGGGCAGTTATGTGTTTAAATATTGTCCCTCACCTTCTCCTTTTTCCAGCTGCAGCACTGACTTTGTGTTGGCACTCAGTAGCCCTTTATGGTTGTAAACTCTCTTGTCCAGCAGAAAACTGGGGGCGGCGGGGGGGAAGTGGGGAGGCATCTGCTGCATCAGCATGTAGTCTGAAAGGCTGGTGTGGTGCTGGGGCCAATCGCAGAGGGAGCAGTAAGGGCTGCCTGTCAGGGGGAGTGAACCTTAGGAGGTTGTTACACTGGTCAGGAAAGGATGCAGGAATACAACAGGAAGAGATTATCCAAGTGATTTTTGCTTCATTAGGGCTGGACCTGTCATGAATACGGATCAGCTGATGTGGAATTATTTGTAGACTAAATAGTTTATTCCTTGCACAATATTACGGAAAACTTCTGTCTTCTGGATGTTTGTTTTTGAGCTATCTCTGCAGCAGAGAAGCCAAAAACTACAAATACAATTCTGTAGCTCAGGTTGGCAGAACAGTTACAAGAAGTTTCGCTGAACAACACAAGACAGACAGCTCTTGAAAGGTTGGGAGTAAATGACTTTAGGGCAAAGTGCATTCTTCTAAGATTCCTCTGACTTGGTTTTACCAGTTCAACTGTGTCAACAAAAGATTGTAAAGTAAGATGTAAACTGTATTGAATGGTTGAGTAATGTTTCTCTTGGACTTAATAATTCAGATATTGTTGCATGGCTGCAATACATATCATGTCTTACTTAAAAATATGAAAATTAGATCAAGACTATAATTTATTTATAAATGCTGTTGTTTGTGACCTTTTAGTTAAATTCAACTTTCGTTTCAGAATTGTTCAAATCTACATGTTAGCTCTTTTTTTTTTAGTTCACACAACTTCTCTTAAACTACTCTTTGAGTTATTTTTAAAACTTTTATATATATGTGTGAATGTTTTCATTATGGAAAAGAAATATTCACCTAGAGCTACTGTCAATTTTAATGTACCTACAGCACCATTTATTAGACAAAACATATTGTGAGAATTTTCCTAAATAGCTGAATTTCTTCTCTCTACATCTTACCTCCTCCATTTGACTGTGAGAAGTGGCTGTGAATGATTATACTGTTTTTTATATCTTAGGATGATTTTAATTAAAGTTCTTAGAGTGTACTTGAATTAAACCTTTGTATGGTTTAAAGGACTAAAGCTATTCTGATGCCTTTTAATTTTAGTGTTCAATTTGACATTATATGAAAATGTTCTTCCCTTTTACTCTATCTTTTCTGTAGTTTTTGTCATTCAGTAGGGAGAGCAGCTTGTTTAATAGGTTGATGAAAACAGAATTTAATAGCCTATCACTTCAAGATGAGTGAGAATACTAAGGTTAATTTTCAACACTTGCTTGAGCTGGTGACTTTACTTCCTTAAAAGATCCCTGCTCTTGGTACTGAGCTGGTTTTGTATCTTTTTAGTGGCCTACATTACAGGCAATTGTATGAGATGGAGTGGAAAAAAGTGCACAGAATGGAAGCTGCACTTTTTTAAATGCTAAGAATAGGCTATAGCTTTCTGAAAAAAATGCTGTGTGGAAAACTTGCTTCCACTCTTACCACATTGCATTCATTCTTTCATTCTTTTCTTTATTGTATAACTAATATTTCTCTGCCTAAACATGAACAGATACTAGAGTAGTATTTTTTTCAGAGTTAATTTCATTTTTCTTTAATGGCACTCTGACAGATGGAAATGACGGGATCCTGCTTCACCAGTTTTTCATTTGTCAACTTACTTTTCATCAGTTGGCCGTACTGTAAAGGTCTTTGGGGTGATAGAGTTTGAGGTTTTTTTAAAGTTGATGATAAAATATTTTTGGTGGCTTGCTTTCTGTTTCTTTTTCAACATTTGAATAATTTTAACAATTTCAGTCAACCTTGACATTTCTTTCATTTGGGTTTGAAGTACTTTGAAATGTATTGGCTAGACAGGGAAGAGACCCAACTTCATACTCTGTTCTAGAGGAGTTTTCAGTCATCTGCTTTGTGTAGCTTTTGGAAAGCTAGTAAGCTGCTGTCTCCTACTTGTTCAGTCAGAGGTTGAGGAATTAAGAAGAAAGCTTTGGGATGGGATATGAAGATGTAAATAGGAATGGCCATTTAGGCCCAAGATGCAGGAGGTGCAAGACCACAACTTGAAGATACTGTGGTATGGTGATGTGTATGGAAAATATGGGATACAATTTAACAGTGAGCTGGACTACAGTAGTTCCCCTCATGGAACAGCCTTTCTATTAAGTTTGATTGTATAGATTCAAATCAGTTGCATGCTTTACCTGCTTTTCTGCTTCCCCCTAAATCCCTCCTCAAGAAAATTCCTTTAGTTACACTACTTTTTTTTTTGTGCAGCTAAATTTTGAGGAGTTGTAGCAATACTTTTTTTAACTACCTAATACATTGACCTTAATAGCAAGATAAACATTGAGTGGTGCATTATTGTGCATAGGTACTCTGAGGATTAATGAGTGTATATGCACGGGCAAGAGAATGGAAGCAAATCTGTCTACAGAATTAGGCTATATTTAAGGATACTGAAATTTCTGCCAAACAAGGAGCACAGTGAAATTTCATCTGCCATTTATGTTGTCCTTAATGTTCTTTAATTTAGCAGGCAAGATAGTTTGGTTATAATTAAGCTTTTCTAATATTGTTGTTCCCCAAGGTTGTGGCATAAATCACTTTACTTTGTAGTTTTCTGCATCTTCAGTCTCCGTTTTTCTTGTATAATTCTTCCATAAACAGTGTCTGGGATGCAGGAAGACTTCATGCTGTCAATTACTTCTTGTGTATGTAATATAATTTTGAATATATGCAATTGAATTTCTTTTTCCCCAAGTCTTAGTCAGGTTTTCTGATTTTCCTGGTGCTGTTTCTTCCTTCAGTGTGCATACCCTTCCTGCTGCGGTAGCGAATGTTTCTTTCCCAAAATAATTCTCATGGCAATTTCTATTACTCCTGACTGCTTTTTCAATAGGTAGACCTGGCAACTAGGCTGAATGGCTCAAGTGTTGCTACTGAAGGACAAGGGGCAATGGGCACACTGAAAGAAAAGAAATTATGTTTAAACCTAAGAAAAAGCTTTTTTTGTTGTTGTTGTGACTGGACACTGCTTGAACACTGAAAAGGGCTCCCGAGGGAGGGAATGGAATGTCCATCCTTGGAGATATTTAAAACCTGGCCTGTAGCAATGTGCTTGAGTTGACCCTGCTCTGAGCTAGGGGTTCGATTTGGATGATGTTCAGGATCTCTTCCCACCCCAGACATTTTCTGAATCTATGAAGTGAACTGGTTTGTCTTACCTGCAATTCGTTTCAAGACTGCCACATCTTGTAGTTTCTTTCTACCAAGTTATGCAACAAGGCAAGTTGTAGTAATTCTTTCCTGCCCATCTTTTCACCATTTTCTCCCCCAAAAATTTCAAAAGAAAACCCTAATCAACCCTTAAAATCTTGGACCATATTTCATGAGTCTTCAGAAAGATACCTTCCTACTTGTGTTCCAGATATACTCAATTTACCTGTTCAGGCTTTACTATAACAAAACATGGTTGAGAAAAGATGTGTTCAAGACTTGTTGCACAGAGGGTTAGTTTAATATAAGTAAAGATTTTACTTGGGGGAAAATACTTTCTTCCAAACCTTCCTTTTAGGATTTAAAAGGAGAATGAAGTACCATTAAAAAATGGTAGTTCTTAACTGCAAGAGGTTTGTGGATTAGCTCTCTTTCATGAGTGTAACTCTGTTAAATGTTTTGCGCCTGACTTTGTGTTGGAATGAATGAGCTGGTAATGACCTGAATTTCCAAATTTGGGTAAAACCAAACAGGTAAATAATCAAATATACATACTAGTATAAAGGGACATTTCCTAGAAAACAGTTAACCCACTAAGAAAACAATCTCATGAGACAGAAGAGGAGCACTGGATGAATTCAGAACGCCAGTGCATTGAGGTAGAACAGAAGAAATTGGAAGCCCATTCCAACTCTTGTCTTTTGTCTTTTATTTTTTAAGCATAATGTGAACTTTTATTCTTCTTAGCCTTTCTTTCAGTCTTACCATTTGACTTAATAAATAGCACTTTAAATAACAGGACTTTTATTACTGTACTTCATGGCCGTAGAAGAGCTTATCATAGTCATATACTACTTCAGTTATCTTACTGATAAGTAGTTTGTATGATTTCTTGTGCTGTGAGGTCTCACTTTAATAATACCTGTGATTATAAACCTTACACACAACATGTTACACCTACAAGTAAACTAGTAGGGGGATAAAAAAATATTCAGTATCATTTGTTTGTCCTATATGCAGTTTTTTGTTCTCTTTTTAAACTGAACAAAAAATTGTCATGCTGCAACAGAGTAATTTGAAGTATAGTGCCAATACTTGATGTAACATTAATCTGAAACAAGTTTTTGAGACTTTGCACCGTATTATTTTCATTATGAGAGAAATGGATACAACACCATAAAGCCCCTTCCTGTTTGCCCACACTGTATAAACATGGCACGTGGTGTTTAATGGCGTGGTAGCTAAAACTGCATTTAGGCATTCCTTGTCTTTCAGGAGCAGAACTTGCTGCTTTGCATGGGGACACCTTTCCTTCACATTTGTTCCTCTTGGCCTGTTGTTTTTTTCTTTTTTTTTTTTTTGCCTCTTGTGATACTATAGTTGTGCAGGTTGTCTTGCCTCTGGTGTTAGTAACTAGGACCTTTCCTGTTCCTACCCTGTGTCAGTGCAAGAAGAGATATAGTTGCATATTTCTTCCTCTGCCCTCTGCTGGTTTAGGAACCTTCTCTCATTCTTCATACCTGTAACATATTATTTTGTACAGTAGCTCATACTAATATAGCTTGTCACCATCTTAAAAGAAAAGAGCTCACTCCCGCTTTGGATTAAAAAAAATGATAAATGGAATTGTGTAAAAAGTAAGAATGGAGTTTTGATCACGACTGAATAGATAAGATGCAAATACCTTGTCATAGATAGTTCTTTCAAAGTTTACATTTCGACAGAGAACACATTATAACTCAGCTGCACTTTGTGTCACGTTCTGTATCATAAGTGAGGGTTATTTTTCTCTCTGTTTTCAGCTTCTGAAATTGGCAGACCTATTTTCACAGCCACCTTTGTTTAGAAAGTTGGTGAAAATTAAAAACAACAAGACACACCACTGTAGCTGATAGTATGGAGTAGTGGATATGTGCGTGTTATATACATAGTGAAAAGAAGTTTCAAAGTACTGATTCTTTTACATATATTTTTCATACATCTCCCTTGGTTCAGGTTTTTTCCCGTTTTTTATCCTTGCCTACTCCACAAAACATTTCAGACGTAGCTGAATTAAAAATAAAACACTCTAAGGAACAGTGCTCCCTCAGGTATATATGAATATGAGGCACTGCAGACATTTGTTGGTATTAAATCTTAGTACATTTCCTCAATGTATCTGGTTTTCTGGTGGAATTTGTAATGAAATTTGGGGAAAAAGACACATTTGCAATTAAAAGAAGAAAAAGACAAAGTTAAAGTGTGCATTGCGGTTAAGCCACAGAGGTTTATATTACAAATAGGAGGCTCTTCTATTATACCCAGCTTTTTAAGTTTTAAATAAGTGAAGTGTGTTTATGTGGGCCTTTATAGATTCAAAGTTTGTAATAAACCTTTTTTTGAGCCCCTGCTTTTTTTTTTAACTTGCCATATTATATTTTAAATATTGTCAAATTTAAGTGAGGTTTCATGAAAATTTAGCTAGCTTTATTCACTGTTAAATAAAAAAGGAGTTGGGAAGTTTCTTCTGTGTTGTGTTTCATTATCTTATTTTTTGGAAGACTGGATACTTGAATGTGTTACTTAAATTTATTGCTTTCTGCTGTTTAAAATTGTTTACATTAAAAATGTTTTGTTTAGCATGCTTTCCTTTTCTGAAAACATTTCTAAGATTTATCTTTGGGATTATTAATGGCATGGATGTGATGAGTACCTGTGTAATGGTGACCATTTTGTCACTTGACCTTCTGTAACTTCAGTATTAAAGCCTTGTCATCTCCTCCTCTCTTTTCTTCATCCAATACATGTAGCTCTCCTTTGAAATTGGCAACTTCGGTTCCTTTTGTAGTGTTTGATTCTTTGAATCTTGTCTTCGTGAGTATTTGAAAGTGATTTTTAACACTGGAGAATTGCTTTCTTGTCCTTTAGAGTGATTCAGATGGAGTTTCTATGTCTGGTGTCTGTTTCACTTCTCTTCAAAAGATCAGTTGCTTAACCACTGGTATGTCTTACCTGTTTAACTCTTGAAAGGCTCTAAATAATATTGAAAGTAATACTGTGTTTGTAGTATTTCTTGTTCCTTTGTTCGGCGGGGGAAAGTACTCTTAAGAAAAACAGCATGTGTATTGTAGTCTTTAAAAAGGGTAATATATAGAGTAGGAAGTTCCAAAACACAAACAAAATCCCAAAAATGGTATTTGGAAGCCTAAGTTCATATGGTACGAAAGTCTCCAAAGTATGAAGAAACATTGCTGAATATAAAGTTCATACTAGGCGCAGAATTGAGTTTGTCTACTGTTTGTGATTGCTTTATACAGAGTGTAAGTCCTTCATAGCTTTCATGTTTTAATTTTTTTTAGGAAGAACAGAATCGAGGCAAGCCCAACTGGGAACACCTGAATGAAGATTTACATGTACTTATCACTGTGGAGGATGCTCAAAACAGAGCAGAAATAAAGCTGAAGAGGGCTGTTGAAGAAGTAAAAAAGTTACTGATACCTGCAGTAAGTATTTGTATGCAAGCCTTTGATTTCCATTTTCAGAAGGTACTTTTGAAATGCAACTAATTTACTACAGGTGTAGGAGTAAGCTTGCAGAGTGGCATCCTAGAAGGAAGTTTAGATAAGATTTTGTAATACTCCGGTGATCTTTAAACTTGTCCCAGATTGAATTATTCCTTACAACAGAATAGTATTTTAAAGAGACATTGTCTTTTTTTGCCTGTTTTAGATACAGATACAGGAAATTGTTACCACCTTTAAAAGGCAATGCTGAACTGTTACAAACGCTGGGTTTCTGTCTTTCCTTCAGTATTAGTAGTTCTTCACTTTAAGGCTGGGGAAATATGACATGCTTTTATCTTTCACTTTGAGATGATTCTGATATTTTAAGAAACGAAAGCATGTTTTTTTAGATTATCACATTAAACATTTTGCAAAAAGAAGAAAACCCTTTAGTATCAAAAAACTTTGCTGTCAGTATACTGGGGAAACATAAATGTGGTGAAACTGGAAAACGGTTGTGTTTCTCATTTCCTGATAGTATAAACGGGCTTCTGCACAGCTAGATGACTTCAATCCTTTTTTGGAGACCAGAATTACTCTGTGAGAGCCCTTCTCTTAGATCTTCTCTGTATTCTCGCTCAAAGCAAGGTGACTGAGTGTGGCTGTATAGTGCATCCCATGCCATTAACTTGCATCTTGTGCTCATTTTTACCACCACTTTTGTGCACCTGTAAAATGATAAGAATAAATTAGATCTTTTTCAGTGGTGGAAAAATTTTCCATATTACAAGATAAAATTGAGACTATCTTGTGAAAGAAAGTAGTAGGTGGTATTAAAATGACCTACTGATTTTGGGCACTTAGTGAATGCTAATAGATGCTGGCTGTGAGGAAACTTGTGGTGACACATGCTGTCTCTATAAGCAGATTTATTCAGAAGACATTTTTTAAAGTTACTAAAGATAGGGAGAGAGACTTAATTTCTGAATTATCAAAAAATGGTAGAATATTAAGCAGGAGGTATGAAAAAATGTGATTTAGACCTCTTGACATTGCACATTGTCAATTTCTGAAAGCAGATGACAACTAGAGAAAGTAGATCTTCAGAATTTACTCCCTTATTAAAGAGACCTCGAGCACATTAGGGTTGAGTTTATAGTCAGGATTTTTATATGGGCAAAACTTTGAAACCCCTATGTTCATTCTTTAGCTACTACAGAGCAAACAGTTTAAAAACCAGACTTCCATGTGAATTAATTTTGTCAGGTGTTTCTTCATTCTTCTACCTCACCCTTATTGCTGAATAATATGACTGAAGGGTCAACTTCAGGATGACCTGATAGGTTGCAAATCCCCAGTATGTCTGAAGTACTGATGTGTATACTCTGTGTATGTTTGTGCTATGCTTGTTTTGTGGACCTGTTGGATGGGCGTGTTCTTAGCCTCAAAAAAAATGTAATGCATTAGTACTTCTTTCTTTGTGAAAGTGACAGCCAGCTCTTTGTCTTGAAAGCACTCTGCCTCATGTAGTAGCTTAATCAGTTGGGGAAGCACTGTAATCCTGATTGCAGAAATAACTGGTTTTCCCCTTTAATGAAAAATAACAACACAGGGCTTACTATTGTCCGAATAGAACATAACTTAAAATACACTTTGTCAGTTCACTTCATTATCATCTTTATATGTTATGCATAGGCATAAGAGATTTGGGTGGTACATATTACTTGCACAAGAGTGAAAGGTCTCTTGGCTCTAATTTCTCAAAAATATGCCTTTCTGAAACAGGTATGTGTAGTACATGCTAATGAATTAGTATATAGATGAACTTGGTTTTGTACTACCTATTGCATCTGTTCAATTAGTATAAAAAATGGAATTGTGGCTTCAGGCACTTTGAGAGCTGAAAAATTCAGTTTAGTGTTAAAAGATAGGAATTGAAAACTTCTATGAGGGAAGTCATAAACCTTCGAATAATCAGGATAAGCATAAGGAAAAAAAGGAAATCCTAGTGAATTGTAACAATATGAATGAAACTGTGGATGTTGGAAGATTCCAAAGATAGTCTAAAATGTAAGAATGGAAAATTGCAAATTCCCTTTCATGTGGTAGAATACCTGCTACTGTTACTGGTTTTCACATAAATGTCAAAATTGAAGAAAAAAAAGTAAATGTATTTCTGTTCTATTGCTGTCCAACTTCATTAAAATTTGAGACTATGTAGGAGAGAAGACTAATTTTCATTCTTGCTATACAGTGTGACAGTGCTTTGTGTTTATGAGATGAATTTCAGAAACATGTTAGTGTTCTGGTGTTCAGAGATGGAAATTAGTTGCTAATTTCTTGGAATGATCAGTTATTTTTGTACTCAAGATGTTAAAAAGCCTAATTACATTTTCTAGCAACAGTGCACAAATAAGCATGTTTCTTAAAATGGATTTCTATTTGAATGTACTTGGGTGAACAGAGACTATTTCAGTACTAAAGTGTGTTTCCTACATTTATGAATCTGGATCATTAGTGATTTTTTTTTTTTCCTTGTGGATGTGAATTAATATTTTCCCTTTTCACTTGCTCTTGCATTTTTACCAAGATAGTGGTACAGTCAAGTAGTTTATCTTTAGAAATGAAAAGCACAACTTGAGGAAGACTGGCTGAACAAGCCAATTTTTTTTTCTCCTTGAGGAGAAAGGCCAACATTTTTTTTTAAATTATTTTTCATTTGTATTTAATTTACATTTCTTTAGCATTAAACTTTTTTTAAAATTTTTTTGGCTGTACTGCAAGTTCCATAGGACTAATTCTTTTCCCACAGTTCAGTGAGATACTGATCTTTATCTAGACCTGCAAGATCATACAGTATAACTTCTTTCATGTTTTTCTTAAAAAAGAAGTAGAATTAATAAAGCAGTCTGCAGACTTTAGGGATCACATCAAGTTGTACTGTCCTTATGCCTCCTGAAGTGAATCCTCCAGATCATTGATCTCTCTTTATTCTGGGAGCTTTGAGAGTTGTTTGTTATTTGCGAGAGTTAAGTGAGGATGGGTGGTTCTCCTGCAAAGGAGAGGAAAAGGGTGCTCTGGATTGATTGTTCACTGCAGAACAGAAGAAAATCTCAGAAGCTGTTTAGGGAGACATACACAGTAATGAAGTATAGCATACGGAATCAGAGCATCATTAACGGTTTGGAGTTGTTCTTTGAGCTCCTGGGCTGTAGGGCTGAACTCCTCTGCCAGAAATGTTAGGCTTCTAAGAACTGTTGAATAAACCTTTCTAGCTGGACAAGTTTATTTAGATATTCCTTTCATTTTACAGATGACCAGGTCTCGTTTAATTACTAATTCACCTTTATACTAACTGGCTTTGTATAGGATGAGGCACATATGACAAAGTTCAAATTATGGACGATTACTTTTTACCTCTTTTTCCTTTTGATTCCACATGTTTCCTTTCAGAGGAAAAGATCATATTTCTGGTTTCTACTTAGCTATTCTAAGTTGGTCTGGAAACAATGTTATTCAGATTTTTTTATTGCTTTTTTTATGTTGGGGCAGCTGTAGTTTTACTTGGTTGCTGCCTCCATCTTCTTGGACGACAACTACAACACAGAATTTTATTTAATGATGCTCCTTGTCAAACTTTGTATATACTTTGCCACTACTATGTAGAATTTTGCAGTTGTGATGAGTAGGAAAAAATGTTTCAGTAGAAGCTTGTTTCATTTTGCTCCTACATTTGAATCTTGCCTGTAATAGTGATTTTTGACTGTTTTAGTCTTGAATAACTTTAAATTTTAGCTGTATGGGAAAGTAAATGTGCTGTATACAGCATGATTTTTACAAATTGGAACATATTTTATAGTGGTGCTTGGTATGTACTCATTCACTAACTGTCCTCCTTCTGTTTAGTCCCTGTTACTAGAGATGTTATTTTGATGGTATTTCTGTTTTTAGTCACACCTATATACAACACAATTTCTTTATGTAACAGGAGAGAATATTGCGAAGGGGCAATGTTATTGGTAGAGTGGTTTATTTTTCAGCTGAATAAGCTAAAAGCATTTCTTTCTAAAAGACTGCTTTCAGCAAGTGTGATGAGGTGGGGCTTGTTTATTAATTAAAGTTAATTTCTAATACCTTCCTTGTAAGTGTGGTTGTAAATTTTCATTATGGTTTATTTTGAGCTACTTAGAGTAAACTGAAATGTATCTTAATTTTTACCTGGGGAACTTGGTGTGCTGTGAATTCCATTGCAAAATACAGAGAAAAAAATTTATGTAAGAATGTTTAACCATACTTTAGCCTTAGTGGAAAAAAAAGAACGTAATTATTATGGTGATGCTGTACATAATTTGTTGCTCTGTAATTAAGACTAGCAAAAGCTTGACATTTGAAACATATTAGGAGAAGATTTCAGTTTTTTATTGGCCATCTAGAAAGCCGCAATAAATTCTGCATGCAAGTTTGACTTCCTTGAATAGCTCTTACTAATTCATTCCTGCATGGTGCGTTGGTTTTACATTTTTGCTTTCACAAGTGAGAATATAGTGCTGCCTTGTATAGTTTTCCTATTGAAATATTAGTCATGCTGTGCAATCCATTGTTTGCTGCTTATTCAGTTCAAGTCATAAAATTAATAAGTGATACAGTAGCAGAAAAAGAATACTGCTGTCCTTAAGAGCATTTTAGGAAATTCCTACGTTACGTCTGCTTTGTCAGTTCCGATAGAAGTCTCTCAGCGTGAATGATCAGACGGGAAGCTCTGTACGAAGGTCAGTGAAGCAGCCAAACATCTTGGCAGTGACTACTAGATAACGTGATAAACTTTTTGATGTGGGGGAGAGGTGATAATGTGTTATTTTTAGTAGCATGAAGCGGACTTAATGTTTCCATGACTGTATGAACCAAGGGCTGCTGCAGTCCTGCCATTCCCTCATGATTTGCTGTTCCTGCTTCCTGTTTTGCATCAGAAAGCCCTGGCCTTCGTCTGACCGTGTGGCAAGTCCATTTGGTGGAGAGCTTAACCTCACTGACTGACTTGCTACAGAGTCAGGACTGGTTTAGCACTGACAGAATTGACATCATGAGAACAGGCAGACAAGGAAAAATGGTACTGCAGCAGACCTCCCTTAAATAAACAAATTTCTGTAGAACTGCGAGTGAATGTGTTCACCTGCAAATAGCATGAGAGTAAAATATCGTGCTACAGTGAATTTCTGATACCACAGTGGAAAACAAAAGAGGATTGCAAGTGTTCCTCTTTGTGTTTTCCACTGTCCGGTTTGTCTAGTACTGGTAATTTCAGTATCTTATTCACAAATTGAATAAAGAATTATGAGAGTTGTGTTGAGCAGTCCTTAAGTAAATTCTGCTACTCATTTTAATGGTCTTACTTCCCTGAAAGTATTTACTGTCGTGCAAGTCTGAGTTTTAAAAATGAGAACAAGAATTTCTTACACCAGTTCACATAGGAAGTGTTTATATATTGTACTTGATATGGCACTGCAGTGTTAAATTTTCAAGTTTACATTAGTATTAACAAAATTATTTTGGACCAGCTGCAAGTGAGAAGTAGCTCTCGCCATCATTTTGTATACTGTGGTGGAAAATCTGTAGACCAGTGGTTCATTACCACCAAAATAGTATCTGTTGAATGGAAATAGTTTTTTGAGACCATATTTACTACAACATATCTTGATGATTTTCAGCTGAATTGAGGTGAATCTAGTTTAAATTTTGTTAAATTCGTCAACTTTCCTGAAATGATCGTCATAGTACAAAGGAGAAAATTAGGATTATTCATCAGAATATTGTTCAGGGTGACAGAGAGCTGGAACAGGCTGCCCAGAGAGGTTGTGGAGTCTCCTTCTCTGGAGATATTCAAAACCCATCTGGATGCCATACCCTGCAACCTGCTCTGGGTGAGGATTAGATTGTGTCATGAGGTCCTTTCCAAGCCCAGTCATTCTGTGATTCTGTGATGAGAACAATTTTGAAAGGAGATATAAAATGTGCTGTTTATAATATGATTATGAATTTGTTTTCAACTTTCCATTTTCAGAAAGTTGACAAATAATTAAATGGTAAGTACAAATTTATGATGATCTGTGCCCTCACATATTTCAGTTGATTGTTTTACGAATTTGGACATACAGTCATGACCAAATGTAACTGTGTAAATATGTCTGTTTCTTTTAGCTTATAACTTAGGTAGCAGTTCATAGGGATTCTTGCTCCCCCTAGGCTTTCCTTATACTAATGGGAGAAGGAAGCTTCTCCAGCAGTTATTTGTAAGCACCTTAATCCAGCTGTTACTCTGAATCTTCTTCGGGACATCTTTGATGGCTTCTAGAACCCAAGGAAATCATTTAGTTGTGCCTGCATGCAGTTACTGTTGAATACCCTCTGTTTTCCCCTTTTCCTTCTCCACCATCCTCTGTATTCATTTATTTAAGGTGTTACAAATGTATAACTTGAGAAATGGTAGATCTAAATTCTGGAAAAGACCTTGGGAAACTTAGAAAATGGTCTCTTCTCAAAGAGAAACAAAGACGCTCTGTTGCCTGAAACTCAGTAGGGACATGCCCTTCCAAAGCAGGATTATGCATTGATTAGCAGCTCTAATTAGGTTCTGCATGGGTTTTGTCTGTCTTCCAGAAATGGGCTTAATATGTTTGGTTTTTTGGTAGACATAGTTGTGGAAGAAAAAATGGTATTGACCTATTCTAGTAGTTTGTTTTGTGGTACCTGTAACTTCTTTTTAATTTTTCGTCCCATTTTTAAAATTTGCTTCCTCTAGTCTTGGCTATTTTCCCAGTGCTTCCTCTAGTAATTTTTTCTTATTATTATTTCGTCTTCCATACTTTTGGTTTTTTTCTGTTGATGGTCCTGGAACAGAACATGTAAGTTGGGGTCTTTATATAAAATCTTGTTAAAGCATTTCTCTACTTTTTCAAAAAGCAGATGATAAGGCTGCAATTCTCCTTGTCTGGCCATCTTAATGGAGATGATGACAAAACTGCAATGAATTACCCATGCATTATTTTTCTTATCCTTCATTTCTAGTTACAGTTGAGTTTTGGTTGGTTGATTTTCTTTTCTGATATCGCAACTTTATACCTAAGTGAAAGAAATGGTAATTGTAGAATTGTGATTCCTGAGGAGATGTAGTATAAAGAGTAGAACTTCGTTATCCTGCACTTTTAACACATTTTAATGCTTAACACTAACCAGACTATATTAAGGAGGTCAGATCGTGTATGAGTCACCTTGGAGTGGTTTCTAGAAGGATTTTAGCAATTGCAAAGATTTTTGTGTGAAACAGTAGTAAAGGAACCAGTAAACGTTTCCCTTTTCCTGCCATTTGAAGCATTCTTTATTGCCAGTGTTAGTTTTGAAATCTAGATTTGTAATTATACAAAAGTAAAGTTTGTCATACAGACATCTGTGGTTTAATGCTGACTGATGATTTACAGTCATCTAGTTGGTCTACATTATGCTATTTTGATGTCAGACACAGAAAATTCTAACCTGTGGAAAAGTGCCAATGGTTTTTCACCTACTATTCAATAGAAAACTTAAGAATTTCTATTTTAAAACAGGACAGAAATACCTGAGCTTCCAGTGGAGGAGTAATACGGTTTCTTTTTCTTTCATAAATTGTTTATAGGCCAAGACTTTAATATGGGAATGTTATGGATACTGTTAGCAGGATTAACATAGGTGGGCATGATATAAGAGATTGGAGCTGATTGCGTTAAATAGCTTATATGATTTTGGACTAGGCCATTTGTAACATACTTTATAATAAATTGGAGAGTGATAAACCATCCTGGAAAGTGATTAGATGAGATCTTACTGGAAAGTTGGATTGCTTGGAAAACAGTTGATAGAATCTTAAATGCTTTTCCTTATAAGTAGTACATTTCTTGTGTGTTGTTGGAAATGGTATGGGTTTTATAATTTTTTATCTTATATCTTCTGTATTTCAATAAGTATTTTAAAAGCTCTGCCTTCTTTTCAAACATGTTTATTAGTAGGGACAGCTTAATGAAAACAGCACTGCCTTCTACCTTTTCAGTATTACCATTATTAGCTAATTTTTAATGTTTTCACAACATCTGTGGATGTAGTAAATTGTGTTCATCGGTTTCAACTTGAGTTGTAAAGTGAAATGTGTTTTATATTTGGAAAGCATTTGGAAATACTGGATAGAAGGAAACTTCAACACCAGCAAATCTAATGAAGTCAGAGGTCTCTAGCACTATATCCAGTCCTTTGATATTGCAGCTTTTTATAAATGGATTGGAAGATGTGAGGTTTTCTATTTCACCAAACACAGCTGTAGATACTAAGAATTTCAGCTTCTTTATTTATAAATAAATAATTCCAGCCTTTGATAGATACTTTGCTACGGCCTCCAGAATTGTACATTACAAATCCTTTTTCATGAGACTGAAAACATCAAAGCCCCAAAACCACCATTTGGTGTTACGATCACTTGAAGCAGTTTTCATGAAGACTAATTCTCAGTCATGTAATTGCATGCGTTGCTATGCCCTCATCTTAGAATCTTCATGATTCCTTCATTCTCTAGCTTGTGTCCTAGTTTGAAAACAGAATTTTAGCTTTGGCTACCCTGACTTTCTTGGCAGCTATACTGATACAGTTGTACTAAAGGGAGCAAATGATACATCAGGTAAAAAGGAACTGGAAGGTGGAGTGGTGTTTTGTCAAATGTCTACAGGGGCATGTGCTGTGGTGATGGAACTGGACAATTCCAGTTCCTTTCTCAGCCTTTTGACTGTGTTAGGCAGCTGTGGCCTTATTTTTGTCTGGTAGTCTGAGGTTTCAGTTTTTAATGAGCAGACGTGTAACTTCTAGCAACTTAAAGAAAAGTTTCAAAGTTTTAAAACAAAGCTTGCTTGCTTAGTTTGTTAGAATTAACAGTCAAAATCATTACTGCCAACAGACATCAGTGTGTTGGATAATAAAACTTTCATGTGTTGTGCAGAAAAGCTGTTTGCAGAAGTATAATAACTTTTTTTGTCTTGGAAGATAAGTTCTGAAAGACCAAGGGAGCTAAGAGGAATGTCTGGATTTCTCCTGATTTAAACACTCTGTAGTACATATGGTAATACTGTGCTCATCTGATTTGTCAGTTAATGGTATCCTGGCGTTTGGAACAGATAGACTATTGATACAGCATTGGGAAGAATATTGTTTTTTCTTAATGCCTGCAAGAGAAATACTGCCTGTATTTGCCTTTCAGTAGTCATTTCTGAAATCACTGATTAATTTCCAAAGAAGGTGGTTTGGGCTGTGGAGGGGGACTCCTTTAGTGATCCTTGCAGTATCAGCTTCTCTCTTAGTGGATGGTGGAGAACTCTTCGAAGAGATACTTTATTACTTGGCAATGAGGAGAACTTCAGGGAAATTTCTTACTTTTGAAGATCTAAAGGTCAATCAGATTCAAGAAAGATAAACATAAAAAAATCAGGCTTTTAAAATACATCAAGTCATAGCAACACTTGTTTATTTAAAGTACCTTTTAGCAAAGGTACTTTAAATAAACCTTGACTTTTTCATCTGTAAAATGTGGTGAGAGCACCTTACTGTTTTTTAAAATACTCTGAGAGGTAAATGTTTACTTAACAATAAATATGTGGCAGGTCATTACTGGAATGCTCTTTCTTCTGTAGCAATCTAAGTAGTTTTACAGGTGATTCTTGGAGGCAGAAGAATGAGCAAAGTTTATAATATCCTATAGGATTGGAGATTGCAGGGGAGACTCTGAACGTTCTTAATTTTCATGAAAAAGAGTTGTACTAATAAGTGTGTTCATTGATTTCAGTTTAGAATTAATTCAAAATTTTTTTGTGTGTGTGTTGCATAAGCCTAAATTCTGTGTATTGGTGAAATATTTTTGTGGAGGGACTTTCAACATTTTATATATATATATATATGTATATATGTATCTTCAGCTATGTTGCTTTTGTGCTACAGATAAACTAGGCATTAAATTATATGTCTTGTCTTCCTTACAAAGTAAATGGGAAGATAAGCAGTTGTGCAGAATCAAACAGGAGTCCTGCTCAACTGGGCAGCCTTAAAGGAACTCTACCAGTATCATTTGAGAAAATGTCATCCCTTGTTTCCATGTAAATCATTCTGCAGTGCTTGGAAAGTAAAGTGAAGCAGGTAAGACATTAAAGCTGATAAATAGCACAATTTATTCTTACTACGTCATGCTTTATATTCAATATATTTTCCAGCTTTTAGAAGTAATCTGTTTGTAGCAGTTTCAACATAAAACTGTTAGTAGTTTTTAAATAATACTTTCTTTCACTACTGTCTATGGGATTTTTTTCAAAAGATCTTAAGTGGCTTTCAGTAACAAGATCCCTTTAAGATTAGTAGTACTTTGTACAACTGAAGTGTACAGATTCTTCTAAAAATCTTAGTCTAGGTTACTTCTAAGAACTTGAAAGATGCACAGTTGTGTGCATCAGTGGTTTAGGTTTGGAGTCTAGGAATTAATTTTTTTACTAAAAGTCTCAAATTAACTTGGAAACTTTTGAAATCTTTGCTAACACAACTTCTGTGATGATGTAGTTGAGACATACTCCCCAGCATACTTTAGGTGCTGGTTTTATTTACTTTTGGTGCATTTTAGTCTGTTTAGTCAATTTTCTTCAAATGTGGATCACACATAGGCTTTCAGCCGAGTATTAAGGTTCGGAGGAGCTAAGGAAACTAAATAAAGGATTCCATGTCATTTTAGTAAAGCACCTGTGATTTAAGGCATGGCTTCTCTTTCTAGATTCAGTAACTTCTTTCTGATGGAGATGCGTGTAGTAGAATCATGAAGGGAAAGAGAAAACAATTACTCCTTTTGGTGTTTTGATATTGATCACTTTGGGGTTTTTTTAAATAAGCTCTGCTTTTAACTTTAATTTCTTTCACAGAAATGTCAAAATAGAATCCTGTTTAATTAAAACAACTGATTAGCAGGGAACCTTAACTGGCATAAGAACAGTAAATTTATGACTTTTTGGCTTCTCTAAAAATCTTCTATTTCAAGGGAAGCTTATGTAAAAAGTAGAAAAACTAAGTTTTTGCTTTAGACTACCAGCCTGTTACTTATGATAAAAAAAAATAATTTCAGAAAAGACTTAGTTGTATTTATAGAAATTAAACATGTCCATATTGCTCCAAAACATTAGTATTAATAGCATATGTTACTAATCCAAACCAGTAAATACTACATTTCAAAGCATAGAAATAAGGGTGTACTGTGGATTCTGAGGGAGAATATTTTTTTTTTTTTTCAAATTATCCTTTCAGTGCTTCTCTATACAGTTACCTTCTCACTTTACTGTTGTGGCATCCTTTTAGATGCCTGAGTAATTCGACCAGTTCTTTTCCTGTCTTTGACCTCAGGCTTATGGCTATACTCCCTTAACTTTGTCAGGATTATTTTTGTGTTTCTGGTGATAAAAGTTTCTTTTTCTCAAAAGCACATGGGTGTGTTGCATTTATGGCAGAGAACAGTATCTGTCCTGTCTGCCACATAACCCAGATTTAAGAGAGACAAAAAATGGCACCATCTAGAAAGCGGGGTTTAAGAGTTTTTCCATGTAGTTTCTTGGAAAAGGGAGGTTGATACATGTGTCTGTGCCTTCACTTGTGTCAGTGTTCACTGATTCAGAAGTATAAATAGATCTGATGAGGATTTAAGTCTCAGTTCTGCTTCCTATGACAAGTACTTAGTGAAGTGCAGAGCTCTTCTTTTCTCTTGATACCCAAAGTGCAACATCTTAGGGGTGCTAGCCAGAGCATGGTTCTCCTGTCCTTTTTTTGTACATGCGAGTTCTGCAAAAGGGAGAAAAATGTATTAAACGCAGAGTATCATCCTACTTGGAGAGACTCTTGTAATCCTGAAGGATCTGATGCTAGTGAAATTGCTTCTCATCTCAGTAGTGACGACCTTACTCAAGAACAGTTCTTTGGTTCATTAATCTATCCACACTTGCTTTTGGAAGTACAGGAAACTACTTCCAAAACTGCTTCTGTGAACTCTCCACCACCTTCCAGAATATTTGTGTTGCCTCATTTAAAATACATTGCTTTCAGCAAAGCATAGCAACTGGTATTTCTGAATCCTTGCTGCCTCTTCTGAAAGATGTTTTGGGAAAAGAATTCGCAAAATCTAATATGAACCAGTCTGTCACTTAGGCCTCTCTAGTTAACATCCAGACCTCACACTCAACAGTTTTATGTACTGATTTGCACAAAAGCTTCTGCTGTGTTATTTGCTGGTTATGTTTAGGTAAACCAGTTGGGTTTTCTTATTCTTGAGATGCCCCTTCCCCTCCCTAGCAAGACTGACTGTGTGTTGTATCTTAGACGGTTGAAATAAGAGCTTTCAGAAGGGTTAAAACTGGGGGCACGATGATAAGGGTGATTTAAGTGAAGATGAGTGGCATTTCTGTAGCTGAAAGTTGATGTTGAACTGTTCTTGGGGGAGGATGGGAGTGGCAGTCATTCATCTGTAGAAGAATTTGTATGCAGTATCTGGGAGCATACTGCATTAATATGTGTAGGTGGTGTCTCACATGTAATATACCAGTAAATTTACACTGTATGTGCAGTGTAGGTATGCACTGAGTGTTCTACAGGCGTATGAGGACCTTATCTAGAACACCAATAGGCACTTAATTAAAAAATTAATAGAGTTGGCAAGTATGGTATATGGGCAGGCATAATTAATGCATCAGTGTGGTTTTATCTCAAATGCTCCTTACTTCTCAGATTGAAGTACGTTGTTGGATTGAGTGTACCTGTTGTTCGGTACTAGTCCTGCCTTCACCAGCATCCTTCTAAAGCACTGAATGAGTTGCATGTAGAGGTCAGATGGAGCAATATATGAGGGGTTTTCTGGGACTGTTTTGTTTTGTTTTTTGGGGTTTTTTTTGTTGGTGGTGGTGTTGGTTGGTTGGTTGTTGTTGTTTTGTTGTGGGGTTATTTGTTTGGGTTTTTTAGGTTGGTTTTTTTAACTTTTCTGTTGGTAGAAATTGTAGACTGCTTCACTAATTGGGCCAGATGGATCTGACTGCTTTGTTAGATGAGTCAGCCTACACTTTAATGATGTTTTTAACAGTATGGCTGCATTTCATTAGAAATGTTTCATGATAAAATTGTCTTTGGATTTCTTGTTTGCCATTGCATATAGGATTTTAGAACTAAATCTGTTCTTAAATATGCGGTAGGTTTAGAAAATCTCAGTAATTTTTTAAGTGAAAGCTTAACTTTCTCAAATGTTATGAATCAAACTAATGCACAATTTAAAGTCATCTTTTGAAAAAAAAAGTATGAGATGTTAGCTGTTCACTTTAGATTAAAAGAGAAATCAGACAATATGTTTTGGAATTAAATGCATGGCTCGATCTCTCTTTCTTGAACATTTTAAAAGTTGGCTTCCTTCCCTTTTGAGTAACTTTCTAAGAATGTGTCTTACTTTTGTGCATTTAGTTCTTTACTAGTTCTGGTAAGTTTTCATCTGGAGAAAGGAAGAAAAGTTGTAATGTTTACTGTGGGTATTCTTGCTCGAAAAGAAATGGTGGTATGACCAAGACAGACTAAAATTAATTTCTTGGGAGGACGGACCACCATCTTCATTCGCTATAGAAGAATGAGTTAAGCCAGGGTTTAGGCTTTTACAGTACACTGAGTGTTAGTCCAGAGACAGCAAAAGTTTATTCTCTTCAGCTTTGATCTGCTGTTTACATTTCAATGAAAGAAGGAACATCGGGGGCAAAAAAGCAAGGGTGCAGTCATTAGTTTCCTTCACATTTTCTCTATTAAAAATGACAGGGGGAGAAAAAACTTTACTACGAAATCCACACATCCCCTTCTCAAAATAAATAACGCTGTAAAAGGGCCTGGGTGGCTTTTTAAAAACTGAGACGTTCTCATGACAGAGAAACAGTGGGCTCTTGCACATGGAGTATAATGACACAGTACTCAGTAGCATTTTATGTAGTTCCTTGATATGTAGTTTAGACTATTACATGCCGTATATAATAGCAGTAACGTGATTAATTAATTTCATTTGAGAGGTGACTAAGTATCTTCAGTAGTCGGCACACCGAAGTTAGTGGTTCGGTCGTCTCCTTCGCTGTCAATGCAGCTGGCTTTTTGCCTTCTTCAGTGTTTGTTCTGCATGACTTAGTGGATAGGAGATGCTTTGTCTTCGCAGTCTTGGAGCCTCTCTTGTAAAAAGCCCTAATGTGAGAGTACATCCCTTCCTGTACACAAAGGTGTTGCTGCTGTTCTCTGCCGTGCACAGCCATTTTAATCTGAATGGGGAATCTGTCTGGGGACCCGAGTACAGTAATTAGCAATCTCTTCAGAGTGTCAGAGCAGAATTACCATTGTAATGGTTTAGCAGGAGGATAAAAGGATTGAATTTGGGTCTGCCTTCCTGCCAAACTAAATGAGTTGCCATGGGAATTTTCAAATATAAGAGGCGTTTACTTAAAGCAATTTGGCGAGTTTGAATAAACTCATAAATTACGGGGTTTAGAGGAGAGATCCCTGCTTTCTCTGGCATGGGCTGAACAGCAAAGAAGGCTGTTAGAAAGCTGCTTACATTCTTAATGAGAATAAGTTGATCCATGCTCCCTTGCAGACTATCAGCTTATTAAGGCTAAACTGTTTCTGCTAAATACAGTACAGTAAGCACATTTTGAGAGACATAGTTTGCAACAAATCCCCGGAGTAAAAAGCAAAATCTGATTGCTATAAACATAAATTGAATTTCCTTTGCTAGATTAGATCTATTTTCAAGTAATGCTATTAAAAATGGTTCTCTGTATTGTTTCAATAAACATTAACCTGCTATTGATTTCAACTTTCCTCTGTGCATGTAATATTTATTACAACACTTGTCAGATCTGCTTCTGAAAGGGGAGGGAGGGCATTGAGGTTTCTTTCGAAAACAAATAAGGTCCTATGGCCCTTCGAACTGTTTTTTTTTCTCGGGTCACATGTGAATGTTTTCCCAGCTCAGGCCTGCCTTTTCTCTAAGGAGAGTTGGGCTTTGACCTGCTGACTTCTTTGTCAGCACCGATGCTGTTGAAATGTGAGAAGATGGACTTGGTGCTTTCACAAGTGCCTCAAGTGATGAACATCACTTATGCTTGTTTAACCTTCGGTTGTGCTCAAGAAGTCAGCTGTAGTAGACTGTAGGAGAACTGATGACCGGTGTTTTGCACCGCTTGTTTGGAAGCATGTGTTAATGTTCTCCTAGCCACTTAGATCGGGTAACTTTAAGAATTAGGAAAGATGATACGTGCTTGAATACTTTGATACTAGCTTTAAAAATGTGTATTCAAGGACATGTCATACTTGAAACAGTATGCAATATTTTCCCCAAAATAGTTTCTATCAGTTATATAGCTTAAGGCTTAAATGTTGCCTTGTGATCCTTTCTAGTACATATCTCAAATCTTTACTCATCATAACTATTAGGATATGAAGGTGGAACTAATTAAAAAGAGAGCAGTACTGCCGTAATGGCAGTAATTTTAACTTTAGTTTAAAGCCATAAAAATACGGTTAGAACTCCTTGATAAAATCTTACATCACTAGCAGGAATCCTGTGAATTAGCAAAGGAAAATAGTAAATTTGTGCTGGTGATTCAGTGGTTGAACAGCTGCTAAGTTCTAACAAATTCCTGAACTGTTACTAACGATGCAGCTGAAGCTGTTTGGTAGCCTTAGGGTCCTGTTTCTGTGAAACTTTGGAAATATCTCCAAAGAAATTAGCAGACAATTAGAGCAGCATTTGCTCTTACTAATACTCAAAATTTTAACTGTTCATTTAAAGTTTGAGAAATACTGTCAGGGAATTGATTTCATCAGAATTGATTCCTACCCCCATACTTTCTTATTTCTTAAAAGAGTTAATATTGGAAGGCAAAATTTAAAGGTATTATCTAAGTGTTTGTGAAGTGGCTTGAGAAACTGAAACTGTGAAAACTTCTACACTCTGTATTATAAGAGGGTTGCTAAATTATTAGAGGACATTATCAGCATTGAAAAAGTATGTAGAAAAGGCAGTGCTTCGGACGACTCTTTGGGATACTAGGCTGAACTGAGTGCATCACTTACGTCCATACTTCCAATACCTTACAGCAGCTCTGCAAATCGATGCTATTTACAGAAATCAGGAAGTAAAAAAAACGGGAAAAATAAAAAGGTATATATTGGTATTACAGTTTTCAGATTTCATCCTCTGGGATTTTTTCTGCATTTTAGAATTTTGGTTCCATAGGTTGTGAGGCTTGATTGGGACCTGTATTATTTCACATCTTGTGCGTTCTTCCTCTTCTCCTCTCTGCTTGACTTGCAAAACTGAGGTGAAAATAAGTGGCAATAGTAGTGCAGGAAAAGCTTAAACTGGTGGGATTTTTTGGCCAGGTCAGATGTTGAGATAAGGATATTTGAAAATTACTGATAACTGAATCTGGCATACATAGTATGATTTTAGTTTTGCAATATCTGTGAAAGGGGAAGGTGGACATTGCTGCTTAGTATTTCTCTGTTTTTTTTTTTAATGAGGGGTTTTCATAACCTAAAACTTATTGATTGGTCACATCAGAAACATCCTTCTCCAGAGTATATGTAAACATACATCAGGCAAGTTACCTGAAAGAAGATGGATATTTCATTTGAAGGATATTCTGTCCTTTACCTCTTGAGCAGTTTAGGAGAAACCTTATAGTTTTACCATCTAAAAGTATGGCATACAGAAAAAAGTCCTGGATTTAGGTAAAACTGAGATGGGCCTGCTTAGATGTGAATCTGATTCCAGATAAAGTATCTTCTCATGAGTTGTGATGAGCCTGTTGTTTCATATTGAAAGCAAAAGTCCCCTTTCTGCCTCACTGCTGAATGCAGCTGCAGGCTAATTAATTTGTGGATGGATATGATAAAAGTACACTTTTCACATTTTTCTGTGAGCTGATTTTATTTTCTAAGTGCTAGAAAAGTAACTCACAAATTTTCTGTGGTTTTTGGAGAGGTAAATCACCTTGTTGAATGTCTCACCCAGCACCGGAGAACACAGAGGAAGTGTAAGGGATATGCACACAGAAAAGGTGGGGAATACCATAATGGGGAAGAAGTGGGAAGCTATGCAAAGTACTTGTTCTCTGCGTTTAATTTGTTATATTTTGAGGGTTCTTGGCTCCTGCTGGTCCAGGAATCCAGAGAATCAAAGAAATGTGCATGCTGCTAGACCAGTAGGGATAGCAGCTGTTTCTTCTCTGGGCACTCCCTCTTTTCTAATAACCTCTCTTGCAAGTATTTTTATCCAGTCTCCATTTAGTTCTGCTTCTGCTGGGGCATTGTTACTTTTGCCTTTGATCTTTAGATTCCGACAGTTTGTTTCCTTCTACAATTTTTTCACTTACTAACTTGTAAACTTTTGGAAGCGGGTTCTTTGTGTATTGTGGGTATCTGAACTCCAGGTCAGAAGAGCGTTTATATGCTCTTATGCTAAAATTAACATTGCATGCAGAGACATGAAAACAAAATGCACCATCTAAGTCATACAATTCTTGGCTAAAGAAAATCAGCAGCTCTCACTTAGGGTAGTTCTATAGAAGAATGTAATACACAAAAAGGAAAAAATACTAATAAGGAAACTGATTTTTGTAGAATCCTCATACTATCAAACCATGCATTATTTTCATTTTTAACATGGAGTTTTGTAAGTACTGGCTATACTATTTAACTGCTATGGATTTAAAGTTGCTGGCATAAGGTGTAAGAATTGCCAGTTTAGGATGATGATATTTTTAAAGAGGTTTGAAATTGGTTCTTTTCAGTGTTTTTAGAATATGGACTGCAAATACCAAAGAAGATCAAAGATCTCTGCGAAATATGGATGTGTATACTTAGAGTATTAAGTAAATAGTTGAAATTGTAGCCATTGCTCCTGATGAGAATCTACAAATGGAGAAAATATACTTCACATAGTTTAAGGTAACTGCTAGAGGAGTGTGATCAGTACAGTTGGCCAAGAGAAGCTGTAATAGTATTTCTCCGCAGAAGGTTGGCATCAAGAGAGAAGAAAGACAGAAAGGAGAATGATTGTAAGTAAAGAAATGGGTAAAAACTAAAAAAAAAAAAAGTAGGAGAATGAGGAATAAGAAAAACGAAATTAAATATTTTAATATGAAAAAAATTCATTTAGTTGTCAGGTGGTGGTTTCCAGTTAGAAAAGAAGATTAAACTGCTGGGCTGAGAATTAGCAAGACTAAGACTCCTGATTCCACATGGAACTGAGTCAATTGACATGCTGAGGTGTCAGCTCCCGTCAGTCTCTCCTCCCTTACTGGTGAGTCTGCAGTAAGCTCTTTCAGTTTTGTAACCTGGCAGAAAAATATACAGGTTTAAAAAAGAAAGTGTTGCCAGATGAGCAGGTTGGCATGGTTTAGATAGATACAGGAGAGCAACAGTGAGGAAAGAGTAGGACTGTGACCACCACTAGCTACATTGGCTTAAAGTACCACAGCAGTGCCAGTTGAGAGGCTTTTTACATCTTGAAAAATAATTTTTGATTCCTTTGACAGCAATGTAAAACCTCAGCCTAATCATCCTGAACTAATTTGTAGCCTGGGAAAAAAATCTTAAGGATAGCATTTTAATTTTTTATGTTCTGGAATCGACCGTTGTGTTTGCTAGCAAACTTGTCTGAACTTGTTTCCTCTGAAATTATTCTCCCTGAGTTTTCCATCTGACTGATTCCCATTCCGTCCTCTGTTTTTCAGAGTCTTAGCTTCCTGAACTCAGTCATGCACTGATGCACTGCAACTTGTTTTTACACATTCTGGAAACAAAATTACATTAATTTATCCATTTATTTGAATTGCTTCAGAATTATATGCCTTGCTTTTCACATCTTTTGTACCATTGTTGTCCTTATTTCCCTTGGCCTAAGGAAAAGAACTTCGTTTGTCTCTTCCCATAATTGCTGAGTAAATGAATATTCTTCAGTTACTCTCAGTGTCCAAAAATTTGCATCACTTTTTAGGTTTACTTCTTAATTTTTCAGCCACTTCTTGTAACTGAAAGCTTAAAATACACTTTTTCTGGGTTTGGTTTGGGATTTTTTTTCCTATGCATTATTTTTTACACACGTTAAGGGAGGTTTTTACTGCAAAGTGCTTTGTATAAGAATATAGTCCATAAAATTAGCGACTATGTGAATTTAGGTATTTTTTTGAAATATTCATGAGATTCTGAGGCTCAGGAGATTAAGAGGCACTAAGGTGATTTATCTTGTAGTAGAAAATGTATTTTAAACTGCTTTTGCTAGTGGTTGTGCACCTTGTCTACTGAAATACAAAAGTATAATTCTACAGTCCCTGAAAGACAATTTAATTCTACATATTTCTAACATCTAAGTCTAAATTTGTTTCTCCTAAAAATTGGATTAGAGCAGTAAATGTTTAGAGAGCCAGAGTGTCTGAACAATATTCAAACAGATTTAAACAGAAAGATGTGAAGAATTGAGTCAGAAATCTAGAAATGGTACAGTGTTACTTGTTTAACAGGACTCAAAGATCATTCTGAAAGCAGGTGGAAATCTCATATCAATATAATACAGAGTGAGAGTGAAGGGCAAGTGAATGTGGTAGTGAATGTGTAGGAAGAAATTAAGTTACCACTGGAACAGTTTGGTGTTATTAGGGTGGATTAATATTTTTAATACCAACATTGGTTGTTCTCCGCAAAGGTCCTACAATATGCATCTGGCATTTAAGGTTAGTTAGAAGCTACAGGGAAGATGCTACGTAGAAGTATTGCAGGAGTATCCTGTCAAGAATGGTTTCCTGAGCATGACATGACAGCATTGATCTAGGATGGCTCCGTGGCTGCAGTTTGTTTCAGCCACAGTTCAGGTACCCAGCTGCTTAGAAAATGAAGAAGGAAAACCATGAAATGAAGTTTTGGTGTAATATCTGATCCGGAGTCTGTAACAAGCTGTTCAGATACAACACTATAAAACATGCAATGATCAGCAACAAAGAGAAGCACAGAAGTCTTGATTATTTCTGGCCCAGTATAGCCTTTAACTTGCAGTGAAATTAGATCGAATTTATACTGTGAGTCCTGCTAAATGGTTACTTTAGTGTCTGTGTCTGCTGAGGAGGCAGATTTTTAAATTAGTGTGTGGAACAGCAGGGAAGAATGGTGAAATTAATTATTTAAGATAGGCCTGATGCATACTTTTCTGCACTTAATTGTCTTATCATGTAGGCTCAATTATTATATAGAAAATAAGTTATAATTAGTTGATTCTGGTAATGTAGGATTTTATGAAAAAGATTAAAATATTCTGGTGAATAATTTCTTTAGGGATTTTCCAAATAGGTTACCCAGTCCTTTATTTTGGCAAGTCTCTAGTCAGGTGATCCCAGTACCTTCTGGACGGAAGATGTTTGGTATACCACGGTCTCATTTCTATATGCGAGCTGTCACAACCTGTACTTGCTTGTGAGAGACAGAGTTCTGAAACATGGCCCAAATGCAAAACTGGTAGAGTTTGTTATTTATGCATGGCCTGAATGGTCTTGGGCAGGGGGAAAAAAGTGTGTAGGTTTTACCGCAGATTCCAGAAAACACTTTTTATAAAAACTGTTGTTTTATTTAGTGGGGGAAGGAAGGGAAGCAGGGCAGAGGGGGATGTTGGTTTTTTTGTTGTTCTTAGGGAGTTTTTGTTTGGGTTTTCTTAATTCAACAAGTTTTAGGAAAGTTGTCTATGTTATAAACAACGACTGCTGAAATACAAATTTGTTTTGCAAATTGGTGGATAACAGAAAGGTATTTTTATTGCAATTTGGTATCTTTTTTCAGAATGTAAGGGGTACTTTTTTAAAGCACTAGTAATACTTTCAAGACTAAATTTTTGTTACTGCTGATGTCACCTATTTTCAGTAATAAGTACTTGTAGTTTGGTCTTAAAATGTAGCAGAATAAAATCTCATATACAGAGTGGAATACCATAAGAAACTGACTTCATATTACTACATTATGAAAAATAGTTGGTTCTTATTTGTCAAAATCTGGATGATAAATCCTGATCTTAGGGTATGTGATTAATTCCCAAAGCCCAAAAGGTGAATATCTTCAAACATGAAGTTGGTTTAATTCTCTTTGACACTTACTCCAGCTTCAGGTTCCTTTTTTTTTTTCCCCACGAACTGTGATAAATAATTAAAATAAGACTTGTGTATGTTTGAATTATTCTGGATGATTACACTGGAAAATTATGTGACTACATTAAAAAAAAAGTCACATTATCATCACTTCTGTTATTCTTGAGTAGGTACAAGAAACTGAAGTATGTTGCATGATTTTCATGATTTACTAAAAGTCCACTAATCTTTTGTAACTGAAGTTGCTAAGATTAAAGGAATTGATTAAAAAATTAAAATCTGTTGCACGTATATTTTTATGTAGTATTTGCAGATGTCAAAAATATTTTGGCTAATTGACACTATCTTAAAAGGCTTTAAAAATAGTTTTAATGCTAAATTTGTGTCACGTAGAAACAAAATAATGATACAAACTGATAGGAGGAACTTCCATGCCTTCCCTCAGCTCCTAAGTGACAGCACAAATAAATGTTCAGGGCTGGCTGGAGTCAAAAAGTTGCCTTTTGTCAGTTTGTGGTCAAACCTGTCATTTGCTGCCTGATGCTCCTAAGTGATGGACACCTCACAGCACACACACCTGTGGCTGCTGTGTGCAGCTCAGGCTCCTCAGGCAGCCTTCAGCAGCCAGAATGGCTGCCTTCTGCCTTTCTTCCTTGAGGCAGGGACGGTCACTCGCCATCCATCCATGGTGGTAGCCGCAGGTTGGGGCTGTGTCTGAAGGAGGAGGAGATGTGGTGAGTGGTCAGGTGTGCCCAGAAGTGGTGTGGCTCCCTGGGGAAGAGGCTCTCCTCAAAGACTCTTTGTGCTGGCCGCCGCCAGGCAGCGCCGGTTCTCGCTCCTGTCTGTGGAAAATAAGGGTTGGCTGGTCTCTAAAAGCTGAAAAGAAAGCTCAGTAAATAGCAGAGAAAGCCCTCTCCCTAGCAACATGCTGCCTCAAGCAGCCCGAGCCTTCGAATGGAAGGTCATATGATTGACATATTTGTCCCCTAAAGAGAATGCACACAATTAGTTTTTTCACTTCTCTGTATTTTTAAGCTGTGTGAAAGTGGGTTTTAGCAGCCGTACAAGAGGAGACTGGCCAGTTGGAATACTATCACCCCCTTCTTCTGGACTTCATCAGCTCTGAGAATTCAAGAACTGGAGAGGCATCTGTGGTGTTTATGGAAGAGCTTATTTCGGTTTTTCAACAGTGTTTAAACATTGGTATTAGAGTACCAGTAAAGTGCCCCTGAGACACACGTGGTGTTAGATTCAACACAGCTATGGGCTGCTCGTAGACATGTAAGCAGTTGGAAGTAATTGTGAGCTTTTAGTATTCATTCGCCTTTTAGCAGGTGTTGAAAATTACTGCAAGTATAAACTGAGTGCGTATCTCCTTTTAAACTTTCAATGTTCTGTTTCCTGAGTTGGATTAGAAATGTAAAACTTAATTTGGTTGAAATTTTGGGTATCTTAAGTTTAAAACAATACTGTTTCTCTAGATGGTAGCTTTACATAAAGTTCTGCATGGAACAGTCATTACATGTCTCAACCTTAGGGGTTGCGTGTGTGCAGAAAACAGTCATTTTGAAAATAAAACAATTCATGCAAAAACTCATGTAAAAACAAAGGGAATGTAGATGAAATGCAGAAACAATTTTTTTATCACATTTAGCTGTCATGATTTCTGTTGAAAATGTGAGTAGAGCAGTAAGTGTGACAGTTGAAGAAGCTGTTAGAAGACCACTGCTCCCTGAATACTAACATTTTTTAACTGGAGAAGCCTAAACATTCATGAGTTTACTCTATATTGTAATAAATTAGTTAATTTTAATTAGTTAGTATTACATTTTCAGGACATCCCATGCTGAAGATAAAAATGTCTTAGAAGTTACTACTGCAGCTTGAATTCCCATGTGGTAGTGTGCAGCCCTGAATCCTGTGTTTAATGAAACACATGAGAGAAGATATGCTTGAGAGACGTGTACTAATTCACAGCAGCAGTCTTTGTGCTCCTTGTCACCAGCAGTTAGTTTTCTTCTGTTGCTCTAAAGAGAGAGACTTCTCACATTCTTTCTTGGTTACTAAATTTAATGTGAAATGTCATTTTTCTTGCCTTTTTTTTTTTTTTTTAAGTATTTCTGGGTGGGAACAGATTCAAAACATACTGGACATGTTTTCCATATGAAAACATGCAGTCATGTTTCAGTGCCATTTTGAAAATGAAAGGCTTTGTTTATGTACTAAACCATTAGCATAGCTGGAAAGAAAACTATGTAACATTGTGATCTCTTAGAGTTTGCAACAAAATACTAGTTTTGAAACCCTTAAATAGGGTTTCTCCATGTGTCCAGTCCCATCCTGCCCCCCATGTCCTGACCCACTCCAGTGTTTGAGTTAGGCGCCTTTGCAGTTCAGGGGTATTTACAGCTATTTGGAGAGTATAAACTCAAACTTTGAATAGAAACCTCCTAGGATAACAAAGGGAAAACAAATGTTGCAGATCAGGCCACACTTAATTGTATATATTTTAATTAATCATTCAATTGTTATATTTCTAACAACTGCCTCTAATTTGTACCTGTTAGAACAACCACCTTGATCATAGGTCATTTTGTAGCATATATTGGTTAAATTTTTTTCGTAATTTACTTAAAACTTGGGATGGGCTAATGAATTTGTCCTGATAAAAGTGGAATGTGTCAACACTGTCTGAGTGTTTTGGCACTGTTCAGTCTGTTCCAAAGGCTACAGCTGGAATAAAGACCTGCATAATATAGGTTGTGTTTGCATTCTGCTCTGTTCAGTTTCCTAGGATGCTCATGGAACTCAAGATTTTGCTGGTAGAGCCGTATGTGGGAAATTTGTACGAGAGGCTTGCCTGGTACTGTCTCATTCAGCGTGCTTATAGTTTAACTGCTGTTTTCAGAATTAAACTAACCAGTGAGGAGGAATTTTGAATGTCTAGCATTCCAAAACTAGAAATACCAAAAGTAAAGTGTTCAGCTCAAAGTTTTTAAGCTGGACTTGCACGTTGCTAAAAATAGGTCTAATGCTTTAGATTGCTTAGATGGCTTTAGATTGATAGATATTTCATTTGAGTCTTAATACAAATATCAGCAGATGTCTGTGCTAGCAAATAAATCTGAACATATCTTAGTATTATTCTGTCCTTTAAAAACGTTTTAGAATGTACTGTAACAATGAGGGTTTTTTTCTTTTAGAATTTTGTGGAGCTTAATGTGTATATGTGTGTCATGAAAGATGCATTCCTGTTATGGAGCTTTCGAATTGCTCAAGCTCTCCGGTGTGGTGTATAGAGATTCGTAGCACAGATTTTATTAACATTAAAACAGAGGTGAAAGGAAAATAGGAATGATAATTTAAAAAAAAAAAAGCAAAGCAAGTTCTGAAACTAAGTATTGTTGAGGGTCTTATTTAACTTATCCTGGGGACCTTTTTTTTTTCCTTCAAAGCCCAAAACCCTGTGAATTTAAATATGAGCTCATCACACCTGTCCTAAAGAAATGCTGACCTGTCAAGGTCAAGCAAAATTCCCCCCACCCCAGTGTGTTAACAGCTACTATCTAGAGAGTATATATGGTGAAGCAAACTTGTGAGTTCCACTGATGCTGTATTTCAGTCTCGCTTATAAAACACATTTTGTGCTGATATTCTGTACCTTATCTGTATTTCCTTCATGTAGAAATGGAAAGCGGGGGAGGGGGGGCATAAGGACTCTCAGAAGTATTACTGGTAAGCCAAGTATCATGATTAAACAGGGGTATGTCAGATAAGGTGATGGGAAGTGTAAAAAGATAGGATGCCTTTTCCCCCTAGTGTATCTTTAACATTATGACCAATGAATTTGTCAAGTGAAACAGCACAAGTCTTCTTTGCATATCATTTGAACTGAGAGCTTGCTTTGAAGAAGATAAGCAGACTGTTGCCCAGAAGAAATAATGATGCTAATTTATCTTTGCCTGTCCTCGTAGCCATAGCAGTGTGTGTCAGTGTTGAAAAGGAAATAGAGAAGTAACCAAGCTGTAGTTTCCCACCTGTTCAGTGCCATAGTATTGTTGATGACATACAGGACTCTGAGAAACATGGCTGGTCTGGAAGTCTTTGTCTCAAAAGTATTTGGGAAAGTTTCCTCTAATATAAGAATAGCTGCCAAACTGTGACAGAAAAGACCTCTTCAACCAATTCTCCTCAAAACAAACAAACCTATGATGTAGGATTTCTGCTCCGTCACCCTCAGAAGTGTATAATTAAGGATGAGAAAGTCTGTTACATATGTTTACTAGCAACTTCTAACTATCAATATTTACATTCTGGGCATGGGAAACTTGAAGGTCTCTGCCAGACTTTTTTTGAAGAAAAGGGAGGATGAGATGTTTTCTTTAATACTGAGTAATAGAGTAATTTGCCAGAACTAAATGCCTTTACAAAAGTAAAATCTAATCTCTTGCAGTAGGTAATTGATTAATACTTGAGGTACTCCCATTCAGAATCTTACAAAAAAGCTCTTTTCTTTGTCTTTTACATCTAGTTACCTGTCATCTTGTCTAGGATTTTGTTGCTATAGATACATCACTTTCAACAACTTAGATATGAAAAAAAAAGACCTTCCAAACATGGATTTTAAGCATATATACTTCAGTGTCAAAAATTCCAGCGTGCTTTAGCCTTTGTAGTATATTTTACAATATATCGCTGCCTGAGATCTGGTTTTTTGTTTAATACGTGTATGTCTAGGAATTTGTAGTATAATGTTTGTAAGATTTTTTTGTTTATAAATTATGAATGGAAGGTTTTTGTCTCTGAATGGAGACATTCATGTGTAAAGACTGTTTGACTGGCGCATGGTATGTTAGGAATACTTACTGATCTACAAGTGAATTGCAGTGGAAGATTTTTCTTTGTCAGGGAGATAAAAGCATTCTAGAGCCCGAGAATCCAGCCAGTGTCACAGTGCAAGCCTCCAAGCTGCAGCTGTTTGGCTATAGAGCAGCTGGGGACTGTGGGAAGGCAGGGTGACAGACCCCTGAGGAGCAGCACTGCCTCCTGGATAAGTAGGATAAGATCAATGGCAGCACAATATTTGTGGTGATACTGCGTTTTACCAAAATTCATATTAAATTAGTAAATAGTAGATGGCTTATACCATGCAGATAGACAGCCTAAGGAATAATTAAAGTCTTCATATTTAATGTGTGTATTTCCAGGTAGTAGAAAAGTTATGTTTATTTTATGTGGCAATCATAAATTACTTTTCTATTTGAGGAAGAGTTTTAAGTATTTATTCTTGTTCATTAGTGTTCTTCTGTAACTGCCAAGTCCTCTGCCCTTCTGCTTGGAGTGCTTGTAAAATTATTTATCTCCTTACCTGCATACTGAAAAATATAGTGTGTTCTTAGAAGAATTCTCTACTTGGAGCAAATATGTAGAAGGGTGTATGGACTTGGACAATACGTTAGGTAGCTGGAATAGTTCTCTCCGAGGGTGGCAGGAAGGGTGAAGCTGCTGTTGAGAGCTGCTGTTTCACCAGCAGTGGTGTGGAGCAGGCAGGGAGGCGGCTCTACAGGAGAGGTTGCTGAGGCGCTTGGAAGGCAAGTGCTCTTTAGTGCTGTGACATTGCTGAGGCCCCTGGACATTCTTTCCATGAGCCTGTTGGGACAGGCCTGCTGGAGCTGGCAGGGGAAGATGGAGACTGGTTTTTGGCCTTTGTGTTCCCAGCTGATTTATCCGCTGTTTTGCTTCGCCACGATTTTCTCTTCCCGCTTGCTGCTCCTGCTCTGAGCCTGAGAGGACAGCCCTGGAACAGTTTATGAAGGACTGGTTCCCAAAGCCAGACTTAGCTGCATTTTGTGCAAGACAGTAAAACTGTCTGCTGCCTTTCCTAGGGCTGGGCTCACTTGAGTTCATGAGAATTCAGCTGAAGTACAGGGATGTGACAGGATTGTAAAGATGTCATCCAAAATGCATGACATTTGGAAGCTAGACTGTCAATGAAAGTCACTAACATCACCTAAATATGAGGATCTATTTGTTGTGAATGTTTAAAAAAATTGTATCTGTTATATTTTCCAAAGTAGTTACTTTAAAAGAAAATTGAGCATTATATGGGGAAAGCACCTATGTTTGTAGAGATATGTTGAAAGCCTTCCCTTCGAGCCCTCGTAATAAGGAGAATCAGAGAACATTTTGAGACCTACGTGCATGAGACTGTAAGGCTCAAGAAGCTCTGTCAGAATAAGATATCCCAGCTATGGCACAAGTGAGTGGATTGTTTGGTTTCTGAATTACCTGAGCTTCAATGATGTTCCTTTTGGGTCTGGCAGCAGTATGGGAGGGCAGTGTGGCCGATGGCTGTCTCCACTGGATGCTAGCTTATGGATCTCTGCTCTATCCTAAACACTGCTACTTGATCCTTCCTTTAAATAGTATCTTTCTTTCCTTCTCCGCTGTAATTTGTTACAGGCTTCTCAGAATTGACTGTACACAGAATCTAACAGTCCACCTTTCACCTCTGAAAACTGTTGTCATCTGCTGAAGTCCTTCATTGACATTGCACAATGAAGGCATTTACCTTTGGAGTCTGCGTGCCTGTCTTGTCTTCCACCTGGATAACAAATGTATCTAGTGTATGTATGTTTTGTGTATAAAGAAGAAACTAAACTATATGATACTCTTCAGGGTACACTGTATGCACACAAGAATCAGAGGCATTTTAGTGCCTAAAAATAAAGGATTTTCTGAAGGTTTTGGAATATCTGAGGTTGAAGTATAGCTTGGACATTGATAATGAAAAGAATTCGTTGGAGTGTTTTATCTGAGCTCCCCATTTCATGACGTGAAACAAGCTCTTACTAATAGCAGTTATATAATAAACTGCATTCCTCTTTCTATATTTTCTAAAGTAGGGGAGACAATTGTGGTTTTAACTGGGCATTTGTGTGGTCAGCACTGTTTATTTAGTTTGTGGTTTTTTAGGAAGTGTTTCCCAGAGACTTCATGTAGGTGGCACTTGTTGTTACTAGTGTTTTGAACCTTGCAACTATTAATCCGACACTGATAAAGATTAGAAAGCAAGTTACTTAAAATGATAGTTCTCACTGGCATTTGGTCTCCTTTGGATCTATTTATTGCTAGCCCAAGTAGAGTTAAGCTACTGTGAGGAGTTAGAGGCTATGTGTTCACAGAACAGCACCCAGCGGTGTCTGTGCGCAGTTGGCTTTGTTAGGATTTACTGCTTCCATCTCTTCCCTATTTGTATTCAGTGAGCATTTGCAAGTACTTGCTTACATATAAAGAATTACGTTTCAAGATACCATTTAAGGCTTTTTTTTTAATCTGCATGTTATATTGTACGTGATAAATACAAGGAAAGCACTGGAGATTTAAGAGGATGAGAGGTTTGAGTCAATCACTTGAGCTTCAACTTAGTAATGCAAATCTGGTTTTAAGTGACCTTATTGATGTTTGCTCAAAGTAGCTTCCTTTTGGTACAAATGACTGAGCTTTGTTGCAGCTATTGTACAGGTAATGTACCGTCCCTTTAGAGATTGCCTTTGTATCCCTGATGCAACCTCTCTTTGCTTTAACAGAGTGCCTGCAGGAATGCCTGGAGCTAAGATAGATCTCACGTGCCTCATTTGATCATCTGTCAGCAAAGAAGCGAGAGGATAGGGCAGGGAAAACATGTGCCCCTTGCTCTGTCACAGCTCTTGAAAATTTGAGGGGTTGGCTGTTGGTGAAGGATGTTCAAGTGGAGAGCTTGGTACCAGAGAATGAAGGACACGACAGCGTGTCCCAGAGGGTCCTGGCCGCTTCTGTGATTTCACCTTGAGCAGAGGTGGTGAATGACTGTTCCAGGTTCAGAGTGCGAGGGGGTGGCAGGATTTTGAGCAGCACTGGTAGGGTGGTGCAAGCAGTGCTGAGCACCCATGTCCTGCAGAGATAGCATTGTGCAACAAACAGTGCCATCTTCTGGGAGGAGTCGGAACGATGACCTTGTGGTCAGCATTACACGTGTTTTTAAAGTGGTGGGGTTGGGTTTTTGTGTGGGTTGGGGTTTTTTTTTCTATCTAATAAATGCTTTAAAAATTTAAGTACCGGAAGTCAAAAGTCAGTGTTGATGTCTGGTAATGCAAGTCCACATCTTGCATCTCTGATTTTTTTACTGATACAGTTTTTAAGGGAAAATTTTAAGCGGTGTTTCGGGGTCTGTTTAAAAGTAAAAAAGTTTATCAACTGCTAAGCATAGTCTAGAGAAGTAAATCTCAAAATTAAAAGGACTTGATCTGCTTTGTTTGATTACGTCCACTATTATTTTCATAAACATACTTTGTAATACCTAAGTAATTGCAACATCTTTTCTAATAGAAAACAGTAGTGACCTATAGGAAAACGTAAAGTAAGAATGATTACTTGGACTTATATCTCCTTCTTTTGACCATGTCAAAAGGGTAAAAATACTTTCCGTCTTGAAATTATTATCCTGTAAATAGTTATATTGGGAAATATTCACTGTGGTGCAAAATCTGGGATTAGGGTTACTAAAATTATCCCAGCAAATGGAATGTAATATTCAGCATTTACTGAGAGTCATTAATGGCGTAGATCAATCACCTGAAGGTCTTATTTGGAGGAAGTGAGCAATTTTAGTAACATTAATGGAACTATATGGGAGATGCAGCTGACATTGTGAGGAGGTTTTCTTGTTACACACTTTCAAATAAATAAGTATATGAATGCAAACAAAAAGCAAATAACAAAGTACAACTTATGGGGGAAGGGGAAAAGACTAATCACTATATTAAAAAAATCTTTATTGCTGAAATAACTTTGATAAGGTATACCCAGAATGACAAGAATTTGTGAGCTCTGGATAGGGAAATAGATTTGGAATTGGTTTTATTGTGTCATGATTGCCTAGGTAATTTACCAGCAAAGATGCAATGGAAAAATAGTTTCTTAAAAAAAGAAGATAAAATTATTTTGCATGTAAATTGTAAATCTGTTGTATCATGTTAAGATTGCTAGAATTGGCACATTTTTGTATTCCAAAGGGTCTATGGGACTATGGTGCCTGACATTTTTGCATGGTTCAGTACTTAACTGTACAGTTAGTTTCTAGTTAAGATGGTAATTGAATGTGTATTTACTGTTTTAGTATTAGTGTCAACTTGCCCTGTCATACAGTATTTAACATATAAAGAAAATGTCTAACTTTCAGTATATTCTGAATGTTTACTGTGTAGTAATCTTGGTGTTTATGCATTCCTCAGTATTACAGTTAGGACTTTCAATTTGTGACATTTGAAAGGACTTTAGTGTTGACCTATCTTACCATGTTGATTTTGAGTTGTTGATAAAAATCAGCTGCTAAAAGTTGCCTTTGCAAGGGGTTATGGCCCTTGAGTGTACCTCACAATAAGTACTGTATTTGCTTAGATAAAATTTGAAAACTATTTTTGTCTTGGAGTTTAGTAAATTACTTATCCATAGTTTGGGAGTAACAAGCTCATTAACTTGGAAAATGCTGTTCCAAATACCCAGAAAATATTGATTGAGTAGATAAGTAAAAATGTAAGAAATCCAGTTTAGCAAAGGAGGAATGCAGTGCAGCTCACAGGAAAGCTGCTCTTTTATGCATCTGACTCAGGAATTTCAGCAGTGGCATTCCATACAAGAGGCAAGGTGGTAACCTAACATTAAAGTAGACATTGACCATCCCTCTTGGGTTTCCTATATCGTAGTCACGCTCTCTGCTCAATAGAGTGTAGACTAAACAAGTGGTAGTATTTCTGGAAGGACAGATCAGAAAATCTCTGGTCTTAAAAATGAAATTACACTGTTAGAAATGTTTTCTTTAGTAACTGAAAAAGTGAGCATTTTTCTACTGAGCACTACTTAATATTTATGCAACCTGCACAATACCAATGAAGTAGGTAACTTCAGGGAAGTAGTTTTTATTGAATCAAAACCAAGAGTAGTGTATGCTGTGTAAATAGTAGTTACATCCTCATCGGAGTACATCTGCATGTGCCAGAATTAGGAATTCAGCCTCAGGGCAGTTGTCAATATCCTGTCTAGAAAGCTACTAAAGATGATTGTTTATTTTTTTGTTTGCTCCACCCCCCAGTAGTCAGTATCTACTGTAGTGGAGCAAATTACAATAAATTGCTCTGCTTAAAATTTGTAATGTCTATTCTTCCTCTGGGCCAATAATACAGTTTTTTAAAAGATACCTTTAGGAGTATGTGAAAATGTATTTGAGAAAAAAATTCCGTAAATGATTTCTAGGAAACATAACTTACATTTAATCCTTAATTTTATAGTTTCTGGTATAAACCTTTTCCAAAACTCTTCTAAGATATTTGTCAGCAAGACTTAACGATAGTCAACAGGCAACTTCCACTTAATTTTATGGAAAAGTTGACAAAGCTTGCTGCTTTTGTCACTAATGGTGTAAGCAGGTATTTTGCTTGGTTAAAACTTGAACAATTTTATTCTAGGTCACTCAGATCTTGTGCACTAGTGAATTCATAATCCTGACTTTCTTCCCATTTTTTTCATACGCAGGCAGAAGGAGAAGACAGCCTTAAAAAGATGCAGCTGATGGAGCTTGCAATTCTGAATGGCACCTACAGAGATGCCAACATCAAATCACGTAAGCATGTCGTAAGCTCAAAGGTCAATGCCATAGAAGTGTTTGCAGGTTTTGAATCTTAAAGCTACCTTTGGAAAATGTACAGTGGCAACTTATGTTGGAGAATGGAAGGCAGTAAGAACCCAACAAAACTGTAGGTAGCTGTTGCAAAAGATTTTTGGGGGATAGGTTATTTCAGTTTGGGGTTTTTTTTAGCTTGTTTCTTGCCCCCATAATTTTTTTAACAGTATGTATGGGTTGAAATATTTACAAATATATAGTATAAAAAACCTCAACCCTTAAGCCAGATTTTTCTATTTTACGATCATTTTTTCCATAAAGCATATAAAGGACAGTAGACTCCTTTGCATTTTTATTTTTAGAGATTTAATTTTAAAATGTTACATATGTTCAGGATACTGTGAATACATTTTTCTGTATTATATTCCTTCCTTTCATCTTGCTTGCATGTGTACCCCCAATGTTATGTTTTACCAACAATTCATCAACTGATTTCACAGCTGAGTTCACAGGGATCAGTGATGTAATGAGCCATTTTTACGATTACTTCCATTACATTTGTGTGAAAATGCTTTTGCAAATGCATGTATGCACAAGTTTACACTTGAAAATTAATTACACGCACCTACTAATGAAAGCATATACCTATTATGTGTGATACAAATTATTTTCTTCAGTTGAAAATCTAATTTCTCCTCCTGAAAATATAGTTGTTGATGCTGTTCAAAAGTACATTTTTGCTGTAGCTGTGATACAGATGTCCAATGTAAGCACAGTTAAATCGGTCTTTTCACTAAGGACCTACTGATATTTGCAAATTTGTTTCTCCACACAGTCCCCATTTCAATGTTGAATATGTTTAAAGGTTGGAATGCAGTTAGGTCAATTTGAGAGTGCTTACACCAGTGTAATTATTCTGATTTGAAAAGAGACGTAAGCAAGGGCTTTTACCACTACAATGGTAATGGTAAATCTTTCAGCCCTAATGAACACTGTGATATTTAAAGCTAGATCAGTTTTAAATATATGATAGTCTCTAAATTATTGCAGATTTATGAGTAAAATAGCTTTCAGAATAGCTTAAATTGATGCAAAGTTTTGCACAGAAAATTTTTTATTAATTTGAGCAATTTCGTTGTCTGGTCTGTTCCCATTGGTCTATTGTATCAGTGTAACTGGAAAGATGGAATTTTTTATTTATTTTTTGACTAGAGATTGCCATGCTAATATTCATTATTTGATAAGACAATTTCACTCCTTGTGTTTTGATTTTACTGAAAAGTTGAAGATGTAGAAGCTGTACTGGTTTATTTCTGTTTATGAAAGGAAGTAAAAACATTTGAGTGCCTTTTTAAAATTATCTGAGCATTTTTGTTTAAAAAATAAAAATAATTTTAAAAATACACCAGTCTCCAATCTGAGAAACTTCCCCACATTTCTTTTTTCAGGCCACCTGTAAGTTAATTAAATCAGTGTAGGTCAACAGTAGTGCATAGAAATACATAAATTATAACCCTTTAAGATTGACTGTTACTAGATGTGCTAGTGCTTAAGTTGTTGTTCATCTGGTGTGCCAACAAGCTTCAAATAACACTTAATGAATTGTGCTAGCTAGCACCACTTCAAAAAACAAACAAAACCACCACAAACAAACAAAAAACCAAACCAAAACAGAATAACCACCTATTTTCTTTAACTTAAGCAAGGCCATAGTGAACTTCTAATACAAAGGAAGTATCTTATTTAATGAAATTTGATACAGAAGTAAAATTTGAACCATTTTATTCATGTTAGAGTAGGGCAGGACTGATTCATGTTTCTAGGTCACCTTCATCCTGGAAATGGGAATTGTGTATATGTTTAAATACAGTTTTAAGACATAAAAAAACTGTAGACTCATACAGCAGCTCTGCATAACTGAGTGTCTGTGGACTCTATAGATGCACTAAATTTTGTACTCTGTATTTGATTGTGACAGTATTTTCCTTGTATTTCCTGCATGCATCTCAGTCTCATGCAGTCTTGATAGCATAAATGAAGAAATGTGGTCTAAATGGAGCTTTTGTGCTGTGTAACCTGTTTGAGAAATCTACCTCACTGTTTTACAATGGCTTTTTTATTTTGCATGTTCATACTTAATCACACTGGAAAATGGAAAGCTGTTTGCATTTGAATGGTGTGCTTTGGCACTGTGTGATCAGCGCATGTACTAATGATTTCCTTTTATTTTTCTTCTTTCCTACTTTTTCCCTTTTTTCCCATTCTTTCCACGTTTTGTACTGCTGTCTCCATACTTTCCTCTGAATTTCTTTGCTTACTGTAGCAGCCCTTGCCTTTTCTCTTGCAGCAACAGCCCAGGCTCCAAGGATTATCACTGGGCCTGCGCCTGTTCTCCCACCAGCTGCCCTGCGTACTCCTACGCCAGCTGGCCCTACCATAATGCCTTTGATCAGACAAATACAAACCGCTGTCATGCCAAACGGAACTCCTCATCCCACCGCTGCAATAGTTCCACCCGGACCCGAGGCCGGTTTAATTTACACACCATATGAATACCCCTACACGCTGGCACCAGCTACATCAATCCTTGAGTACCCTATTGAACCTAGTGGTGTATTAGGTAAGATCCTCGTATGTGGGTGACTGGAGAATGCATTGCTTATGCTTCTGTTGTGTTTGCAAGGTAGAGGTTTATGGAGCTCAAAGAAAAAAATCTGAAGCAACAAACTTGCCTCAGGTATATCAAAACTGCCTAGGAGAGCTGCTCAAATGGTGCAGCTCTTAAACATTTTAAATATATTTGGCATTCCTGAATGCGTGTGCTTAGTTTATATTAAAAAATTTACCGAAAAGAAAATCTTCATGTTTGTGTGGTATTAGATGGTAGAAATATAGGCAAGGGAAAAAAACAGCTAAATACAAGTTGACATCTATTACATATCATCTGGGCTCCCATGAATAACAGATTAGTTTGTATTCTCTTTAACATAAATTAACATCCAGCAATTTTTGGAAGAGAGGACTTCTTATTTTGCTATATTGTATTAGTAGCAAAACTGGAGGGAGTGGAGAAGTCTTTGTTCAGTTGGAGTTTTTGTTTCTTTCTTTAGTACACAACGGCTAAATCTCTCCTCAGTGTCAGAAAGCTCTAAATCATACTGTGAGCAGAAAATTATTTCAGTGAATGAATATAAAGCAAACCAGGTTCTGACCAAAGGATGATAAAATTAGCAACTTTACTGATGGCTTCTTTTATATACGTTGCATTGAAATGTCCATCATTCTTAATATTTCAGACCACTGACTTGGTGTGTGAAGGCAAGAACGATAAAGCAGCCGTGACAATTCAGTTAACTGGCCAATATGGAACAAGCAGTTCCAATAGTTTCTTCCTTCCCTACCCTCTACAGAATCTAAATAATCTTTTCTCTTCAGTTTGCTCTGAATTGCGTATGACCTTGGTGCTGCATAATGTTGATTTTATAGGACTTTGATCTTAGTTTGTTTAGTGGCAGTTATTGATTTACACAAATTCTAAACATCTCTAATGAACACTGGACAATAAGGTTCAAAGTCAATATTTTGTTGAAAGTATTGCAAAAAATCAGTGTTTCGTGTGACAGATACTTGGTGAGTTATCTGTATGTGTGCATGTTTCCACATCATGTATAGTAAAAAGGAAAATGTATTTCAGGCTTCTGTCTTGCAGGATTAGTGAATCAATACCAAAAATTCTAGTAGGACAAAAGTATGCAGTACATCTGTCAGTTTATGGTTGTTGTCAGTTAACTCATAGCCAGGTTCAGTGAGCATATGATAACATTATCATTTATTAATTTCCCACAAATACATAAATATTCTCCCTAGCTTCTCTACTCCCAATCTGTGAGTCCACTTGTGGTATATCCTGGGGTAAAGTCACAGTTAGAGAGTTCATCAGAGTAGCTATCAGCTCTTAGTGGTTAGTGGCAAACCCCTCTCCTGAATTCACTTAATAGGAAGTAAATAAAAATATCGTTCCATACTAAAGGTTATTACGATGCAGGAAACTTCAATTTCTCACAGGATTTTTTATAAAGAGATAGGAGGGAAAAATAAAAATTACTTCTAAAATAGCATCTGAAACCACTGTATACTCCTGGGCTTAACTGTGTGCGGTGTATTGCCCAAAACAGACCTAATCAAGAAAATGTTATTTAAAAGAGGAAAAGGGAGTGGGGAAAAAAACCCCAACACTCTCACTTAAACTGCCTAGAATCAATAACTCTTAATACATCTGCTCTATTATCTGAGCAATTGTATAGAGTTAATTGTATTAAATTTGGGGTTTGTTGAGTTTTGTTATATGCTCATTCTCATTTATAGTATTTTGTCCATTTTTGTGGTGGACCTTTAAGATGTTTTAAAATAATTCTGTTGAAAATGGCAGAGAAATACATCCCTTTCAGTATTTTTGGGGATGTTGGTGTTGAGATCAAATTTTAGTTGGTGACTAACTTTCAATTCCCTTCCTTTTATCTTCAGGTATGGCTTTCCCAACGAAAGGCTAAGAATTCAAGAACGGTCTTAACTGATCCTTCATCAGATCTGAATTTTAACAAATGCTTAGTTTCAGCAGCCTTGAAAAAAGCTTGGCCTAGCAGTCAGTGACTTACTTGCACTTTTTTGCACATAGAGTTAAAATAAAATAGTGCTATTAATTTGGATTAGGTCCTATTATTACAGACTAGCTGTAATTTATGAGTGTATAGTAGTATACTGACTGCTAAGTGTTCTATATAGTGTTTGCTTTACTAATCACCTAATTCATTGCAGTTCATACTTATTGACTTAAAGTTTAAAATCACAATCTGTAGGCTTGAAGAATTGCTTTAAAACTTTTTTTTTGTGGTAGAACTGGAAGTGATCTTAAGGTTAGCAAATAATTGTCAGTATTAAAGATGGCATTATTTAAAATAGTCCTGCTGCAAGAAAGGCACTTCAGTGAATATGTGACTAGTAAAGCTTAAATGTGCTTGGGTCTAATAGATTTCATGAAATACTGTAATTTTGGGATTGTAAATGAATGGATTAAACAGGTTAAGGCCAGGATGTTTAAAATAAATGCAATATTAATCTGCACAGATAAACTTCTTTTTAAGATTAAGATTTGAAACTACTGTGCCTTAACTTGTTGCTTTTCTTAAAATGAACTTTTGTAGTTAATGATCATTTAAATCCATTTTGATAAACCTGCTGTTAATGTTTTCTGTGAATGTTTTCTAACTTTGTCTTGGTAATTGCAATTTAACTAGGTGCGGTGGCTACTAAAGTTCGAAGGCACGATATGCGTGTCCATCCTTACCAAAGGATTGTGACCGCAGACCGAGGTTAGTTTAGTTCTGCAGTTCTTGTTTGTAAGAAGTGCTTTGAGTGTACATGAGATTTGCAACACCACAGCTGGTTAACCAAATACCCTATCTTGACCCATTCATGATTTTTCTCAAAAACTTGGACAGTTAATATTTTAAAACTTTGGGAATGCTTGTGGTTTTAAAACAAAATTCTCAACTTGGCTTTCCCAGCTCAATTAAATATATATACTTTGATATATTTAACAGAACTTCTATAACTGATTCAGTTTTAAGAACGAAACATCTGTCTGCATCAGGAAACGCTATGAAATCAGTGCTGCAATAATTAATTTGGTCGTGTTCCCCACTTCTCCCCCCACCCCAATTCGTTCTTTTAATTGGTGTGGAAATATCAGATTGGTGTTGCAAAATAAAATGAATGGATGGTTGCTTAATGAGAAAGAAGTAAAGGAATAAATGCCTCCTGTCTGTGTTCGGAGAAATCTGAAGATTTAGATTCCTTTTTTTCCAATAAACTTTTGAGCCACTGTACTGTATATTATGAGGAGGATGCATGTTCTCAGATACCTAACTGAATTCAGAAAGGTAAGAGCTGTGAAGATAACTTCAAAAGTTGTTTGAGTTTGAATTAGTAAGGGTAGGGGAAGGGAGGGTGTTTTGGTTGGTTTGTTTTTTGGTTTGGTTTTTTTTTGTTTGTTTGGTTTTTTTTGGTTTTTTTCCAAAATCTATTTCTTGGTATTTGGCTTTTGCTGCTAAAATGTGTAACCTGAAGGAGAAACAACTTTTGAAGACTTGTTGGTGAGATGACATCCAATATTTGGGCATCTCTCTTTAACCCTTGAATGGAAAGTAAATCTTCATTTTTCTCCTGTTCCTCAAGTGTCATGCCTTTGGACCCCTGAATGAAGTGTTTAAGCTTATTGAGAAAACTGATCTTTTCGGTTTATTGACATTGGCTAGGAAGCAGTGTGGGGGATGAAATCTTATCCCATCCCTGCTGCTGACTCACTGTGGGTTTCAGCAAGTCATTTAATCTCTCTGTATATGGTTTCCCATTGGTCAAATAAGGATAATAATACTTCCCTACCTCACAGGGGTGTTGTGGGGGTTCTTGTTTTGTACAGCGCTTTGAGGATGCAAAGCATTATGTGCCAAGTATTATTATTCTGCTCTCATCCAAATCAATGTTGTGCAGGTTTCCATGATACTGTAATATTCAGAAGTCAAATTCCAGTGACAGATCTGACATCTAACATTGACTACACTTCACCTCTCACAACCTTCCGTAAATTAACTACAAGAGAGAATACAGATTCTGGTCAATACAGTAAAAAGGGCCCTCATGGATATTTGCTGTATTTATGTAACACTTTTATCTTTGATATGATCGTAGACTTTACAGAAAGTGTGAAGCTGATACAAGACACTACTTTAGTTTTCTATAAGAATGTTTTATATCACTGCACACTATTTGCAGTCCATTGGCATGTTCTCATTTCTTAAGAACTCTTCAGTGGGGCAGCGGATATAATTGGTTATAGCCCATGTTTACCAAAACAAAAAAAAAAGAGTAAAAAAGGAAATAGGTTTTAATATTTCCTAATTTTTTTTCTATCTCAGTCAAGAGTAATAGGGGTAAGGATTTGGTTGTCTTTGAAAGTTTGACCTGATGTTGCAAAAATCAGTTTTTTGCTAATGGTCCTTCATGATCTGCAGTGGTAGTTTCAGGTGACACATGTGGCTGCCTTTTTGTGTAATTAGATACTTACCTGAGACAACTAGTAAATACACTGATAAAGTGGAGATAAGGGTGTTTTCATGGAGAAAATACCAATTTGTAGTTTATCATTGTAACATTTGCTCAACATACATTTTAAATATTTTTTTGAAGGGCCTAGATGTTTCATCTGGGTCACTTAAAAGTAATTTAATTATTGGTATAATTTCACCTTCCTTTAAAATTCAGCAATTTTCTGATAGAACAGCATTCATCTCTAGCAATATTGGAAACCCACTGTCTTAAATGGATAAATAAGTAGACATCTTTTTCCTGTGAAATAACTCATGCATACCTCTGTCTTAGGAAAACCACACTGATGTTACAGGAGAACATTATTTTAAAGTCTTATCTAAATAATCCCAGTGTGTATTAAGAAACTTACACAAGGTTAATTTTACATCTGAACTTCATTGTATTTTGAATTTTAAGTCCTAGGTTATCACTGCACAGATCTAAAAGTTTCACAAAAGGTTTTGGAGACAACTTTGTTCAGCAATAAAAATTTATTTTAATGTACTAAAATTATATTGTAGAATTAAAATACTATCAGTATTTGCCATATTCACCTATTTGATTGGTCTGTCACCAAGATGCTTCTATAGCTATGGCCATGAAAAGCAATGTCAGCAAACCGAAATACTTTTTTTTTCAAAGCGGAAAAATTTTTTTACATAGTTAAATGTCACTAAATCTGTCTTTGCATTCATCGGGTCTAAAGTTGTTGTTGTTTTTTTTTTTTATTCTAAATTGACTCTCAGATGACTTTGTAGTACTACTGTATTCACTTTTTAAGTAGTTTTTTATTCTTTGCATAGTTTTGGTTTTTTGTTGGGGTTTGGGTTTTTTTTCCTGAGATAAGCACTGCATTTAAAGCAAGAATCCCCAAATGTGTAAATGTTTTACAACTAAGCATGTAGAATTGGTGAAGGGTTGCAAAATATAGCACATTTTAACTCAGAATAAATCCCCAGTTTATAAATAATACAAAATTGAATTTGATTCATATAACAGAAAGACTGACTGATTTAATTGTAATAAACTGTAAATGGTGTTGCACAGTTGACAAACCTGTGTGTACTGTAGAAGGCCAGAGACTTGGCAGAGGATGTATCACAGGTGTACTGGTATTTTTTAAAGGTAGCTTGCTTTGATTTTAAACTCCACAAGAAATATTAATGCTGAGAATTTTCTCAAATTTTTTATCCAAACCAATTTTCACATAATTTATATATAAATTTTAATACCTTTTAATCAAAATTGTAATGAGTATCAAAATGCTTTAAGAGTCTGTTTCTAGTATACCTGTAAAGTGGTAAGATTGTGCCACATAAAATATTTATTTTTATTTTTTCTTCTTTTTGAAACAGCTGTTTTAATTTAAACAAATCCCACTTAGCATGATTCTGAAAAAAAATTCAGGGAGCGTTTGGTCTCATTTATGTTACAGTAGTAATTTTTTGTAGTATTATGAACTGTATCCTAAATGATAGGCCATTTTTATTATGTGAAAGTAAATGAACCCACAAGAAAGATTGTTAAATCGATGCTATCTGTGAATATTACACCTACTGGACTTCATTTTATGTAATGGCACAAATCTGACTTTGCACTGAATACCTTTCTCACTTTCATCTCCTCTGCCTTAGTCAAAATGGCAACAGTACGGAAACTTTTATCAACCTCAGAATTTATTAGCTCTAATTAAGCTGTTGAATGAGTCTTAAAAAAAAATATAAAAAAATCATACTACTGTTAAGTGGACCAAGTTTGGTGAAGGAGAATGCGAGAGAATGATTAAAGAAGGAATAGCTCAAGAACATTGGGAATGGTAACTTTCCACTTGAGAACTTTTTTATGTTTTACTGTAATTTGTTTGTGTTTTGGGTTTTATTTTTTTGTTTTGTTGGTTTTTTCTTTTTTCCTTTTTTTTTTGCAAAAGAAAATAGTATTTACAGGTGGCTTCTTTTAAAATATAAAAATATAAAGCAGGAATGTATATGAAATGTCAGATTTTATTGTATTTGCAGAGTATTAGCTTTGAAAATGAATAAAGAGAGCTGTTTGTAGTTTTAAAATGCCTTATTAGTATCGATTAGATATTTTCTCTATTTTTTCATGTACTTAGAGCTTTTTAAGTATAGACTTTAAAAATGGCAGGACTTTTACAGTGTTTACATGCAAGTGCATTTTATAAGTGTCCTATATGTGTAAAATAGTATTTCGAACGGGAAAATGCTGGCTATAGTAGCAGGCTGAGCGTTTTCCTGGTTTCCACGATGATGCCTACGTTGCTAGACTACAGTTTAGTATTGCTTTGTATCATGAGGCCAAGAAATTCCATGTTGTTTGTAAATAGAATAAATGAAAGGCAATAAAAAATTTATTGAACAAAAACCCTTTGTTTGGCCCATAGTTTGTTGAACCAAATTGTTTCTCTAAGTCCAGAATTCCTTAGATGACTCCATTCTTTTAACAACCAGTTATTAATAATCACATCCATCATTAATAGTTGCTTTAATGCTTGCACCTGGGGAGGTACTAATGCTTAATAGCAGTCAGATACTGATGCTGTGCACTGACTGTTGTTCCAGAAATCTTCTACCGAGTTCAAAAACTGTTCATCGTTTTTTGTTTTCCAATTTCCTTCATCGACTGCTACTAACCATTAGTCGTTAGTCATATTTTATCTCTATTTCTCCTGTTAACCGGTTTTGTGGGAGTGGGCTTCTCCTTCACGTGTCCAAATCATGATGGAGGGCTGTCATGATTTTATTGCATTCTGTAGATGGTGTCGATCAGTATGTCAGAATTAAACATGCTTGTTTTTTTTATTAGTTGTGATTAGTTTTCATGTTGTCATTAAGCCGTCACTAGCTGGAACTAATCTCTTCTCTATCTTTTCTTTCTTTTTTTTGTTTTGTTTTTTTTTTTGTTTCTAACCACCCAGCCGCCACCGGCAACTAACCTATGACCTTCTGACCTCTGAACTCTTCACCCAATGATGACCTGACCATGCCTGCCTGCTGATCAGTTAACTGGTAAACGCCTTTGCTTGCCTGTCTTCAGTGCAGCGAGCTGGGGCACTTGTCCGTTCGTCTTACCATCTAACAAAACAGACAAAGAAATTGTTGTCCTCCAACTCCGCTTTTTGTTGTTCTCCTGTTTGGGTGAAAGTGGTTCTAGAACCTGCACTGAATAGTAGTAAAGCAATAAGGTCCAACTCATCCCTCCGCACTGATCATCCTCTAGTGTCCCGCCCCAAGCGAACGGTAAGGAGGCCTCGCACGAGATGGAGACAGATGTCCCTTAACTACCCAATGACAGAGGCAGTTACTGTGAGAGACTTCTAGGAATATTTTTCTTCTCAGAAAAAAAAAAAAAGTCAAAGCTCTCTCTGAATGTACTGTGTGATGATGCATCATGCATGAACCTTTGGTCAGGGATGTCATTGGGGAAGGGATTCCAAAAAGTATTCAAAATTTGATACGCTCTTTAGTCACTACCAGTGCCCTCAAAGGGCAGACGTTGCAGCCTTTTTTCTATTTCCTGCCAAATTGGACGTTTTAAAGGAAAGTGTGCCATGAAATGCAGATTACGATGACTTTTCAGAACTACATTAATTCAGAGAAAAAAACAGCAACACTATTAAAGCGAAATACGAGTTTAAATTGTTTTAACCATATTTTAATCTCCTTGGAAGATTACATGAGAACAAGGTACATGCATTATGTGTCACATTACTGGGCAAACTGTTCAAATATTTTTTTTAAACCTCCCTGTATAGAAAAAATTTCATTAAGGATGTAAAAGCCATGCTTGCCTATTTGCTGTATACATGTAATGAAATTGTAGATAAAGTGTAGTGCATTGAAACAAAATGAACAAAAAAGTAGATACTTTTACTATACAAGGGTGCTGGTGCAGAAAAAAAAATATATTTTTGGAAATGTAGCATTTTATACTTTCAAGTGTTATAAAAAAAGAAAAAAAGAACAAAGAAACCCTTTATTTCATTAAATGATTTTTTCTGGTGGTTGTCAAGAAACAAAAGACCAAAAGAGCCTTTTAGTCTTTCTTTTTTATTTTTTAAGTATTGGAATAAGTCTAAAGAAAAGGAAGTGCCTTATTTTCTTCATGGTCATTTAGTCAAATGTCTTGTATAATCAGCTTCTCCCTCAGACAAGTTACTGCATGCCACTCAGTCGCCCAGTATGTGAAAGAAGCTGTGAGGGAAGACAAATGATGAGTTGACCATATTAATTACCTGATTTTTGCCATACTAGTGTGATGTGACTTTGCCAAAATCTCATTAAGTGAAGTATTTGCTAAGTTTTCATCAAACCAGCCCATTATTATTTCAACGACTCTACTTTTTAAATCATAGCAAATGCCGTACTTGTGCAACGTAAACCAAAGGGTTCTGTGATACAGACTGTCTTATGCTAAAGGAGATTATTAGCTGACAAATGTTTGTAGAGCTGGAAGTTATGTCATTCTTGTTCAGGGATGGAGAGGAGTTTACTTGATTTTGGTTGAAATAAATATACATCAACTATAGTAGGCTTCGGCATCACCCAGGAAACACATGTTCTGCAGATAATGAAACTGAAAGTGCTTAGCGAGTTTTCAGTCAGTTACTGAGCACGTCCCCAGTTTTCACAAACAGCTCCTGCGGTGGCAAACAGCATGGAAGTTACGTACTTTTCAGTTCGTCTTTGACTATTGTTAGATCTGGCCCATTGGCTTTTCTTCAAAAGATAAGCAGGAGAAGGACTTCAGCCATTTGAAGTCCAGCTATACTTTATTTTTAACCCTTGTTTCCACGTGAGGCTCAAATAGCTGGGCAATTGCAAGAGCTGAAGCTGTTGAACGCACAGTATTTAATTCTGAAAACATTAACTATTACTTTGTGGGGCTCAGTACTAAACTTGGCAAATATCAGGTGATAATTTTATTCCCCTCTTGTCAACTTATTCTCCTCCTGCAAATCTTCACAGCTTCCAAATGAAAGGTCAATAGTAAGCTAAGAGGGCTTACATTTTTAAGCACCTGCATGGTGACCTCATCTAACATCTTGTCTCACCTGGAAATAATTATCAGTTTATTTACTATGCAATAGACATTCATCCTTTCGTATTCAGCTAGATTTTTGTTTATTGTGCCACCGGCTTTGTCTTCCTGTTACACATACAGTTGTGTTGATTTTATTTACAGTATATGCTGTGCCATTTTGATTTTATTTTGGTTGGTTGGTTGAATAAACTTGCGACACTCGAACATTTGAAGAGAGATTTGCTAAAACAATACCAGTATTTGATCCAGTTTCATCTCAACTATGATAAAACCTGGACATTTTAGACATTTATCAAAGGTCTTTTACTGGGGGGGAGGGGAAGTGTATGGAATAGATGTGTGACATGTGAAAGTAATGTTTGCTCTGAACAAACTTCTGAAAACTTAGTTGACAAAATTTTGGATCAACTTAAAAAAAAAGCATGACTTTTGAAATCTCTGAATGCCTTGGTTCTCAGTATTATCATTCTTTAATGACTTTTTCTTTATTAAAATAAGTAGTTTTAAGACTTCTTTCTGACAGTATTATGTAATTTTTTTAGAGTGGGTAGATGGGAGTGTCGCTTGTATGTAACCGTACAGATGACATGTATTTGTCTATTCTTTATTATCTTAGTAGTTTCATGCTATGTATGTACCATAACCAACCTATTGCCTATGAGAAACATGTAAGATAATGTATTTACAGCCATTGTTACAAGTTTATAATGTATTTTTCTATCTTGTTTTATATGTATGTTATATAACATTCAAAAGAATTTTTTTCCTGATTGAGAAAAAAGGATACAAAATGCAAAACCCACAATTTTGATAACTGAAAAATTGCCAATTGTTTTGCAGTACTTTATTATATTGGGAGTGTTGTCTTTCTTGGGCTTTTAGTTAGCTACTGATGAATACATTAGACATATTTGGGTTTTAGTTGGGTTTTTACATAGCTTGCATTTTAATTCTTTGGTTCTTTGCTGTTTCTATTAACCCATAGCATTATTTTAATAAATGTTATAATACCAACCTACTAACTCTGGACTATGTCTGTTTATTAACCATTACATGTTTAATTAAAATAAACAAATAAAGACGGAAGAATGTAAAGTCTTGGATTACTGGACTAACCCTGAAGAACGTGACCACAGATAACACAACGTGACTTGTTTTTATGTTGTTTGTCAGCTGACATTCTGCACACTACTCTTAAGTTGGCTTGGGTCATTCTGGCCTTTTACCTTGGGGAATAGGTGCCAGTAGAAATGGGAACAAAGTAGCATTTTTTGAGGCATTCTTCTTGTAGAGTCTCGCCACTTGCCTTTCAGCATCTGCATTACTAATTCCACACTTTCTTTTTCTTTCTCTAAAATAATTACTGTTGGCTCACAGTGAAAGAGCAAAAGATGCCAGTGTATTGGTAAATCGTGACGGTGTACAGAAACCAGTTTGATTCTTTGTTGAACCATTCAGAGGTTGCAGTTAATCTCACAGTAATTTTTGATTTGTTGGTTTTGGCACCTGATTCACTGTTGCATCATGTGACATTTCTAAGCACAAAATATTTCTGGATAGAACTGCTGTACACTGAAATATAAAACCTGGGGGTTTCCTTTGGCAAAAGTGCCTTATTTATGCCACACTCTTTCAAGTAACTTTTTTTTTGGTACTTCTGCTGTAGTCTATCAGTATTGCCTAGCTCAGGGGAATACAACTTCTGTAAGCCAAAGGTCAAACTGGATCTTTTCCTAATGACTGCAGAAAGTACAAAAATACACCTTTCGCTAAATTACCAGGCAACATCCATTTCAAATTCCAGAGCCGCCTGTATGTCATCTTTATCCCTGTGGATGACTGGAGCAACATGAATGCACGGAATTGAAATGGTGAAAATGCTGTTTTGAATGTACATCTATGCAAATATTTTTACAGAAATGCTTCCCCTTTCTTACAACTACACTGTCTGAGGCTCCTTTACATTTCCCAGGTAGTTCTCCTGGATTTGTAACCTTGAGTGGGCAGTAGCTATCGCTAATGTTGAGGGAGATCCTCGATGTAGATAACTTCTCAGATGTCAATGGTTTTCTTCCTGAAAGTCCATTTTTTTCCTGTAGATAGTAAAATTTCAGATGAGGAGTCTGAATCTGTTCAAATTCCTCCTTTAATTTATGACGTTTCAAACTATTTATCTTGAAATACATGCAATATAAAACTTTATAAATAGAGTTCTCATAATATTGCTAGTAATTAAAATTTTATGCATCTTTATTTTATGGAGAAAAATAGTCTAGCTTTGATGATGTCTGTTAGTTTTCTAATGGCATGTAGTTCTTTGTTTTACAAAAATTTTAGGTAGAGCTGAAATACCAATACATTTTGAATAGTTGCACTTGTGCAGAGTATTTTTTTTAATTCAACAGATCATGTTGCTATCCTAAAACTCAGCCACAGGCAGATGATAAGAATATTAGATATTTACAACAGATAATATCAGGACCTTTTGACTGGATAATGGAACAACTGTGATTACAGAGCAAATAATTTATATTCTTAAAGAATTTTATCAGAGGCACACATTTAGTTTGATGAAGTACTCTGTCCAGTATAGGTGAAACTATTCAGATGGAAAAAAACTTTAATGTTTTATTTTGAAGAGTACTTCTGTTCTCAGAACTACTGCTTTTCTGTAATATTTTTATTATTTTGTATTTTATCAATAGATATTAACTACTGTCATACTTTGTCCACAGTGCATTTTCATCTCATTCTTCAGTATATGCAGTAGTGAAAGTTGCTGTAAATTTTGTAGTACTTTAAAGCTGAAGGACAGAAAAAAATAGCAAAACTCTAAAATCAAAATAATATATTCGTTATTGTTGTCCACCAAAGGCATTTCTCACTTTACCTGTGTGCCTGTCTGAAAATTTAACTATTTTATACTTTGCCTGCTTACAGGAAAGATACTAACTGGTTTTAGAACTGAATCTGAGGATGACTTCACTATTGCTAAATCACTAAAGTTAGCTTCTTAGTTATTATTCTGAGGTTAAATTGTCTTAACATTTGAAAGATCATACATTCAAGACAATTAGATAATTGCTCTTTGATCCAAGAAAGTGGGATTTATCGCAGGGTATTTCTTTTTTTGGTAGGTCAGAATATAAATAAAAATATCATCAAGCCTTTCAAAGTAAAATCTAAGCAATGCTGTTCACATCTTAAAGTGACCTGTTGTACCAAAGTACAACAAATTTGGTTTCTCGGAGAGTATTTTTGTGCCTATTATAAAGTGCCTTCAAGAACATCCTTCAGATATTTTTAATGAGCATATGTTCAGTGTACTGACAACACCGATCTTTTATTTGAACATACCTTTTAAAAGTGTGTCAAAAATCTACATGTAGCAAAAGGTTTATTGCCAGATTGTACTCTGTGAGGGGGACCACTGAAAGGTTTTCTGCCCTGAAAATGCAGGGAAACATTGAAGTGTGTTACCATCCCTTAAGAAATTACTTTAACTTGGGGGAAATGTACTTAGGAGTATATGAAACTGAATTCTTTGTGTCTGGATAAAAATACCAGTTATCAGAAATAGCACATTGTACAGAATGGAATCTGAGTAACACATTCCTAGGGCTGGAAGTACATAATTGTTCCTGGAATTTCTATTTTGTTTTAATATGTTTGGTATGTTTTTCTAAAACACTGTTAATGGAATACTGTCCAAATAACACATGACCCATAACATCAGCACGTGGTAATCAATGTTGAATCAAACTGGTTGACAAAAGTACAGTGCTCTTCCTTCTCTGTGCCTGCGCACTAATTGCAGGTGGTGCATAGGGGCTGGGGCTTAGGCACAGCAGGTTGCAGTCCTAATTTCTTGGTGCCTGCAGTTCGGGTGTCCGTCTTTGACAACAGACTAACTGGGAGGAATCTGCCTCCCAAGGCAAAGATTAACTGAGATCTGAAACTCTTAGTAGAATTAATTGAAAATACAGCAACAATAAAGCGACATATATACATATATGCTTTGACTTGTATTATGGCAGTTTGTGTGAAACATTTAAGGTTTTGTTTGTGGAAAATAATGTATTCTGAGGGGAAAAGCAAACGTGGACATTGCCAAAACACATGTAAATAAACACCATTTATGACTGTACATTATGTGCAATAAAGTGACTGGAAAAAGGTGCATGTACTTTATCCTCAAAAGAAAACTGACAGCTCTCAAAGCTGTAGCTATAGTTTTATTTTCTGAAAAGTTAAATTTTATTCTGTATCTAAGCAGCAGAATAAAGAATGTACATTTTTCACACTTAAATTTTCATTAATGCTTCTAGCAGTGTTATGAAAGATGTTAATTGTTGAACAGGCTTAAACTTTCATGGTTGTCCAATTATCAGGGTATGTTTTGCTTAACAGTTTCTTATCGCATATGCTGTTGTTTGTAACTGTAAATGAAAGTAGTATGCATTATATACCATAAACATGCAATACACTGCTTGCATATGGATTTGTGGATGCACCAATTCTATAAATTTCTCAAAGATGACCAAGTGATTTTGATGTTATTGTACTTTTGTAGGCATAACTGTTACAATTGTTCAGAGCAAATAAGAGGAGTATTACTTTACTATAATGTTAACACACTGGTTTGGGGCATGGTTTCTGATTACTGTAAAAAATGAAGATGTCTGCCACCCCACCTAGTGTGAACCTAGCGAGAAACACACTTTGGAGAAGAACTAGATTATGGTGTTCTACGTTTTCATTAATATTTATGTGATTATGCCTGGTTTTAGTTAAGGACAATTTCTTTATCAAGGTATTCTTTGCTAAAAATTCCTTCTACTTCATACTGCTTACATAAAAAAAGTTTGCTTCAGAAGCAAGTGAAGTAGATAAGGTTAAGAGTGGCATCTTTGGAAGTTTGGTGGAGTAGGGGAGAGGAGGCTAAATGCCAGTGCTAAAGTACACTTCTGCACTCCCAGCAAGGAAGAAAAATTTGGCATAATTAGTCTTTGAAGACACCTTCCATGATGAGTCTCACCAAAGTAGTGGCATATAGTTGTGTCTGACCTAGCTGTAGTCTCAGAAGTTCACAGAATGTAGGGATGCTATTTGGGATGTGCCACTGGAGCAGGTAAGGCAGCCCGTCATCGTTGCTGGTAACTCTGAGTGCCAGGTGCCTGTGCCCTGCAGTCCTGGCCTAGAGTGTGGGCACAGCCTCCCTTGCTGTGCTGTCTCTGACTGCACTGTGTAAACCCCCTCCTTCATCCGTCCGGATCCCTAGAGAACAGAATTGTGTTGACCTTCTTTATCTCTTGCACCAAGTCAGTAATGCCTCTTTATGGTCAGGTTCCTGTTAGGAATTGCATTTGTAGGTCTACAAGTTAAAGTTAGATGTGGAGTTTAAAGACTGGAAATTTCTTATCAACAGTCTTTATCACCATTCTACCAGCACTGTCTGTGTGGTTGGGTATGTTTATGGGGGATGGCCTGACCTTACTGGATGGCTCTTCGTTGTTTTACTACAGTTACTGTAGTTCCCTTGAGACAATACAAACTTAACCATTATCAGTGTCAAAATAATGAGAGACATTCACAGCAAAGAGTACGAAGTGCAGGGTCGGAAATTACTGTCTTTCATGTTGGCATTCAGGTCTGCCAGCAAAAGTAGAAAGAGACTTTATCCAACTGTTTTCTTGATGCCTCTGTGAAGTTCTCAGACAGTTAAAAACAGACAACTGACAGCCAGTTCCTGTTGAGTTGAACTCGATAAAAATTTAAAATCACAAATAATCAGTAACTCCCAAAAAAGGGTTTTGTTTTTTTTTCACAAAGTAGCATACCATATATTTGTCCTTTTTAATTTCTGCCATAGCATTTTCAAAGTGTGTTCATCTTCAGCAATAAATAAGGTTACTACGTTGAAGAGTAAACTGAATAAATTGAGAGGTGAGGTTCAAGGAAAAAAAAATCAAATAATGGCACACCTCAAGACTGCATCATTTCAGCAGCTTATCAGTAAATGAAGGTGTTTTCTCTAAAGTTCATGTGTTTGTAAGCCCCTTATAAGGACAAGAGGCTAAGCAGAGAATTTATTTTTGTTTGTGGAACCTTTTCAGAATGAATTCTGTAGATTTTCAGTTCACTGAGGGTGGCCTTTATTAAGCACGTGGTACTTCCACTGCCTGAAGGTAAGAAGTTCCGAGGTCCTCTTGCCATAGGTCAGTCATTGAGCAAACAAGTGTTCAGTGTTGATTCTAGTTTGCTTTCGTACTCATGTGAAAAAGAAGCCCCATCTTTTGTATCTAGGCCTTTTTAATATCATGACAGATGTATCAGTCTGTACCTCCTAGAGCAGTGTTTTAAAGGTGTTTTTTTTTTTAATCAAAGTTATTTCAGTAAAATGGCAGGTTGAGTGGGCAAGAGTGTTACAGTAAATGTGTTAATACATGCTAAAGATACTGGGATCACTGTTTTAGAGTCTCACTGTGTTATGTGCATTAGAAACCCACAATAAAATGTTCGTGTCATATTTATCTTGTTAGTTGTCTACACCTTTGCAGTTACGATTTCCAGACAAGGTGGTTTTCATGAGAGTAAGACTGTACCTTGTGCAGTTCAGAGGCAGTGAAATGACAAGATACTGCAGATCACTCCAGTGTATGTGCCTTTTCATAGAGCACAGCCTTTTTAAGGTCTTGACCTCAGATATTGGGTAAAACATTGTGAATTTGTGATGCAGGGGGCACAATTTATTTGTTAGCCTACCTGCTAATCATCAAAAGTTCAAACATCGATACCGGTTCGGAGATGCTACTGCATGTTAATTGCTGTGGCAAATTCCATGTCTTGTTTTTGACATGGGCGCAATCTAGAGACCTTCACATGCATACTACTCTAGTAAATCTCTGGATCATTTTCATGATCTTTCATGAAGAATGGATCCAGTACTGCTGAGGGGGCCACAAGGCCATTTACTTGCATGCCCTTGTGTGACTTTTCCCGTATAACCTTAGTGATGAGACAGTTTTGATTCTTTCCCTGAAAGGCAATGAATGAAGCAGATCTTCAGCTTTGTTTCTGAAAGAAAATAGGAAATGTATTCCAATGTGGACTGAAAGAAGATAAATAATGTCAGAGCTTTGAATCCTCTCCTGAACAGATGACTAAAAATTACTTTGGACTTTATATGAGCTGAGAAGAGGAGACAACCCTAAACAAGAGCAGCACTGTCAAGCCCATGCTGTGTTGACAAGAAGTTCATCAGAGACTGTAGGCTGGAATTTTAAGTGAGGAAAATTGAAATTATCTCCATCCTTGAAGAACTGGTTTACCATATCTCCCTGTTACCTTAAGCAAGCTTGTTAATTTCTCTGTTGGAAATTTTTCCCTTCTTCAGCCTAATTTGAATTTCTTGTTCTTTTATTCTGAGGTTCTACCCTGCCCCCTTCCGTGCTGTCTTGCATTTCATAGACAAATTCTCCCTTCATTAGGATGGTGAGGTGGCACAGGTCGTTCTTGGTACAGAAAGACAACAAGCAAGACTTCAGGTCTATTTCAGGATGTTCAAGTGTGACATTATTTACAAAACCTGTTTTACATACACGTGATTCCATCCGAGCAGATGGAAGAGAAATATTTTGATAGTGAGGGCATAAATGTAACATTTGGAACACCTGGTTTTGCGATGCTTCTTTCATTGCTGATGATTTGTGCAGTTTTGGGCAAGACCCCTGCAGCCAAATCCACAAAGCACCACCATCACCTGAAGGGACGTGTCAAAATACGGAGTGTGGTCACCTAGGTTTTCATCAAAAGAATCTTTTTTATGGTCTTCCAGGAAAGAAAATACCATTGCCTTATCGTCTTTTGTTGGTTTCAAGCAACAACGTCAGCAAAAAAGAAAACCCCTGGTACGCAGAGACAATACACCTGCCTGAGTGCAGAAGGGAGAGAAAGCACTGATTGATAAATCCTCATCTTTCCACCAAGCCCACAGTAACCACCTGGGCAGCTTGGCTGCTTGGGTCCATCTCTCGGGCATGTTTCTCCCTGTTTCCACATGCACAGCATGTATGGCTGTAACTTTGCCTTTTGCATTCCCCAGCTACCCATAACGAGAGCTATTCTTTTACTCAAGTACCTTTGGTGCTCTTGTTCTGCATCTTTGTCCCTCAGTTTCCTGACAGTGAAATGAAGCTAACAGGAGAACCCCAGCAGAGTGTAAGCTGTGGATGGCTGCATTCGAGACTGTAGAGTGCTCAAGCAGTACAATGCTGAGTGCATTCCAGTATCATCACAATGTCCAAGTGCCTCACAATCATGTACTTAAGAATAAAGCATGAAAGCAAAACAGAATACCTTTGACTTCTTGCTTAGTCAAACCCATGATATAAAGAGTTTGCAGAATCTCGTAGGCCAGCTGAGTCCTAGTCTCAAACCAGATCACTGCAGTGGGTACCTACTAGTAGTGCTGTCTCAAAGGATGGCCACAAGTTTCTCCTGGGAAGATTCTGGTTGGACACAAGAGGAAATTTTTTTACAAGGAGGACAGCAGCCATTGGAATAAACTCCATGGAGAAATGGTGGATTCTCCAATTTTTGACACCTTTAAGGTTCAGCTGGACAGCACACTAGCCCATGTCTAGACTTTGCTTTTACCAAAAAAGGTTGGACTAGATGGTCCTTGCAATCTCTTTCAACCTGGTATTTTATGATTGTGTTCATAACAATCTGAATCCCGCAGGCTCACTGGGGATGGACTGAGCTGCATTCCAGTTTTTCAGTTAGCAAGTCCAAGGAGAGGCAAAGGGACAGAGATGCGGTTGTGGGAAACAGCGCTGCTTTGTCTCTTCACCAGTGAAATGTAGATGTGGGAACACTGACAGCGCTTGAAACCTGGGAGGACCGAGAAAAAAATGGGATTATATTGAAAACCTGGTTGGCAGGAGTGACATTTCCTCTGCAATCATGCAAGGTTCACACTGTTCAACTCTCAGCATAACATACAATTTTTAAAACTGAAATGCCTTAAAATAATTAACTTTGAAGCAAGAACAACAGTTTTTGCAGCTTCAGGCCTGTAGTTGTGAATGGTTACATTTGGGATGCCAATTTTTCAGTGAGCTTTTAATTTGCTTTGGAAGGAGAGAGAGAAATGCCATTTATAAGAGACAGCTTTGGGTTTCTCAAGCAAGAACCAGGGTTAGCAGGTAGATATGAAACAAAATCACCTCATCAACCACATCACTGATCTCAGCAAAATCCAACATTAACCAGTTTATCCCTGGTCACACTCAACCACAAAACAGCTGGCAACCAAAACACTTTCAGTATAGTGGAAGGTGGAGAAATGGGAATTTACCTCCTCAGTCAAGACTCTTCCAAAATTTTATCTTGATGAAGTGAACAACTACATTTTATTAGTCGTCATGTACCTCACAATGATAATAAAAAAATATCTTTCTGAAGTAGGACTTTCACCTGCTCTGGATTTGTCTTCAGACTTCCCTGTGTGAAGGAACCTTGAAATAAATGATTTCCACTCTGGCAAGCACATGGTTTAAAACAAAGGTGCAGCCAATGAATGAAATAGTCAAACACCTGACTCTTTTTAGGAGAGAGAGGAGCAGAAAATAACGTTGCCTTAGAGCAATTTCTCCCTTGTCATGCCTTTCCCCTTGCAGTTTGCTGTCACTAATCGCTGTGAGCCAGACTGCACACATGGAAGAATCCTTCAGACAGAGTCAGTGGGGCTGCTCATGTGAGTAATTTGCAAAGCACTCAATCAGGGCAATCAAGCCCTGTGGTATTAGACTCATTTTGGCTATAAATTCCCCGGGCAAGGACTTACATTCTTGTCAGTAAAACACTGGATGCAATTCTAGTGCAGGGCTTTTTTTATTTTTTTTCCTCCCCACAGTTTCGCATTTCTTCTCACCTTTTTCTTCACACACACACACAGAGCACTAAGACTCGGAGAAGCAGCAGCTTTGACAAGCAATGCTAACATGCCTCTCTGCTCTGAGCAATTCCTTTGGGCGATTTAGCAATGTCACTCTGGCTCTCAGCATTGCTTTCAAGTCAGGCGCCTCACCGCTTACAGCAGCTTGGGAAAGGGAGAGCCCAGGTGCAAAGGCAGGAAAAAAGTTCCATCAGTGGCTGGCAGCAACAGGAGAGTCTGGTTGTGCCGGAGAGTCAGCCGAACCACTCGCTCCACTTGCTTATTCCAGCCACATACAGGCAAGTGCAGGCAGGGAAAATTCCTAGCTTTGATTGTGAGGAAAGGGCCTGCTTACGCCACCACAATAAACTCTGTTTTCCCAGAATGAAATCTCACCAGGCGTAATTGCCAAAATCCTGGGACGAAATACTTCTGCTTAACCCCTGACATATCTTGTTCTTTTCACTGGGAGAAAAGTAGTCATTTATGGTTTGGTGTTTTGTTGTTTTTTTGGTTTTTTTTTCAATTCAATTACCAGCTTTGATGTGTCTAAAATGGGAATAATGGCAGAGAATACAATATCTGCTGTCTGCAGTGCTATCTATACACTTGCATATAAATAGCACTTTTGTTTCATGGGTTGGAGTAGAGGCTGAAGAGACATACTGACAGTGCAGCAGCTCTTTTCCTTTGTAGTGGATCTAATAGGCCTGCAGTATGAAAAATGCTGCTTATGCTTTGCTTTTAGTGAAACTCACTCTGTGCAGAGGTCTAGCGAAGGGCAGAGGCCCCATTTAAATCCTGCTGAGCCTTTAGACAGGCTTTCCATGTTCCCCTACGGTAGGTACAAGGATTCAGACAGTTTTGCATTCTGTTCGTGGGTAAAGGCATGTAAATAATACCTTTATGACTCAGGTATGTCTTGAAATATGCAACCTGATGGCAGACAGTTCTACTTTATTGTGCAGATATTTGTTCTGAACCACATGGCTTGTAAGTCATGAAATATTAATGGCCATGCAAATCTTCTCTTCTGTATCACAAGCTTTTCTGTGTTCCTGACCCCTGACTTCCTTTAATCATCTCCTGGGTGTGTGGTCTGTTACTATTCTGAGATATCTTGTGAACAGGGGCAAAGTAATTACTTGATCCCTGCCTGCTGCAAGAATCTTTTTGAAAAGAAAATGGATAGCTTCAGAGACGCTTCCTCCTTGCAATAAAATCAGCCTCACCTGCTTGCTTCACAAGATTTCTCTTTTGGTGGCCTGAATGCAGACCTGCAGTGTTCAGTGCTATTTTCATGACTGTAAAAACAGCATTCTTGGATTTCCTAAGTTGTCACCTGCTCCTCCACAGATTAATTACAATTTTTGGTCAGATGCTTTCTCTCCTTCTCTCTCTCTCCCCCCTACTGATTCTTTTCTGAAGGTGTCCTTATAAATATGCCATTTTATTGTGACTTTTTACAGGCAGGCACAATGATCTTTTAATGAGCAGCTGTAGTGCCTGTTAGTTATAGGGTTATCTTAGCCATCTCCCTAATAATTGGGGGCTGAATTAATGCCTGCAACATGATTTTTTTTTTTTTTAAGAACCAGGGCATGTATTTTTGGCAGAAATCGCCTTTCCTTTCTCCACCTATTTTCTAACATCCCAAAGACTAAGAATAAGGATGTTACCAATGTGAGGAAATATGGAAATGCTTCTTAGCTCCCTGCCAGACACAGGAGAGGTCAGTGGTTTGGTGCCATGCAAGTCTGACAACCCAAAGGAGAAGGAGATATACGAGCAATATGGCTGGGAAAAGACAAAACTAACCATGAAAATGCATTTCCCATATGGGAGCTATTTCAGTAAACCAGCATGATGGAAGTACAGACATGAGTAGGTATTTGTACAAGTGAGCTCGTAGTGACTGCCAGGAGCATGGTGTAACACAAGGGCAATAATGACCACACAGTTTAATACAAGGTTAATAAATGTTGACCTACAAGTTTCTGATTTCTGGAGCAATTTTGCCCAAGTTGCAGGAGTCAGCAATGCAGCACCAAAAACACTGCTTCTGTAATGGTGGGTTTATACAGATTAGGAGGTGGGGAAGACTAGCTAAGGTCAAAATATTCATTATCAGAGCTGAGAAAAAGGAGCTGGGATGCCTCAGGTGTTTGTAATGTGCCACTTTGCAAAACCTGGGATGACACATAGGGACCTTTCTGGGGCTCTGCTGTTCAGTCCTCAGTGTGTGCTATTTCTGGGGATCAGGTGCCAGCCTGGGAGGAATCTACACCCTGAAATTTAAAGATGCAAAGAAAACCCACCTCACCCTTGATTTCATTCAGCAGCAGGTGCCTATGTGTCTGAGGACATAGGTGTCTTTATTTCACATCCTTCTTGGAGTTTTCTTTCCCCTAAAACGACCTTGGTGGCTTCCGGGCCCTGTGAGAAGGGCAGACCCACAGCTTGGCTCACACAAATGGCAGTGGTGAAGCAAAGTTATTTGGTGGCTTAAAGTCTGGCAGTCTCCAACCTGGGGACCACCCACACAGTGACTGTTCCCTGTGCAGGGAGCAGCAGTCCCCGCACAGGGTGGTGGAAAGCCGATGTGCCACCAGCTGGCGGGTACTGTGGGAGTCAGAGAGAGAGCAGATGGAGCAGAGAAGCCAGAGCATCCCTCCCGGCCCACCTGCAGCACTGTGGTGTCCCACCACAGGATGATGCCTAAATGATGGTAATGAGCCCTGCTGCAGGTCTGCCTGCCCTGTAGTCTGCAAAGGTGACAATTGCTAACTCAGGTTTTGGAAGGAGGTGAGCTCTGATCAGCTGAACGGAGCAGTGAGTAATCCTCATCTACCTGGCTTTGTATCCAAGATGTGAGTCATTCTAATGAGCAATACCAAAAGTGCTGACCTGCCCATCTCATGCTTCCTCACTTGAGACTCCAAGAAAACTGGCAGCCTTGGTGTGCCTCGGGGCTGCTGTTTGGGCAGAGGGGAACCTGGGACACTGGTTTTACTGCCAACCTTACCAGTGGAATAAATGCTGTTGTAGGATGTATGTGTGCCCAAACACTCGGTGTAGGTAATTAGAAAGCTTTCAGTGGGTTTTCTGTACTTGGCATTCCCTGCTAAAACTGCAGAATTGTTTTTGATTTAAAGAACATTTTCTTACCCCTCGCCATCAAGATTTCAGTTGCACATCACTCTCTCTTGTGCGCACCAACCTGGCCAGCTGTAGCTGGCTGGACCGGTGTGCAGCGACTGGGCAGAGGAGCGCGTGGGATTAATGCTGGCTTAGTCCATGTCTCTGTGTTCCTGGGGACAGCATGAAGTATGAGAGCCTCTCCTGTCCTCCCTGCTCTACACTGTGCCCACACTGCAGGGTGGGATGTTGCCTGTCCTACTACTTCAAAAGGCTGCTCCTTTGAGTGCAAAGTTCTCAATGTCCTCGCTTGACTTTAAGCTCCATGTGTGGTACTGGCATGTTGGGGAGGGTGAAAGCTGCTTGCCTCTGGTTTGAATGCAAAGCATGAGCTGGCTTGGTTGCATGCAGAAAACTGCACTACTGGATGTTTTCAGCAGCTTCCCCTGGGTGCATGGCACTATTTAAAGTGAAAGCACTTTGATTTGGAAGAGGCAAGGATGAAGGTGAAGGCTAATAATGGAAGTTTATAAATGCAGCTGACATCCTAGCACCCTGTGTCTTTCATGTCGTCCTTCATATACTCTCCTGGTGCTCTCTCCTCTTTTAATGCTCTGTTGTTTTTCCCTCTGTGAGCAAAGTGCTGCTGAGAGTAACTGGGATAGCTGAGTTTGATCCATTTACGTGCCAGTGGGTATAGTGTGGACTGTAATTTAACACTGAAATGCGTGAAATGATCCATGAAACCTCCAGGGTGAACTATGCTAAGGGACAGACTTTCATAATCTGTAGATTATACTCTACAATACGTATATATATTATAGAGCATATATATATAGCTCATGACTAATAAGGAAACCCCTCTTATAGTTAATAGCTTCTAGTAGAGGCCCATCCACACAGCATTCCTATGTGGGTGGGTGGTGTTGGCAGCAGCAGTGGGATGCCTGACTCTAGTCCTGATCTGGGCTTCTCAGCTAGGCTCCTGCTCCTTGTCAGCTGCAAGACGTGGGCAGCAATAAGGGCAGTTCAGCCTAGATTATGAGAAAAGTCAGATACAAACAAGAACGGTTCTCCTCCTCTGTTATCTGCCTGGGCTCTCCATGTAGGTGGCTTGTTTGGATACGAGCCCTTCAGACAGCAAAACCTGTGTGAGGTGAATCTGACTCATGCTGAACGTCCCTCAAAGCCCATGGCAGGTGAGGTAGATGGTGAGCTCCTGAGCCCTTTCCCACAGCCTTGAAATGGGACCACCCCTCCTCTTCTGTCTCTGAAGCTTCTCTGTTCCTCCTGCCTCTGCTTTGCCGAGTGAAAGTCCCTCTGGGAGATGTACAACAATGTGTACGCACAGCCAGCTGGTGTACACTGAAACCTCATGTATTTCACAGATAGGCTGACCTTCCCCAGTGCAGCTCACTCATTGCCCTTCAAATCCCTAGGGCCTTCCTATCTCACAAGAACAGGGGAACTCCTCTGCCCCAAAATCCTCATCAAAAAGTGCTTGCTCAGAGGTAGCAGAAGGCAAAACAGAGTTCTGCAGCTGAACTCATATTCAAGGAATTATTTCAAGCAGTCTGTACATTCCTTCTACTTATAATTTATTATTAACAGTCTGAGAGGAAGAAAAATAATTCATTAAACAGTCAGCAAGGCATTCATAAGACATTATTGAGATCAGGTCTCAGGGAAACACATGAGCCTTCAGAAATATTAAGTTTTATCTACTCTGTTAAGTCATTTTACATAGGAAAGGGAAACTTAATCCAGCTGCTCTGTCTCTATAGCTGCTGCTCAAGGGGAAGCAAATTCAGATCCACCATAATCTGACTAATAGGTTCAATATTGGCTCCCCCTTAACAGAGGGAAAGGAGCAGTTTCATCTCAGTTTCTGCAGTCTGCCCCATGCTTAGGTATTCCCTGGTTGCCAGATACCAGAGTGGACCAGTGAGAGGAGTCCCCTTCCAGGGGCTGGAAAATAAAATGCCTTGCAGTGAGACCCTTCTCCCTTGCTGAAGGCAGTTAGTAGGTGCTTTCTTTTCCAGATGGGAGTGGCTCATACTTGATAGAAAAATTTGAAAAAATGCAATTTCTCCCATAGCTCAAATCTGTATTCTTGGTTTAGCCAGCATGGAAGCAGTAAGGCACTGCTCGGTCAAACAGCCGCTCAGAAAGCCCCCACTCTCCCTCCACTAAGGGACATCTGGCACACTTGCCTCTAACCAATGCTACTACATTGTGGTGGGATGATCTGGTTTTGTCAAGAAGCTGAAGCTCACCCACATCCTCAGTTCTCACCCCCACACGTTGCTTTCTGAGCCTCTACCATTTTCTTGTGCTGTGCAGTGATGATCCTGTATGGGAAATGACTTAAAAAGCATCATAAAGACATTTCTGGGAGCAGTGGAGTCTTCAAAGGAAAATTCTTGGGAAGCTGGAAATATGGTGGGAGGGAAAATATAATCTTTCTCTCATTTCAGATGAACTTCTGCCTTCCTTGAAATTCCTGTGAATTTCAAAGCCTTTGATAGTCATGAAACATCAGAGCAGCCTTTATGCTAAGCAAAACGTGTGTGAAAGCAGCGCTGCTTCTGATCCCACCAGGAGCTGCTGCACACCTCATTCCTCTTCCTTATGTTTGTCTTCCCTCAGCTGATGCAGTCGATTTGCATTTGTCTGGGTGGTCGTGGCTGTGCCCTTACTCTGCTCTGTTGGATGGCACCAGAGCAAAACACATTACAGGACTTGCCTGCATGGCCAGTGGCCACCCCCGCTGCTCCCCTGTGGGCCAGCCTTGCTGGTCCACTGGGATGGCTGCACTCGGAGCCCTGGGATGCCCTGCCTGCAGCAGAGTGCACGACAGAGTTTGGTTCTGTCCCAGCCTCCCTTTACAGGGTCAGCATCAGGCAGCAAGGCCATGGCACAGGGCTTTCCTGGAAGAGCTCTGATGGCACCAGGCACAGGTGGCAGATTTATAGGCAGACACAAATCACTGTGAATGCAGGTCACTGAAAAGGACAGCACAACCATCCGAGCTGGGGCAGCCATTCCTTGGAACAGGTACAGCCAGTGGGATGGAGTGGGGAATTTCTTCCATGTGGCACATCCAGCCACAGGAGAACATGCAGGGGATGCCATAGAAATTGCAAGAGCGCAGAGTTGGAATATGATCCCCACAAGCCACTCCTGAAGAGGGGCACAGATCTCTGTGAGGAGGTACAGTCCTCCCACTTCCCACACCTCACTTCCCAGCTGCTTCCAGCAGCATTCAGGGGTGTTCTATCATGGACTCCTTCCAGAAATGATGCTGGCAGAGAACAGCATCTGGTCAAGCAAAAGGGGAGAGAGATGACCAGAGCACAGAAGTCCCAAGGGTAATGGGACTTACCTGTTTTTCTACCTGGGTAATGGTTATCCTGTGCAGACTGATGCATTAATATCTTCTTTATTCAAGGGGAGGGAAAAGGCTGCCAGGGCTGCTGGGCAGTGGCATGTCCAGGCTGGTCCCATGCGGCAGCCCCTGCTCCAGCCAGCTGTGATGTGCCTCTGCCTCATGCTTCCCTTCCCTAGGTGCCAGCTAAGTGGAGAAGCTGCAGCCTAAAGGGGCAGGACATGGCATGGACACCCCCAGGGAAAAAGTCTAGGGAAGCTGAGTTGGGAGAAGACAGTGAGAGCACTGAGGAGCCTTCCCGCCACCACAAGCAGACTGCAGGTGACCCATGGTGTGCAACATGAAGATCTGCAGGTCTGCAGCAGTCATTGTTCAATTGTCGTGGAGCCATTGCCAGGTGACATTTACCTCGTCTCTCACAACTGAGGGCTTATTTGCATTTGACCTGCCCAGGTCAAATTCACCTCCAGATGTATCTGATCCATATGGGTTTGAGAGCCTACACAAGGGCTGTCCGTGCTTCTCTCTTGTCTGTCACTGCATCTGTTTCCTGGCATTCCCAAGGCTTCCCATCCCAATTTACTTCTCTTGCCCCCTTTTACTGCTGCTTTGCACCATGTTGCTTCTCAGGATCCAGTTTGTCCTCTGCCTTGCTCCAGCATGCTTCCTGCCTGTAGCTGTAGATTCTCTCTCCAACAGGTAGCTCGGTTACTCTTAAACAAGCTGAATAAGTGGCGGACTATTTTCGGAGTGATGTCATGTGTTCCCCAGCAAGTGAAGCTTATGCTTTCTGCTGGAGCAGTGTTGAGAAGAAAATTCCTCTGGATGGGAACCAAATGTAGTTTTTGAACGTGTGATTGGCACAAACTACACAGGCAGTGACTTTCTACTACTAAGGATAAGCTGAACTAAGGAGTAGAACAAGTTGAACCTTTTCTTTTTTAAGCTACCTTGGCTGAGTTACTGCCTTTGAACAAGGGTGGTGAGGTCCTGGGCAGGTGTGGGACACAGCCATATATGCATGCAGACACAGGTATGTAGGCAGAGCTGTGAAGCGTGTCATGCGTAGTCAAAGGTCTTGATGACTTTCGTTAAGATATGCCACGGAAGGACAGTGTTATGACTGGAGTTACACGGACCAAGGTCAGCATATAACTGAGGCAGAAGGCTGCAAATAAAGCAACAGCATTGTTCAGTTCTTCACATGACTAATGAAGCATCACTCGATAATTCTGATTGTCACTGCCAAACACAAATTTAAGCACAGCTCCTGTTCCCACCCTGCAGTGTTTATCAAGCTGGTCCCCTTCAAAATGGACTCACTTCTGCAGAGCCTGCAGACACGATTTAATGATTAGCCAAGGGCCATGCTGAGGACAAAAGAAGCTATCACCTCAAATTACTCCCCACCCCTTCTGTGGACAACATGCAACAATTTTTAACTGAACTCTGTTTGAAACCCAGTGTAGTGATTTCAACCCAGAGAAGAGAAAGAGTACAGCTACCCAACACATGTGCAGCTACAGCAGTAGAGCTGCCTTGACATCATGCTGCTTGTTATTGAAAGTTTCACTAAAATTATTTTTTAGTCTATAATAAAAGTGTCCAGTATCTGATGCAAGTGTGCAGGTGTGGCAAGAGGAAGGAAAATTATGCTGGAACCTGGCAGTATGGCAGAGTGGTTTGGAAGACAAATCCTCTAGAGGGGGAAAAATTTAGGAAAGCTTTACTGTAAATGCAGAAAGGAAAAACTGTGGGCTAGCCAGAAAGTCTCCAAGACAAATTAGAGGGCTGGTCATCACCAACTGTATGAAGTTTAACAAAGATAAGTGATGGATTCTGCATCTGGGATGGGGCAAACTTGGATGTATGCACAGAGTGGGAAACGAGAGTCTGGAGAGCAGTGCTGTGGAAAGAGACAGGGAGTCCTGGCGGATGGGAAGTTGAACACGAGTCAGCAGTGCACTGGCAGCCAGGAAGGCCAACCCTGTCCTGAGGGGCATCAGGCACAGCATCGCCAGCCGGACAAGGGAGGGGATTGTCCCGCTCTGCTCTGCACTGGGACAGCCTCACCTTGAGTGCTGGGAGCAGTGCTACAATTTAAGAATTTTAGGTGCCACAATATAAGAAGGATATAAAGCTCTTAGAGAGCATCCAAAGAAGGGCCAGGAAGATGGCGAAGGGCCTTGAGGGGAAGGCACATGATGAACGGCTGAGGGTCACTTGGTCTGTTCAGCCTGGAGGAGACTGAGGAGAGACCTCACTGCAGTTACAACTTCCTCATGAGGGGGAGAGATGGGGCAGGCGCCGATCTCTTCTCTGTGGTGACCAGTGACAGAACCCGAGGAAATGGTCTGAGGTTGTGTCAAGAGAGGTTTAGGTTGGATATCACAAAAAGGTTCTTCACCCAGAGGGTGGTCAGGCACTGGAACAGGCTCCCCAGGGCAGTGGTCACAGAACCAGCCTGACAGTTCAAGAAGTATTTCGACAACGCTGTTAGATACGTGGTGGAATTCTTGGGGTTGTCCTGCGCAGGGCCAGGAGTTGCACTTTGATGATCCTTGTGAGTAACTTCCAGCTCAGGATATTCTACGATTTTATGAATCAAGGAAAAGTCTTCTAAAGAATCTGAATGATTTTGGGACATTGGTCTAACTGCAGACTAAGAGAGGTAGAGCTGCAACCCCAAGCTACTGTTCTTAAGAAGTAAAAATCAAGGAACTATTGGCCTTGCAGTACCCAGACAACCACCCACCACCTGACTGCTGTCAGCTTCCCTTCATGCAATATCATTTTCTTTTCAAAAAAACCTCCTCTGAGGCTTCCCATTTTTTCCTGACTCTCAAGCAGAGCCGTGTCTGATCTGTGTGGAAGCTTTCAGATGTTTTGGAACGGAGGTGTAAGTAAAACGCCAAGCATCTAGCAGATCTCTCTATGGAGATGGCTGGACTTGACACCTCTTGCAGAGCTCTGGGAAAGGGCAGGAACAGCCCCAGTACAAAAGGGAGGTAGCTCCTCCAGGACTGGAAATAGAGAAAATCACAGAATGATATTTCAGTTGCAAGAAAAAAATGAAGTCCTTTTTTTTTTTTTAATCTAATGCGGTTACTTTTCTTCTGCCACACAAGAAAAGGATTTCAAAAGCACATGAAGATAACATGTCTAGGCACCCATTGAAGCTGGTAGAAATAATTTCCTCACTTTTGTAGGGCAAAGTAAAGCACGGCTGCTGATTGAAAGAAGAGCTGGTTGAAGATTGCACCCATCCTGCAGCAAGTTTTAGGCGGATTTTTCCTTGCTAGACCAAACAGAGGTTTTCAAGTCTTTTTACAGGAGAGATGTGTGCATTGTCAAAGTCAAGTTTATTTTGATTTGCACCTTTTTCTCTACAGATGCAACAGAGGAAACATCATCCAATCATTAGGCCACATGGATATCTTTCAGCTCTGACAAGGGAGTGAATGCAGGCAATCTGCCCTCTTCCATCCCCCACCCCCAAACAAAATTTGATCAGAAATAATCTGTCTGATTTCTAGTGCAGCCAGAAAGGATCAGATGAAGGAAAAACATTCCCTTCACTGAAAACTTCAGCAACTTCTATTCAGCCAGTAAAAAAAAGTGATTCCAGCTCTAAATTTCCAGGAAATGGCCAAATCTGGTAGGTGTATTTGGAGGCAATGTTGGGGTTTGCCTGTTTTTAAAATCCCTGTAAAATATTCATTATGTACATGCTTCATAATCCCATAGTAAATAACCATAAATTCCCCATTTCACAAAGTTAGCTGCCCAAGTGCTCACTTGCATATGGAAAAATTGATCAAGGTGCAGCCTGAGGAGTTTACAAAGGTCATTTTCAAGACTAGAGAGAGACTGAAAATGTTGCTGCTAATCGAAGAAGGGATATTTAACATCTTTTTGACAAGAAATGCAAATAACATTAGTTCCACTGCTGTCCCTCTGGCCTAGAAGTGCTGTTAAGGCAGTTGTGATACTTAATATAAATATTATCCACTGCAGTGTCCTCTGTTGTCCTGGCTGGGTTGTGCAGTGTTTAGTGGTGCAAAGTTCCCACTAGTGCTAGGGATCACATCACCACTGCAGGTGTTGCCTTTTTTGCACTCATACTTCTTTCCTGGGAAGCCAGCTGGAGTGACTGCAGGCACTCAGTCCCACCTTCTCCTTCCTCCTCCCTGTGTTTTTGAGCAGTCTCACATTACCCGCAGTCTCTGGATATATCTCCCTCCCTGCTGTCCTGTAAAACCAACAGACATCCCCACCTTCCCCATCCCAGTTCCCTTCCTCTGAATGCTTAAAAACCTGGGAGCTCGGCACTGCTGGTGGGATTTCAAAACCCAGCCCAGGCTCAAGTGCCAGATTTGGGCTAAACAGCTGCTATGTACTGTCAGACCTACACATGACAATGATTTGTACAGCCCATTGCTGAGCCAGTTAGAGCCATTTGTTTAAAAAATAAAGAGACAGATAAATTCAACTCTTCCTCTTCTCCTAGCAAGCTGATATCATGTGCCTATCTTAAAAATGGCTTGCTCCAGAATGCATTAGAGCTAAATTATCATTTATGTTTGTCACAGGGATTGCTAATGTGTAATGAGATTTTAGAGTTAATGTTTTGTACAAAGCACTTAGCGGAGCTAGGATGAAATTGGTTCAGGATTCTGATGTGGTGTTTTAATTAAAGATATTTTCCAATCAGGGCCAAGCAAACGACTTGTCAGAAGATTTTGTACCCATCAGCCAATATACAGTGCAATGTTGGTCTCGCTTTCTGCTTTTGGATTTTCTTCAGGGAATTAGAGGAGAGAGCTTCTCCAAATCTCATGCAGAAGAGCCTTTCTTAGCTGCAGCCCTTAGAGGAGAAGAAATACCTATCTGATTCTCTGAAATCTTTCACCTGGATGTCAGTGGTCTGGTTCATTGCAGTGTGACACCAGCCTTAGGCTGCCTTGATTTTGTAGAACTTGTAGCTGTAGGCTGGTGCAATGCACTCACACAGACTGAAAGCAATGGGAAGCCCAGTGCTGTGGAGTGAATCCTGAAGTCTTGTCTGCTGTAGCAGCATCCTGAGCTCTGACTGCAGTTCCTCGTCTCTCTCCTTCTCCACCGTTGGGCATAGTAGCCAGGGAGGAGGCAGGAAAAATGGGTGATGCAGATCCAAAAAAAAAAGAGGAGGAAGGATTTCCAAAAATTGTACCTGGTAAAATCAGCATAATAATGAGATGTCTCTGGCTTACAAACAGGCTTTGGATGTATGATACAGTGTAAACATCAAATGCATGTTAATAGGCACAACTTTTATTAATTGCTCAATAATAAGGGTCATTATCACCAAATTAACCCTTTTTTTTCTTAGCTGCCTCTGGTCCATGCAGGGAACTTCAAGCACCATCAGATCTTAGGCTGGGATATCTGCTTGAAACAAAATCACGGAAGTATAACCAGACATGAAGTGCAGCTCTCAGGGCTGGTGTTGGACACGGGCAGTGCAAACCTCTGGCAGAAAACCAGCTGCCGTCCTCAGTGTTTGCTCTGCCCATCTCCAGCCATGAGAAACTCATCTGGGTAGAGCTGCAGAGGGAAGCTGGGGGGATGCAGGGAAGTGGTTCCTGCTGGGAAGGGGCGAGAGGAAGGAGTTTCCTACTCAGTGCTCCTCACATTTAAACCTTCTTCCTTTCTGTTCCACCTTGACAGCTGTGACCAAGACTCCCCTTTTCCCTGCACCCCCGGGTTTTCCCCCCCTCCCCAGACAAGGAAGTACACTGTCCCCACAGTGAGGCAGTGGGGAGAGGCAGCCCCTCTGGAGGCTGAGTCAGCTCCATGGATACAGGACAACACTGCTGGAGACCCACCCCGCAGGGGTGTGCAGCTGTGACACCACAGCATCATTAACTTGGATAATAGGACTGAGCCATAGCAAACCACCCTGGATTTGTACAGCTCCATGCCATGTTTGTTTTTTCAGAGTTTCTGACGTAAACCCCTTTAGAGCTGCTTAGCTGAGAACCTTGTGGTAGTATGCATTACATCCTGCTTGCTATGATAATAGAAAAAGTCCTTCTTTATATGCTCATGAATTCAAATACATTCGGTTGGTCGGTTTGTTCATTTGTTTTTCTAAGAAGAGCAAGGAGAAAGCTTTCATTTTATAGCCAGTTCTTATGTTTTAACATATATATGGATGAGTTTTTTCTTGTATTTTTCTTTTTCAGGTTTGCCCATCTACAGGTTCCATGACTGTTTGGAAACAGATGAGCAGTAAGTAGGGATTTTAATCCCAAAACCAAATTGTAAAATAATCTGTTCATTAGGTGAATTCTTTAGTTTAGTATGGAAATTCACCTGAGTGGTGTAAAAGGGTGCTGTTGACCAGAATAGAGAGATGAAGGTGAATTTTGCAGAAATAAACCTCATATTCCTACCCCTGCTGTACAGTAAATACACGAATATGCTGGATATTCTAACATTTTATTGTAACATTTTTTATTACAACATTTTCTTTGCATAAGCCTTGTATCACAGGATCTCAGAAAATTACGAAGACAGAAGGAGACCAAGCTGCATATTCAGGTCAGCCCCTCCTCAGTGAAATAGCATCCTTCTCCATAAGACATAATACACACCGCAGCTTCACTGTGCACCTCTTGGCCAGCTGTGTGGGTGCTTTATCCACAAGGACACTGACACACCACTTAATGAGTGGTGTCGACCTTTTCAGAGACAGAGAGGTGCAAACATGTTTGGGGCATCTTTTCCTGCCAACCCCAAACGTTGCAAAGGCATGAGTCAGAGCTCTCGGTCTCGTAAATTATAAGACTAGATGAAAAAAATGTTAATGAAAACACCAAACAAATGTGTTGATGTTCTTCTCTGCCATGAATTTTATTGAGTCTATGGATTTGAGCCCGCAGAGGTCACTCAGGTTAAATTTTAAGTCTTTTGTTCTCTCTAAGTGATAGAAAATTCTGCTGACTCATTCAATTACAGGACTAAGTTACAGACACTGGGGAATTATGGTGAACTCTCTAAGAGAGGCACCTTTGTGGTGAACCTTCTGTTGCAAATCTCTGCCAACGTGTGCTGAACTGTATGAATTAAATTCTGCAAAATGTGCTAGGAGATACAGAGAGCTGGACTCATATCCAGAGGGATGGTGCTAAAGCTTCTGAGTTTCCTGCTCACTGCTGCCAGGATGCTGAACCACTTCATAGGTCTAAGTCCCTGTTGTCAAGAGATCCCTTATCCAGAACTGTAGGGTAGAGAGGAAGAGGAGATCTGGGTTGGTGGAGAGCCAGGATAATGAGCCATGAAGGGACTCCCCATTCTTCTAAGAACCTGGGAAGAAAGAGTATACTCTGTAGGAACTGATCATTCCAGTGGAAAGGCCGAGGTACTATTTACAGGATTGTTTTGGTAATGCAGGTAACGCACAAGAAAGACCCATACCTCCTTCACTCTGGAAAAAGAGTGAGTTTTCTGGTGAAAAGGCCAGATTTTAGCACAGGTGCACTGTGGTGTCGAGCGACGGAGCAGGGGCTTAGGCACATCTCTGTGTTGCAAGCACTGCCTTCACCATGGCTTTAGCACCAGCACTACCATAACAGATTAAAGTCTTCTGCAGCAGTCCCAGCACTGGGGTGATCAGGCTTGGTGGTTTTGAGAGGAATGATTTCACAGCAACATGGAGGGGGGCATGGTAGGGTTTCATTTTACAGTCACTTTCATCCAGCCTCTCTTACCAGAAGGTCAGTTCTCCTCTCCTCCTGCCATCTGCTCCTGAGAGATCTGTGCCTGCCAACACGCCTTTGACACAGTTGGTAGCCCTGGTGTGAGTGAGGGACCAGCAGCAGCAGGGAGGCGAGTTAAAGCATTGGGTGTAGAGGTGCTCAGGAGCACCTCTGAGCGCTCTGAGCATGGCCTCCCACTATCTGCAGTGGTGTCCCTGTGCTTCCTGTGGTGTTGAAGCAGGAGAGGTTGAGAGGGATGTAGCAGAGACAGCTGAGTGCAGGGACTGTGCTCGCCTGGAACAGGAGAAGTTGAACATGAGAATGCGCTCCAGGCACATGTGTGCACATGAACCTTGAGCTGAGACTCCTGAGGAGGTGATTTCAGAGAGCAGCTTAAGGTGAGGATATTAGGCACTTACTAGGTCTGAAATACAGACTAAATTTTCAGTGAGAACCTGCTGGGTACTCAGGACTACTTGAAATCAGGCCATTTTTTAAGCTGTGGGGTAGCCAGTATCATCCACATTGCTGAGTTGTGGCTCTGCTGGACCTCTTCAGGCAAGGAGGTTCAGTCATGTGCACTCTTCTGAGCTCCCGTACCTCATGATGCCTCTGTCCCCAAGGGTTCATGTCTATTTTGACTTCATGCTCAGAGTCTTCATTTGCTGCTCACTCCTATAAGGTGATGTTTTTCCCTCCTCTGCACTGGCTTTTTTGTTCCAAAAGGCTTTGGTAGCCTCACTTTGAGATGTGTCTCTTTCATCTGCAGAGACAGGGCTTTCGGACCCTCCAGGTGTCTGGCCTTGAATCCTGCCACGTGTTGAGGTGTCAGAGCTTTTCTGGAGGCTGCTGCCATCAATTCCTCAGTGTCTCACTGCTTTAGCACTTTTGGCTGTGCAGCCTTCACTTGGTGCCTTGACACCAAAATTTTGATACTGAAAGTGGTGTTTTCTGAGAGCACCACTTTGATTCTTCTCTCACTAGTACAAAACTTATTATTTCATAAAGTGGTGCATTTTCCAAGCCTCTCTAGCAGGACTCATCTTGCTCCAGCCATGGATTCATGGGCAGAAGATGCCAGTGGGGTGCCCTGGTTCAGCAGCTGCTTGTGCCAGTGTGCCTGTTTAGCAAGTACAGATGGAAAACCCTGTTGTTTTCCCCTCATTGATCACTGTCCAAAGCATCTGAGACTCCAACAGAAGAGCCAGAAGTGAGCAAAGTTTCTGTTCCCACAGCTTTGGTACTTTCTACCACATCTCAATTTCTTTAAAATTTACCACGCTGCACTTAGGCTTGGCATTGTAGCTGTGTTGGCCCCTCATGACAGGTCTGTTTTGGCACAGGGAGGGCTGCAGGGACCTGCAGTAAGCAGCTGAGCTCAGGTGTAGAGGGACACAGATTTCTCTAAGCCAAGGGGCTTGTTCATCCTTTAATTATGCCCTTTTTTTCCCTTTTCTCTCCTTCCTTGTTGCTGGTGCAGGTGGCTGGAGTATGCTGTGCAGTTCTTCTGTTTCAAGCAGATAAAGACATCTGTAACTGCCAATATCTAGCAGCCCTGTTCCTCTGCCATTTTTCTTTTGTTGTTTTACACAGACTTTCACAAGTGGGTCCCTCTCAAATTTCCAGTGAAACGAATAATATCAACTGAGCCTGTAAATCTTTCCCTCTGAAGAGAGAGGAAGATACTATAGGCACAGAAACACTGCTGGAGGGGCTGAGGAAGACACAGTTGCACTTAGGCTGAACAAGTACAGCAACTTCCCCCTATTCCTCTTTTTCTCTCCCAGCAAGGTGCTCCTCTGCTGCCCACGTAGGGTTTCCGCTCCCAAATGTGGTTTCCTTCCACACTTTGCTGTTTACAAAAGCAGTTGAGCCCATAATGGGGTGTGACCCACACCTTGAGGGTCCCCATCAGTCCCCTGGCACCTCATCAGTCCAGGGTCTCACTGCTTCATTGCTTTATTTCGTTGTCTACCCAGGTAATGTTCCCTCTCCCCCACCTTCACTGGTTTTGCCCGTACTAAAGCATCACTGACAGGAGTGATGCCATGGTGTCACTCGCTCCACCATCAGCTTCAGCTGCCATGGTTGAAGGGGATATTGCCGCCAGCCAGCTCCCCTCACCTGTCAGTCACAGCCCTGCATGCTGGAGCAAGCCGATGCTCCCTCTGGAGATTTGCTGGACCCCAACTCTGTGCCAGAAGAACCGTCACATCTGCGAGGTGGCAGAGGCAGCAGGGTTGGCTCTCCTGCTGCTGCTGCTGGCTTCTGTGCAGAAAACAATCACCTCCTTTATGGGCACCTGCCTGTGGAAGCTGCCTCTGAAACCTGTGCTGGCATCTGCCGCTGCCCTGACAGGCCATTGTGGTGAGAACATCGCAGCTCTGTGTGAGAAGGCACTGCGGCACAGCAGACAAGCCTCTTCCTTCCAAGACCCCTGCTTGCCCCTGCACCTCGTGACATCTGCAGGCAGAAGCGCTGAACAGAGGGATGTGCTGGCACAGCTAGAGCACACTCTCGGGAGGCTCCTTAAATTGCTGTTTTGGTCATGATCATTCCCCAGAAACCTCCTCTTTGTTTAAAGGCAGCTAAACTTTGCTAAGCAATTGCAGCAGGTGCCTTGCCCTTCCTTGCTGCCCATCAGTAAGTGCCTTTCCTTCTCTCTGCTCGCGATGGGCTCGCTGCTGAGCACTTACCACGCAGGACATCTTGGAGGGCTGCACCAGAACCCCCCAGTCCCTGCCTTCCTCCTCTTCCACCTGTCTGTGCTAGCCCTGGCATAGGCTCTTCTTACAGGAGATGTAGGGTTGGGTTTTTTTTGGAGTGCAAAGCTCCTTCTTTTGAAAACCCATGAACTCACAACTGCTCACGTGGCAGGGCTCAGCCTGGCTGTGCAGCCAGGAGTGGTTTATTATGAGAAATGGTCTGTCGGCTGCTGCAGACTCGCAGCAACATAAATGTGTTGTCTGCAGAAACAACAGAGGAGTGGGGAGAGGCAGGGAGAGATTAGCTGTGAGTGGGAGGGTGAAGATATGGGGAGTGGAGGTCACAGGAAGTGTGGGTTTGAAAACAAGACCAGAACATAATGCCAGTTGCCCTGTGATTTTTTTTTTTAAGTAAAAAGGCAGATATCGCTGGCAGGTTTTAACATTGGCAGGTGTCCAGAAACTCCTTCCAACACTATTAACTTATCTGTATCAGTTCTGCAGCCCCCCTCCTGTCAGCACTGCTCATGGGGCCATTGGGAGAGTACTGTGGTGGTGTTGGGTCACTTCCTTCTCAGCTATCAGATCACAAAAAGAGGTTGCTATTTTTTGAGACTGAGAATAAATTGGAGAAAAATCGGTGGGTCCATATCTGACCGCTGACCAAATCAAAGCCTCACGTCAGAGTAGGAAGCATCAAAGAGGGTTTTAAGTACTGAATATTTGTCACTGACTTTTGCAGGCTCCATTGCTCTTACCCCTATCTTCCTCACTTGTTCATGCTGTGCATGCAGAGTCAGGGAGGGATGATAATGGACTTGCAGTTGTACTTGCTGTTCCCATAACAAATGGCAGGATCTTCACATAAATTGTTTGAACATGTAACACTGCTCTTATTTCTTAACGATAAGGGCTTAGGAGCTGCCCTTTTCCAAAATGAAAGAAATGAACCAAACGTTATCTCTTTGTTTTAAAAAATGATCCCTGCAACTACAACAACAAAAAGCCATTATGATGATCCGTAAAGGTCTTGCAAGCTTTTACAGGAGAGATTTTCCACTCACCCAGTCTGGCTTCACTCCCATTCCCTCTCCCTATTCCCAACCCACGTGGTTCAAGCTTTCTAGGGCAGTTCAAGCTCCTAGATACAGCTGAGCTGAATGAATCTGGCCTGGAGGACATGTCAGAGGTCAGTCCTGGGGGTAGAATTATCTCCTCTGGATACTGTGCCTAAAGCCAAGTTCTCTAGACCTTGCTCCGGTCCCAAGTGCATCAATCATCAATTATGTATCTATACCCACTGTTTACACAGGTTTCTTGTTTATAATGAAATATTTACTTCGAGGCTCTGCATCTGTTGTTAAGCCCAAAAGCAGTATCTATTCCTTATGCCGAGGAAAAAGGTGTCACCATAACTTTTCAGTACTGTGGCACAGATCTATCAGGTGGCTGGTGTTGGACCTGTGCCAAGACATGGCGAGATGCTTGCTGACTCCGGCCTGGACCAGCGGACAGAGTAGGGGTGAGTTTAAACTTGAAAATTTCTGAGTTTAAAGAAATAAACCTCTTCTTTATCTTGCATATAATAGATCTATGCTTCTGGGGGTAGTGGGGAGAAATTAAGAAAACGAGTTTGAGCAGCATATACAGAGACACCCTTTTAATGCACACACACATTAGAGTTTGCACTGATGAGTGAGGTAAAAAATGTGATGATGTGAAGTCCCTTTGAGGCCATCCCAAGACAGAGCTTGAGCCCTTGAAGTGGTTTCACAATCCCTGGAACAGAAGGCTTGGAAACTTAACCCCTTTATTTCTACAGAGCCCTCCTAGCTTAAACATGCTTATGTAGGTTAATGCACACACCCATTAACTTTCCCACTGTCAACTGCTGTTAGTGTAGCTGCTTAGAGCCCTGCTGGGAGGGAGATGGATGGGTTCCTCCAGATGCCGTCTTGATGCTGCTTCTTTTAGATCAGTCCCAGGGGATGCAGATCCTCGATGGCCCTCCTTGAGCTGTGCGTGGCCGAGCAAAGCAGTCCATATGCATGCTCTCTCACATTAGATTTCCTATTTAACAACATCCCATGCTAGTCTCAGGTATATTAAGTGGAAGTAATGTTTTCTCCAAAGTTGATAAGCATAACTGCTTCCCAGGTGGAGAAAAAAGAGCCACTGAGGGCTTCAGAGATATGGGCTGAGCCAGCTGCAGAAGCGTGAATTAGCTTGCCAGTTACAAGAGTTGCCAGTCAGCCTTGTACCTAATCCACTAGATCATGGCTGAAACCTGGGGTCCGCATGGGGAGGTGCTGGGAGTGGAGAAGGAAACAAAGGAAAAAGAGAGGGTGATACATGAATGAGAAGAATGAGACATATAAAGGCAAAATCCTTATGTATCTGCAGAGGCCTTATGAACTAACTGGGTGATAAGAGTGACTTCCTTCCATGCATTCTGTATTGGGTATTTACCATGGCTGTGTCTCAGCAAAATGTTCCCCTGCACAAGACTGTAAGGAGATGGTCGGCATCAGTATGCTGCATGCAGTAGAAAGCATGTGGATTTACTCAGCTCTCTGGGTGGTAAAGAATCGGGAGCATTTTTTATTGTCTGGACAGGAGTTAATATTAATGTATTTTTCACTGTCTTCCTTTGGATGTATCACAAAATCAGTCTCTGCAAGGAGAAGCCAGAGGAGGAGAGGGGAGGGAGAGACAGCTAGAGCCAGTGCAGATGGGAGGCATGGCTGAGTGACGAAGAGTGAAAGATGCTAACCAGGCTCAGGCCACACACAAAAGGCTGGCTGCCTTCCTGACCCTCCCTAACTGTGGAGAAAGGCAGACCTTGCAAGGCTGTGACTGAAAGGGAGCACGCTCTTTTCCGCTCATGTCTGCATGCGAGTACCGTGAAACTGTGGGGTCAGTCTCATCTTCCAGAAGAAATCCCCTATTGGCAAGGAAGAGAAATGGGTTTTGTTCGGCCCCATAGAGAGTTGCTGGGAGTGTTGTTCTTACAACTGAGCTAGAGAGTTGGGTTGAAAGTCTTCCAGCTGCTGGACACCTGCTGCTGGAGCAGCTCCACCTCTGCTGCTTAAGAAACCAGTCTGTCTTGGAGGTACGACCCACGGGTGGAGACAGGAGAAAGTTTTCCAAATCCTAAGCAACTTCTGCTTGCCTGAGGTGTTGCTTCTTTGTACAATTAATTTCTGGTCTCTTGTTGACAATTACCCTAAATAAAAAAGGAATAGCCAGCTGGCTGCAGTGCAGGGGTGTGGGGTACAGCCAAGGGTGTTTTGGCAGTGGATGGAGGAGAGGAAGAGAGAGAGCTACTGCATTCTGACCCAGACCTCATTGCTGCTGCTTAACCTGCATCTGTAGCAGGGAGAGGGGAGAGCAGCACTGCCCACCAGTGCTGCTCTGGATGGTTCCAGGGTCTCAGTGCAGTGCTGCTGTGTACTCAGCCCCTACACAGCCCAGGAGAAGACTTGCCATGGTGTGGGGCATCCACCCGTGCTGGCCAGAGCAGGCAAGGTGGCTTCTCAAGGTGCTCAGAGTGGATCTATACTCTTCCAAGGAGCTGTGTCAGGGTGGAGGGTTTGACTGTGCTGGTCTGGCCCTGGCGTGGTGCTGGGCTGCTGTGCCTGATTTTCACACACACAGCCTTGGCTGTGCCTTGGTGCTGGCTGGCTTTGGCAGGTGGCTACCACAGGGAGGAGAGAAGAGCATGGGGTCTGCCCGAGAGAGGACCTCTCTCACCTGTGCTGGCTCACAGAGCTCTGTGCTGATCCCTGTCAGAAGCCTGCTGTTGTTTAGGATAGAGGTAGTCTTCCTCATACACCCACAGCTCCCCCGTATTTGCCCAACCACCTCTTCCCCAGGCTGGGGAAAACAAAGGCTGGACAAATGTGCCCTGGACCAAGCTGTGACATCCCAAATCCAGGGCTGTGCTCCCTGGGGAGAAGCTCCATGCTGTCCTATTTAGGCACTTTATATTGCCTAATTGGAGTTGCTGGGGATTGCATACATCGATCGGTGGAGCACAAAGTGACATGACAACAGCTGTCATGTGTCTCTGATTTTCTCTCTCCTCCCCGAAAGAAGTCTGGACAGAAGACTACATGCATTTGCTGCCCTACAGACAAGCACATGTAGATGTGTGTTTGTGTGCCCTTGATGGCACATCCTAGAGGAGACACAGACGGAGACGTGCCCTCTGCGGGCAGCGGGAAAGGGGCAAACCTGCAGCAGCCCCTCTCTACAGGCTGAGCTGTAGAGGCAGCTCCGACCCCATCCTGTTCCCCTGTGCTCTGAAGCCAGTGAGCACAAACACGAGGGTGGGAGGACAGTCCAGCTTTTATTTGTTTTGCACGGTGGATTTTGCTGTTTTCTGAGCTCAGGAATGCCGCCTGCTCCTCCGCCTCCTCTAGTGCAGCTGCACCTCTCTGTCTCAGCCCCAGCTGCCACAGCTTAGCTTTGCCTCCAAACACATTCTTTTGCTGGGTGCAGTGCCTCTGTGCTCTCAGATGGAGATTGGCTTGTAGCTGTCTCTGCCTGCATGGCATCTGCTTCCCTCTGCCTTTTTAATCCTCTGCATTTTCCATAACCTAACATAAACGAGTAACAAGTCTGGGATGCACTTCCCCAGCCAAGGGGACAAATCTGGGGCTGTGGTGTTTTACACCTACTGTGATTTCTGCAGCAGTCCTTCTTTCTTTTTCTTTCCTCTTTTTTTTCAATACACATCAGACTTGTGAGAAATGTATTCTTATGTCAGTAATGTTCAAAGGCGAAAAGAAAAGCTGCCAGAGGAGAGCTTTAAAAGTCTGACATATTATCATTCAGAGCAGAATTTTCAGTACAATTATTCTGGAATTCTTCCAATAAATAAATGGTACAGACTTTTAAGGGAGAGCTTTTAGGTTAATGGAAATATTACTTAAATTAAAATACATCCCATTCAGCCATCAATTCCACTGTCATTGCAGCATGTGTTTAATGTTAATGACATGCACAAATAAAAAGGAAGGAACTGACTTGTTTTGTTGTGTCCAAAGCTGAGTCTGATCTGTTGTGGAAAGTTAAATACAAGCCAGAGGGGGCACAAGGCAACATCAACAGAGGCATGGTTAAAATGTACTTGCAGAAGGTATATTGCACAGTACTGTGCATGGGCAAGTTAAGAAATATGTTTGGTCTAGTATTTTCATTTAATTGATTTTTAATTTTTTTTGTCTCTTGGTGACTTTACGAGGAGGCCTTCTACAGCTTACAGGCTCTGTCTCTTTGTTTTTTGGAACCTCATACAGGGGAGAGCGGATCCCAGATTCCAGCTGGGGCAGGTTCCAAGTTCACTCTTGCTCCAAGGAAACAGTGGGCAGCTTGGAGGGGAGCTGCCAAATTCAATCTGCAGTTCCCAGATGAGCTCTCACCAGACTAGGTTTCATGCCACCTGCATTAGGCCCTTCTGCTTCCAGCTGAGCTGGACAACCTGAGAGACAACTCCCTGGGCCTTTGGAGCCTGTGCTTTCCATTCTGGCAAGGGGACAAGGACAAGAGACAGGTGAGCGAGCAAAGAGGAAAAGCCAACTGGCTTCTACCTCTTTTGCCTTTTGCTTTATGATTTATGCTGGATTGGGAGGGGGAAAGGCAGCAGAGAAGGTTTCTACATTTTTTAGTGTGTCACTTGTCAGCAGGTGACAGGACTCTTGCTTGAGATGGACGTGAGCTTGGCTGCTCACCCACTGTAGGGGTTTTTGTCTTGACCACCCTCTCTGATGCAGGTGTGTGTCTTCAGGTTGGTCACCCAGGTTTGGGTCTGCTGCGGCTGCCCTGGGGAGAGCAGATGCAGAAGCAGCCTGGGAAGATCAGTCTCCAGCAGACAGCATCCCCCTTGGAAAGGGTGGCTCTTAGCTGCAGGGCCATGGGGAGCAAGGATGGATTAAGCTAGCCCAGGCGAGAGCTGTTACATCATAGCCACTGGTGCTGTGTTGCATCCCCACCCTGAGAGTCCCCTGGAGCCCATCTGCCCTTCTGGAATCTAGATGCAGATACATTAGGGATTTTCTCTGAATCCTCGCTGGGCTGCCCACCCAGGGCACAGAGTACAGCACTTAAAACACCGATTATAAACACAGTGCTTACAAAGTTCAGGCCTGAGGTCTTTAAATGGGCTTGAGAAGGGTCTCAAGGCAGCATCTACATGGGTGCAGCTGTAGTGAAGGTACTTAGTGACTCAGTTCAGCCTTCAGTCCATAGACTGAAGCATTTTATTCAACAGAATAAGCCAGCACAGGGATTGAAAGGTGAGAGGGATCATTGCGCATTGGTGTCTTTCATACTCATGGCAACATCCAATATCCGTATCAGGATAACTCCAATAACAGCAGTCTAGGTGATAGCTACTTCCCACCTTTCAGATGACAAACTGGCCACTGTTATTGAGGACACAGGACCGCATCTTCAGAAACACTTCTTCCTGTGGAAAGGAGTGAGCAGGTTTATCTGGCTCCCAGGGCAAGTTCTCCTTGCCGCATTTGTCCTTCACTGAAGGTCTTAGGGCAGGAGGGCTACTTCCAAGTGGAAGGCTACAGGCACTACAAGACCAGGCCTTAGCCTTCCTTGAATCTGTGAAGATTTTACCTGGAGCTTGTTCTCCAAGATTTCCTGACTTCTTGGTCTGTTCAGCAACGTGCAGGGAAAAGTACTGGATCCAATTTCATGTCCCTATGGTGCTTGGGGAATGTTTGTAGCAAAGGGAGAAATTACTCAAATTGAATCTTGAAGTGGCTTTAAGAGAACAGAACTCCCAAGCAAGTCACCAGCATATCCCTGGGTTTCTCATGCTCCCTTCTCAGGCTTTGCTATGCAAAATGAACAGTGCTTTTCTTGTGGAGACTAAGAATAACTTTCAGGCCAAGTTCCAAGGTCAATCCATCCATCTGACTTTTTCCATCTATATGAATTAACTGTCTTCAGCACAAACTTGAACAGTGCAAATGCATCACTGCTAGAGCATGTTTAGAGAACAGCTTCAGGATGACCGAACACATTGTTACTTGTACACAGGCAGGATTCCCAGACATTACAATGCAGTTGCTATTCGGGCTCAGTTACCACTGTGGCTTCCCAGTCTCTCTTTTCTTTGCAGGTTACTCCTTTGCCACAGAACAAATGTTTATTTTTCACCAGTAGCACAAGGTGTATTTTCCTGGGATTCCCTTGAGTGTTCCTTGCTTATGGCCAATTGAAGAGACATTCATGAATCTGACTGTTGGGCGTAGTCACGGCTACTTTTCTATCCTCCAGGGGTAGGGGTAGGCTTTCACTCAGGGGCACCGTTGTTCATGTCCAGTGGGTTTTGTTCCTTTTTTTTTGTCCTTCTCCACATTCACGTGAAATTGTTCTTGCTTTCATCTTTCTAGCCTGCTCCTTCCTCTCAGATCCTCTGTCTTGGTTCAAAGGGTCCTTGTGCCAGCAGACTAATGCACACCTGGTGCAACCTAGGGACAATTCACTCCCAGGGAAACAATAGGCAGTTTGTGCATTCTCATCATCACCAGGGGCTTCCTGTAATGGAAAATAGCTCAAGGTTTCTAAGGTTCTCCCACAACAAAATAAGCCTGTGGGCAGATGTAAAATCAACACATCTCTATTTGTTTTGGCCTTGAGCCCACCACAGCCAATATTGTCTTCTTTGGGAAGTGAATTCCTTTGTATTACCCTCTGCTTCCCTGCACTTGGACTGTCTGCTTTGCAGGACCTTGTCTGCTTAGTGCAGTCTCAGGGTGAAATCAGTACTTTCCTCTTTAGCAAAGTATTTTCTTCATATGAGACCGCTTTTTTGGCTGGGGTTGCCATTCATCACACTTACACTAGACCTGCTTGGTATTGATACATACTGACCGATTCCCATTTGGGAAATGGGCATGGCAGTTTTTCTGTCTCTCCTAGGGGCATTCTGAAGAAGCTATGTTAAATTATCCTAGCCTCTGGTCTGTATGATTACTGTATGTGATTACTGCCTGTCGTCCAGGTAGATTTATGTAGACAGACAGTGTAGGATGTAAGACGAATCTTCTGAAAATGGGACAACTCACTGTTAACAAATGCTTGGTTGTCTCTTTGACCTGAGATTGGGGGCAGACGTTGTGCTTTCCTGGTTTACCAGGAACACCCGTACTGCCTGAGAGCAGGAAAATATCTCTTGGGGGATCCTGCAGTGGTGGGAGGCATACATGCCATGGGGGAAGAGTTTGGACTCTGTCCAGTATATCTATGCAGCAGTCACTTGTAATCATTGCCAATCCAATGAGAGTAGTAAGTAGTTACGGACTCCTGCATAGATTTATTGGTCTGAGGTGATACCAACTGGCAGAGATAAAGCAAGGGACAATATTTACCAGAAATAAATGTTGACATTTATGGAAAACCTAGAGTGTGTGTTCACATCTATTTTGAATGTTTTTGCGAGAGATACCTGAGAAGTCTCCATTATGGGTATATCTTCCAAGGGGTAATAAGTTTTTCTCTTAAGCTAATATTCTAAAGGCATAGATTAAATTAAAGGTTCATTTAAAAACTATTTCTTTTCCCTTGGAAGGTGAATAATATTTTTCACTTACACTGCTGCAGTCCATCATAATGTTTTTATTTGCATGTGTAATTTGGTTATGTGGTGCTACTTTGAGCTCAGTATTAATCATTTTTGAGGAGTAAAGAACAATCTGAGCTCTGGCCCTTTACATTAATTTATAAATTAAACCCATCAAATAAAGTCTTGCCGCCATTGATGTTGACATTAAAAATGCCATGGATGTCATTGGGGCTGGGGTTTTACCCAATACTTTTATACTTCAACACTCACCTAAATGTTTGCAGAGTCCACATCTTACTGGCCATCTGTGTGCCAGAGGCTCTCCTCGTGTTTAGCCAGTAACTACTCCAGTGAAGACCTTGGTCTTCAAAGTCTTGTTGCAAAAATGCTGACCTGCTTTTCATATTCCAAGAGCAGAACAGGTTAAGGGAGAGAAATCTGGGCTGTCCACACCGTTTGTGCTTGGTGGTTACTCAGGGTCAGTGTTTCTCTGTGCAGTCAGGCAGGTGTAGATTTTTATTTGCCCAGGTCTATCTCACAGCAACAGAGAAAGACCTTATAAACATGGGACAATCTGACATGATAAAGCTGGGCAGCAAGGGAAACTGTCCAGTCTTTTAGAACTAACATATATGCATGCATTTAAGGAATGGTATATTATGTAGCTGAGACAAAAATGTATTGAAACACATCAGAATTGTGAACCGAAACACTGAGCTATGGATGGATGCTGTTTCCTGACTAAATAAATATCCTTTGTGGTTGGTTTGGGTTTATTTTATCTCTTTATTTTTCACTCTCACTATTCAGTAGGGGGTTTTGGGTTCCTTGGACTCTGCAGAAGATCAGTCATTTTCTCCCTGTGGCATTCTCAGCAGAGCATCTTCATCCTTTGTCTATTCACAGCTGACTGGGTGCACTGAAGTGTTCTTATTCTTTTTGTTTCCTAAAAAACTTAGTTGTAGAGAGAAAAATCAAAAAAGAGGGTCAACTAACTGGGCAGGTCCCTGTAGGGAACTCAAGGACCTTGCCTTTGTTGAGATTGCTTGGAGCTTCATGATGTTAATATTTTCCACCTGATAAGTTAGCCAGACACAAGAGGTCATGGGTAGTTTTTACTGAAATGATAAAAGTGTTTTGTTTGGGCTTATTTAGTTTTGTGTTTTGTTTGTTTTAATACAAATCCTGACCAGAGCCAGAATCAAATGACAGTGTCTGCACCCAGCTTTCTGCCAGCACTAAAACAAAATGATAAAACTGCCTTTTTGTTAGTTTGTTTGTGTTTTGGTGCTTTTTTTTTTTTTGTCGTGGGCATAAATTCCCAGTTCTTGTTTCCTTTTTTCTATACTCTCTGCTTCCCTGGAGTATTGCCACTCTGCTGCAGACACAAGGCCATAACCGGATAAGCTCTCCCCTTTGTACCTGCATTTACTTGCCTGTGTTTAGGATGGAAGCAGTGAAGAGCCCTTCACAAGGGCTGTGAGTGTAGGACAGCAACTGCATCCAAACAGCAAGAGCCTCTGCAGGTGAAACAGAGACCATCTTCCCTGTTTCCAATTGCACCTGCCTACCCTGCAAATTAATCTCTGGGAGCTTGAAGATGGGCACCCAGAAAATGAGGTACAGATAGTGGCAGTGTGTGACAAACTTAGATTAGGAGTGATCTTTCACAGCCAGAGTTGGTACTCATTTCTGAACTCATGGGCAGCAAATACTCACTGACATCAGTGGGAGCACAACGGGGGCTCGCCTTGCCCACAGTTACTATATCAAATGACCTGTAACTTAAAAGGTCTTGGATGAAATTTATTAGTGTACACTAAACACATCAGTTTACAGTGATGTTTAGCTCAAGACAAACCCTGAAGAAGTGATAAGCTAGTGAAAATCAGGAGAGGGAAAAAGAATAAATTAAATCTAGGTTATTTTATTATTGATTTTTTTAGTCTAAATACCTGTGGATAATTTTGTTCCAGTTCCACAGAAACAATCCCTCTTTGCAGAAGAAATTTCAGATCCCACAGTTTCCAAAAGAAGCCATGTACTTGAAAGGTTTTATTACGGAAACTATGCTCATTGTTAAGTAAAGAGAAATTCCCTCTTATTTCTCATCATTGACACAGGTCCTTAGCTGACCTCCTGGAGTTTCCTAGTAGTCTGTTGATGGTGCTAATCAATAACATTGCCACCACTGCTGTTTCCAGGTACATGCCTGTGCTGGCATGTGTCTGAAATGGCTTCTTCAAACACTGTTCCATTGCTTTTTCAGTTTGGGAATTAAAATGGAAAGTGCATTCAATCCTTAATATAGAAAGAAAAATGGAAATTATATATTGAAATATTTAAAGTGGTTAAAATAGCAATCAGCACAAAGTGACTTTGGTCCATTTTTTAAAAGCAGCCCCCCCAATAGCAGGCAAATTACAGGTCATCAGACTCAGATCCAGTCTCCCTTCTCATTTTGATGAGATTTTGTGGCTCTTCCATTCATTAATGGTAATGCATGAAATTATGCTTTAAGACAGTTAGAAATGAAGACAAGAGATGCTGCTCGTTCAAAAGTATTTTGCATAATGCAATGACTTTTAAGTCTGGGTAATGCCAAAGATTGATAGTGCAGTCTAGAAGCAAATAAAATGCTGACATATACTCTGCAAGCTTTTCTTCTGTAGATAAATATCTTTGCTGCCACTGATATGTGCATCTTTGTCCAGCTTTGTCCAGCTGTGTGCTGTGGTACAGAGCCATCATTTTATTCTTTGGACAGATAAAAGTTCGGAAATGTACAGGCCAGCAATTTGTTATACTTAGTGGCCTGACAGAGATTTCTGAATGTTACGTGGACATATCAGAGCAAAGAAATAATGTGATGATCAAAATCAACATGAATAGGAGTATTTACCATGCACTATTTTGGTGGTTTTTTTCCTAGCCTGAAACTAGCTAACCCTTCAGACATGTATATTGCTAATAACACATATATGCTTTCATAACTGCAAATGGCAACCCCACAAGGATTGTACTGCACTTCGGCAAAAGATGTTTTCTCCAAAACCAGTTGTTTAGAAAAATCATTAATTAATTAACTTGTGGTTCCATGAACAAAAGGCACTTCAATTATTATTTTCCCATGTCTTTTTGGTGTTTTGTTTAGAGGCCTGTTTTTTGTGATATTCATTCTTCTAACTCTTTTTGGTAAGTATATTACTAGACCCTCTACCTGACAAGTCATCTATAATACCATTCAGAGAAATGGTGGCTAAAGGAGCCTGGGAAAGAGAGTGCTTCTCTTTTTTGCTGGGCCTGCTAGTCATGAGGTGTCAGGACAAAAAGAGAGATTTCACTTCCCTGGTTCCTGTCTTCTTGTGGGTATTTTGAGAGCACAAAGTGTCACTGAGCCAGTGCAAAATCCTGTGAGGGCACTAGGACTGAACCCATCCATCCCCATGTAAAGACATGGCCCCAAATGCCTTGGATCAGCTTTTCAGGGGAGCAGGGAGCTAACAGCTCAGCAGGAGCAATGGTGATGCCCAGGTCCATAGCAGTCTCATAATCTCCAGGTGTGGTCTGTGAGGCACAAACTCTGTGACTCTCCCCAAAACAAGAGACCCAGCTAAGTGGGTCGGGAGGCTGGCGATCAGCATCCACGGAGGTTGGGTGACCAACATTCAAGCGCTGCTGGTGAAGAAATGCTGCAGTATCCTGAGGTCAAGCAGTGACTTAGAAAAAGCTGAAGGTCTTGATGTGCCATGGTAGGAGGCCAAAGTGCATGTCAGTGTTTAAAAGCAAGCGTTGCTTGTGCTAGCTCATAAATATTATACTTGTCATCTTTCCCCCTGCCGGTAGACTCAGATACCAGGCAGGTTTAACTCCATTTTAAATCTGCTATGTCTATGACTGAAATCATAATATTTATGCAGGGTAGTTTTTCAAGAAGCTTAGTGAATGTGAAAACAAGTTCCTGGGTTTTCCCCTTCCATGGAAGCAAGCTGAAGGTCAGATTTACAACATCGCAAGCTACATTCTGTGCTCATTTACACAGCTGTAATCTTGAGTTATGCCACCGAGGACAAGCAATTGCTCCAGACTTACAGGATATAACTGACAGCAGAATTTAGCTTGGGGTTGCCAAAGCTTGATAGAAAAGGAGCTGTGAGGGTGGAATTTGGTGCTCGTGAAGTAGCTTGTATATATTCAAGGAATGCATGAGCCCAAAGATTTATTAGTAGTGTTTCAGAGCATTATTGAAATTAGGCTTAATTATCTGTGTAATTTGCTGGAACCAGCATTTTAGCATTTTTGATCAAGTATATGCCATTAATTTTAAAAAGAGATGTACCAGGCTGCTCTAAAAAGCGAAATAAAAAAATTTAAAAAGAAAGCCCATCATTTCTAAATTGCGTGTTTCAAAAGTTTCAAAGGTTGTTATCGGTTGAGTCCTTCTCCCCCCCTTTGCAAACAAACAGTCCATTTGCAGTCTAATTGTATGGAAAAAAGTTCACGTTAACCCCTGAAGGTTATTTCAGCAAGCAGAGAAAAGAATTGTCTCCTTGTTCCCAAGCTTGCCTGGCTCTGCCATCCCTCTCCCTCTTGTCCTTGCTCCAGCCCCATTATGCCATTTGGAAATGGTGCTGGCTGTCCTTGGATGGAGGAGCAGAAGACAAAGCTGTGAGCAATAACCAACCTGCTCCTTTGCAATGAAGAAAGTGCAAGGATCCTGTTCAGACCTGTACCCCGTTCTCCCTGTTCAGACATGCTCCACAGGTACTGCTTGGTTCGAAGGTATCATCTCCATGCCTAAGCCACTGTTTGTGCAGTGCTCCTGGCAAAGAGGAATGTTCTTGTGCTAAAAACAACAGCCATGACAAGGTGCAGTGCACCTTGCTTTTCTGCTGGTTTCTGTGGAAACTTTGGAGAAGATCCTTTGCTACTTTCTTTGTCATGCATTTAATCGCAGTAATCATGCTTCCCTCTTTCTGAAAGTGTGCTTGGAGGATACAACCATTATTGTGTACAAATAGCTTGAAGCTTACATGAAGACTAAAGCTGAAGGCAAGAGGAATGACAACACAGCCAGGTTATTAGCTGTCCTTTTGCCAAACCTCTGCCCGAAGAGGCCTTTGGTTTGGGGCAGCTGCTGAGAGGTGGTTTTTTCATGGTCAGCACTTCTCTAGTTCAGATTTTCACTTCCTTTTTTTTTTTTCTTCATACCTTCTTAACCTCTGCCTCCATGTAGGTGTCCAGCAGCACAGACATCGTCAGCACATCATTTTGGGAGGCAAGCAGTAAACATGAAGGTGGGGATGCTGTTATTGAAATGTTCTACACACTGGCTCAAACAGTGGAGAAGCATCAGCTCAGACTTTCCCAGTAAATGATTAACTTTTGTTTGCACAGAGGAGAGAGCCACAGTAAGAATGCAATTAACTACACTGGCAGCCCAGTCAGGCCAGCAGTCAGCGGTGCTCTCGCTTGCAGCTCCTGGCTCTGCAGGTCTGATTTGAGAGTAACTAATTAAAAGCAGGTGCAGGCTAGTAGACTTGTTGAATTAATGCACAGTGTCTTCTTTTCGGTGTTCCCAGGCATTTGTAGCTCACAAAAATAGAGCAGGCACTTGGTGCTACAAATAATAATAGAGTGCTGATGACGGAGGTAATTAATCCTTTATTATTGTGGTGTGATAGGCTGCTGCTAGGGCTGCCATTCAAGTACTTCTTATGCAAAAACATGACTCAGAGGTGAAAGAACATGGAGTAGGAGAAAGACAGAAGAGCGTTCTAATGGACTTGCTTGTGTTATGGGCACAGATACATCTTCAGGGTTTTGGCAGGATTGTCAAGACCTGGTAGTCAAAACTTAAAACCAGAAATCCACTGCACTATATTCTGGGTTCTGCCTTTGACTCAACGGGGCACTTTTAACAGGCAGCAGCTTAAAATAAAAATGCAGTCTCGTTCAAATGATACACAACCATGAAAGAGAAATGCAAGGCCATAACCGTACCTCACTGTGGCCTTTCCTTTCTCTTTTATTGCTTCCTGAACATCCTCAGTTGGCCATTGTCATTAACAGGCTACTGACTCCAGTGGACATTAGGTTAATCCCAGCGCTGCTCTTCATGATGGTGCAGGAGGTGATAGTCTTGCTTCAAGGGAGATTGGCTTTGACTGGAGGTAATGCAGATGTGTAAGGAGCTGCAAAAAGAGCAAATACTGTTTAGGGTTATTTATTTCCAACAACAAATGCTGGTCCCCTTACTGGTTCAAATCAAACTCCAGGACTCAAGTATCTTTTCCAGCTAAAATTAAGGGTAAATTGTGAAAATGTCAGCAGCCTTCTCTCTCTGTTGTCTCTACTTGCTTGTAATACCCCTTCTTCCCAGACACAGGAATTTTGGGATTTTATGAGATGTCAAGGAGGAAACAACCTTCTGCAGCAGTAGCCCCAAGATGTGCCAAACATAAGATGCTTCAGCCTCAACACAAGGAAAAACCCCAAAACATAATGTATGTGTTTACTTTAAAGACAAGGAGTGATTTCATGCTCTTCTTGTTACTTCATGATGAAAACGGTCCAACGCCATTAGGAATGTTTATAGTGGGAAAATAATGCCAAGTCTAATAAATGATCAGATAGGACAGACCATGTTTTATTCAGTGTGGGAACCAAACACTGCCATATTGTACAGATTTGCTGATCTGGAAGAATTGTTCTTGCCTTACAGAATGCAGCTCAAAAGCCGAGCGCATGAATATGACAGTTTTCTCTTTTTTAATGCAGAGAATTTTAAGATAGAAACATTGCTTGGAGAGTTTTCTAAGGGATTCTGATCAACTTACGTAAGTTCAGGAAATCAGCAATAATTCATTATCCTGCCATATTTTCCAGTGGCTTTTGTTTTCCTTGCATCACAATTCTTATCCCATTAGAGGCAAATAGTATTCAAGTATTTGGATGAGGGCTAGTATTCTGCTAAAAATTTTAATGCTAACTCCGTGGTAGGGAAATAGCTGAGAGCAGTTCTTAGAGCAAGGATAGTTTCCGATTCTTTTCTTCCTCTTTGCTAGTTACCTGTGGCCCTGTGGGAAATTTACATGGTGGAGTGTTTGCCCTCAAAGGGCACATAAAAGGTTTGAAAAAACACTTTTCTACCACCGTGTGTATTTTACAACAGCAAGAAACATTGCTGACATTATCCTGGCTGTTGGTCCAGATGGGAGAGAGATGGGGAGGGTCAGGCCCTAAATCACTGCTCAGGTCATAGAAAATTTAGTTGTGGAGTGTTTGTGTGTGTGTGTGTGTGTGTGTGTGTGCGCGTGTGTGTGTGTGCGTGCATGTGTGCATAACCATGTGTTGTGCCTGTGACAAGCATGATTTTTTGTTTTTTGAACTCCATGCCTCTGAAATTTCCAGGAAGCTGCTCTTCAGTGCTGACAGTTGCTATAGGGGTGATGGCAGCAGTGAGGTGGTTTTTGTTCATGTCTTCTCGTCTTCATTAATTTCCAGTGTGTCATTTCAGCTGAAAATATGCAATTGCTGTTAACACATTCAAAAGCATGATGTTGGCTAGGTGGTTATTTATGTCACAGTAAATATTTGATGAGGAGGTGTGTTATTTTTAGCCACAATCCCAACATATTATTGAAATTTATAGGCCTGAAATAGGTCATCTAAACACATGATCGTTTGTTACCTTTACAGTTTCCTGAGGGTTTTTTCCATTTTCCTTCACAATTTGAACTGAAAAGGCGGTGATTCACAGAGTGTTGGTATAGGTTGTTGCACATAAGCTGCATAGCAGGGGCAAACATCAAGTCTCAAATCGCAGGACCCATGCTGATGGGGGATGCTGCAGCCACTGAAGCAATAAACCCATAAAGGCTGTGCAAATACGTGAATGTACAAATGGATCTCAAAGCTGTGATTTTCATATTCCAGCAATCACTGCCGTAGGAGTGCATGACTGACAGCACAAAGGACTTAGATTTACTGTAGAGAGATGTAAATTGATAAGCCAGTAGACAGCCATCATTCTTCCTTTATTCTCTCTCTGTATCCCATGTCTTTCTCTGCTGGCATAATCAAAGCTGACACAGTGCATTCTGTACCAAGTTATATTTTTTGTAATTATAAGACAGTACATGAGCTCTGATGTTGTTATTCAGGAAATGGCACAAAGCTCACTGAAATACAGGTTTCCAGACTGATCATCTGGTAATATTGTTTTTCACATAGATTCTGGATACTCAGACTCTACATCTATGTCTTTAAGCTGTCTAGGTGCTTTAAGAAGGGATGAGTACAATAGAAAAAAAATGAGGGAGCTTTTCCTTTTGTGCAGAGGAAAAAATATACAAAGTGTGAGATACCGGCTTGCTTTCTCCTTACCAGCAGCTGAATCTGAAGCATTTTGCCACACTATTTCTAAAAAGGTTTGTAGGGAGCTGACTTGGGGGAGAAGAGTTACAAGAATTCAGGAAACAAAAAGAGGGAGATCACCCATAAAGACCTGGCTGAGCAATCAGCCTTCCCCTTAGCTGACTGACTGGTGTGGCACACCTCTCATGTTTTGAGGCCGAAGGGTCCTTTTCCACTGATTCATCTCATGAGGCTCAGCTGCCTCTGACTTGAATTGCAATGTTTTTAGATCTAAAAAGAACAGACTATGAGATATAACGGAGTTGTTATAATACAGATGCATTTGGAAATCTCATTTTTCCTCAGGTCTTAAAAAGTGTGGTAAAATCTGAACGCTAATATTGAGGCCCTTTGACCTCAAATGCATACACCGAAAATTCAAATCCCCCCTGGACCCAGTGAATGTGTGACTTGAAAGAAGGCAAATGAATGAAGCCTTCCATGCTCTGGAGCTCCAGTAGAGAGGTGCTGCAGATCACCTGGGAAAATCCCAGTGCTGTGACTAACTTTCCATATACTTTCATTTTAAAATTCTCTGGTATTTTAATTGAATTAATAAAAATAGCAAAGAGAAAGAAAAAGGGTATTTGGATTTTTTACTTAAAACAGATTGAAACTAGTAGGAAAAATGGGATTATCTCACTTGATAAAGTCGAGATTGTTACTTTTCATCAAAAAACTTTTGTCTCTTTCAGTGTCAGACTTCTTTTGCACTTCCAGAAATAAAATGAGAAGGCTATAGCTATACTTCACGGATGTTTATGTTCAGGTCTTGTCTGCTCACTGGGCTCCAGACTCATGGTATCTCAAGTCTTGCTTTGCCTCACTGACCTACATGCACAATGACCATAAGGCAGAAAGCAAGGTCTTTTTCTCCCTTTCATCTTTAATACAGGGAACTTCCTACATCCAGTAGCTCCTCTGCTTAAATATAACTAACAGGTAGTTTCAAACAGGCAGAATTTATTTTTATTTTTTCTTTAAGTTATTAAATCAGGTGCCAGAATTGGGAGCCTTTTTATGTTAAACTGCTTCTGTAGTTGATGGAGAAGGAAAGATGCTTCTGATGGGAGATGAAGATCTTAGGTGCCCTTTGGAAACACCTGGTTCTTGATGGAGATGGTACCTGATTTCAGCATCTCAATTTTAAATGCTTCCAGTTAAGCAGGATGGACCTTGTGCTCTTCATGCTGGTCATGCACTCCTGTCAAAAGGCAGTTCCTTCTCTTAGGGCAACTCAGTGAATTACAAAAGAAGGAAAAAAGTCCAATTATTTTTGGCTTTAACTAGTGAATAAGGCAGTTTATTCTAACCACTAATAACTTAAGTGAGAGTGGTTGTCTGAAGTACTCTTAAAGACGAACCCCGGGTTACTCCCATCAGTCTGACTACTGTTTAAACCTTTCGTTTGCATGTATTGATTGATGCATTATTGCCCATGTCAGTGAAGGACTTTTCACTAGAAACTATCTTTTGGGGCAGTTATAAGGAGTACATTGGTAAAGAATTGGAATTTCTCTGTGATTTGTGCATTGGATACATAGCTCTGTAGGAGCTGGCCAGATGGACACTGCCAAATGATTTTACATAGGTCACTGAAAAACTCTTTGGAATAGCTATGCCGAATTGCTACAAGCACAGATTAGTTTCAAACACAGAAAGAAAAATGCAAAATCTTATTGCAAATTTCCTAGACCATCCAGTTCACAGGGCATCCATGACAAAAATGTTTTTACTGGACTATTTTCTTAACAAGGTCATTATGTTTCCTTCAACATAATTCTTAAAGAAAGGGTTTACTTCTTCTCACTTTTTCATGTCTGTGTCTCTGGCAGGAATAGGCCTTTGGGAGCATCTTAGGAGTGAAAATGTAAGAAGTCAGAATGTGTGCTGCATGTTTGTTGCTGCATATTCCTTGAGAATTTGCTTTTAAAATGCATATTGGTTACAAAATAAACCCGAATGAGCCATTATACTCTGGTGTGTAATTATGTATTTAGGACACATACTACACACAGCTTTAAAAGAAATCTGTATGGAAACAAATTGCATTACATTTGCAAATAGCTGAAGGTAGTTGAACAGCAACACCTCAAGCCTTTCAAAATACTGAAGTAATTTACACCATTTTCTGAAGTAATTATCTCCCAAGCTCAGATTCCAGTTTCAATGCCTTCGCTGCAGAGGAGCTGCAGAGCTCTCAATATAGCATAAAAGACCTGGGCTTGGCTGTCTAACAGCCCTGATGTAGATTTAGTGCTTCTGCTGCTGTACCATGGCAGAGCAGGATTGGCGGCCTTTGGGAGGGAGTGCTACTTGTGCCTAGCACCCTGCGCTGAGAGTGGAGACATGTGCCAAGGAGAGGGGCACCCCCAGGGGCAAGGGTGAAACCCAACTTCCTGTCTCTCCAAAGATTAGTGAGGAGCAGAGATTTAAGTCTTGGTTGAACAGTTCCGTGCTTTAGTGGAGTGATGGATTTACTTATGTGGCCAGCCTAGAGGATGGAGAACCCTCTGGCTTCTTATTTCAGGATTTTGAACTGCCACTAGAGCAAGGCAGTGCATCTCCCCAGCTTCGACAGTGTTGTACCACTTATTTTTCCTCTTTAACTGGTACTTGGCAAAGTACCTGCCTCTCAGGGGGCCAATCCTCGGAAATAGCCGCGTGTAACAGAAATGGCAGCAGGCACCCGTAAGGAAGCTGTGTGCCTGCCTGGGTCGATGATATGGAACAACATCAAGCGTGCTTCCCTGCCTTGAGACAGCGGTTCCCGCATTAAATCTACAAAATGCCTTTCTGTGCACAGTGCAGTTGGAAATGTTAAGAGTCACGCTTATTAGCACTGGCACATATAAAGCAGAGCTGCAGTAAATGAGTTAAGTGTCCTGAGGATTTGAGGACTGGGTGTTGTTTTTCCTTTTCTGGAGCTGAGCACTCGAGAGACTTTCATTAAACCTGGGACTTGGCAGATCCTCATGCTGATTCTGCCACTTATTTGTTGTTCGGCCTCAGGCTAGTCACTTAACCTCTTGCCGCCCTAATTTCCCCATCTGGAAAATTATATTTACTTACCTCTCCTGGGGATTGCACGGGGCTTAATGAATGCCTGTAAGGGATTTGAAGATCCTCAGATCTGAGATGATACAGGACTGCAAAAGATTCACCGCATGTGCAAGGAGGAGGGGATGTGTGCCCATGCGGGAGAGCCTGCCTGCACTCCTGGCCTGGAACCAAGTCTGAAAATCTAATCAGCAGGGGAGGATCGTACTCTCTGTTTTAGATTAAATCCTCTTCCTTGTGGCCTTTTCAGATTTGCTGGTAGAAAAAGGAGGCAAGTGACTGAATGGGGAGGAGGGCAGCTGAGGTTAACTGCTTTCTCCTGTTGGTCCCCTGGATCTTTTTGTCAGTGCAATAACAGCTGGATCTCCCAGGAAGGTAATGATCTTCCTGGATACTCCATCTTGCTGCAGGCTATTAGAGAAGCCAGGCAGCCCTGCTGCTGCCCATTTCTTTAGCAGGAAAAAATGAACCTCTGACCAAAAAAAAAAGTTCCTCCATATAATTAAGCAGCATTAGAATGAGGCCTGTGCCTTTGCTGATGAACTTCAGTGAAAGCAGATGGTCACAATGGTATTAAAAACTAAAGACTTCAGTCAAGCTTTTAATTGAAAACAATTGGACCCTGCTGGATGGTAATTACCTTGGCTGCTTGCAAATAATATCACAGCACTGCTACCTATGAAGGAAGAATGGAGACTGAGTTAATAAGAACTGCTTAATCTGCATATAATAAACAAGGAGCATCCAAAACTATTTTCTCTGGTAGCTTCTCCCCTGCAAGAGGCTTTCAAGTGGTTAGCAGTGTGAAAAAGAACACAGAGTGGCAGAATGTGAAACATGTGAAACATTTGCTGGGTTTATAAAATAACTTGAAGAGCCCATCTTCCCTCATCTCCCTCCTTTTTTTTAACAGCTGAAATTCCGGATGCATCTGAGAAAAACAGCAAAATACAGTAATGTGGAAAAGCTCTAGATTATCCAGCATTCCTCCTCTTCTGAATAGCAACAGTAATGACAGGCTGTGTTTATTTTGTTTTATCTGCTTTCTTCTTCCCTCTCCTGATCGACTGGAAGGCTGGGGCCTTCTAAACACCCAGAGTATTTTTCACCATGTTCTTAGTTGGATTTTAATGATCATTAACTTAATATGCCCTAAAGTCTAACAAAGCAAATGTAGTATGTGGCATATTTTGCCTGACAATTTTCTTATTCCTCTGCCTAGTGCTGGGATCAGATGAGGGTTAGAGGGCTAGACCACCTAAAAGGGTCAAGTCCTGGTGTGCTATGCATTTGTTGACACAACATGACATTAATACTGCTTTACGGTGTCTTCCCTGCTGTCGAAAAGGACCTGTATTGCTGTGGATATGTGGGTGGAAAAACCAGTCCTAATGTTGTCTCTTTTAAACACAGGTCCTAGATGTGTATAGAATGAACCAAATCTTGTCACTTTCCATGTAAACACTATTTTTCAAGTGGCAGTTCTCTTGGGCATCGCTTTTTGTTCCCTTATGAGCAAGCAAGATGCCTTGCTGCCCCAGTAGACCTCAGAAAGCAGCAGCTACTGCAATTTTGCAAAATTAATGAGTAGCTGTGAACTGCTACTAAAAGTGATGCAATGATTTTCCATAACATATCATTTTAGAAGCAGTGACTTGAACTGCTCTTTCTTTTCCTATCCAAATATTTGTCTTTTCAAGGCACCAGCCAAGAGTTTGTCTTGTCTTGTCTGGCAGTATGATGAAATGAACTTTTCGAGTGTGTTTCGTCTGGATTTGATGATTTTATGCCTGGAGTTCAACTTTCATTCACTTAATGCACCATGATTAACACAGAGAGTGAGGTCCTGAACATGTGAAAGTCAGTAAAAGTTTTCACACTGTTTTTGGTAGGACTTTGCTTATTTTTATGTAATCAAAATATACTTAAAGTTTTATTGCTGTAATGCCCCTGAAACTGCTTGCTGACGGTCACACAAGTGTATTTCATAGAATCAGTAAAACTGATGGTTTTAGTTCCTGTACTGCCATCTAAGTCGAGGTATTCTCATTTGTTCTTAGGACTTACCCTTGGCATTTCCTCTGCTGCTGGGCTCCTGGAGAACAGGTCTGCAGTTGATGGGGCTGGTGTCCTGCTCTGTCTCCTGGCTCTTTTGTTCAAGCTGGTGGCAGGGTCTGAGCAGATTTTTACTTGCAGCCTTTCCAGCCCCTCATTTATCAAAGAACTTGGGACAAATTTGAAACTAGGAAAGGCCACCTTTCAAAAGTGTCTTATGCTAGTGGCTGTGGTGATTTTATCAATTTTATAACACCTACTTTTAACTCTACAGAGCTTTACTTTTAACTCTACGGAGTACAATCTTATTGTAATTACAGCTTGCAGCTCTAAGGGAGTTGGTGTGGAGCACACTATTTTAAAGGCATAAGCTCTATTGATCTAAAGTATTCTGAGCGATAAACAGCTGCTCAGGTTGATTAAAGCTGAAGGGAAGCTGAAGCATTTAATCAATCTCCAAAGCTGCTCCAAGTATATTACAAAGCAATTGTGATTATTGCTATTATACGACAAGCTATATCATAATAAAGAAAGAGGGATCATTTTTCTTGGAAGCATTTAGAGGTGTTGTGGTGCTTCTTCTCAGCCTGCCTCATGCTGTCACCTCTGAAGCTTGGCTAAGTGACAGAGCATGCCAGCTCAAGCAGACTAATCTTGAAGGGAAAATACAAGAGCAGGGCCTTTCAGCTCCCCAGAGTCTTCTCTTCCCTGTCTATCTGTGGCCGACAGCAAGTGCTTCGGGAAGAAAAAGAAGAAAGAAGGCAAATGTACAGTTATGCTGGCCACATTGTAACTGGCTCTGATCCTTGCATCCTGCATAGCTTGGGATGTTCTGGGCTGTGGGATATGTTTGTGCCTGTCCAAAAGTCCTGAAGGCACCTTTCTTTTACTACTTTTTTTAATCACTTCTTGAACCTTTCTTTGGACAGCCTTGGGCTTCACACCATCCCATGGTGGTGCACCACACAGTGCTCTCACATGGTTTTGTAAAATAGTACTTTGTTGTTGCTGTTTTTCAACTTTCAGCCTGATGTTTTCTTTTAGTGCCTTCTTACTCTTGTGTTAAGAAAAGCAATGGATAATAGTTATCTGTTAACCTTTTCTATTTCATAAACACAGAGATCTCTGCCTTATCCTGCTCTGTCGTCTCCTTCTTTTCCAAGGCTTATTTAGTCTCCCTTTCTCGGAACGCGACCCATTTCTCTGACCATCCCTTTCATGTCTGCATCTGCTGCCTTTCTCATTTTGCTGCACACTCTTCAAAAGTGTGTAACCAGAATTTAGTATAGTACTTTAGGATGTGGGCTTTTCTAAGTTTATTATTTCTTTCTTTTTCAGGTGTTCAATGATCTGTACTCATTACATAAAACATACATATGTCATGCAATATTGAAGACATGGATATAAGATTTCTGAAAACTAAGGTGCTGCATGAAATAATCTTAGGTTTAAAATTCATCTTATGTTGCATTTAAAATGTAACAATGGGTAGTCTATGAACAGAGTAGGACTTTTCACCGTAGAAAATATAATATGAAAACAAATTAACAGATAAGTTTATTAAACAAAGATTAATAAATAAATAGACAAATTAATAGATAAGTTTATTAAACTTTGCCCTTGATGTAATTGCAACAAAGAAATCATAGTACTTTAGCCTGGAGAGGATAGCATTTACAAAGGCTAACTTTTGTGGAGGGTGTCTTGTGTCAGTCCTCTCAGTCCCTTCTTTAGTCCTTCTCCACTGAAAATAGTCAAATTGTCTCTCAAAGCCAGAAAGTCCATGCTGTCTGAAGGGACCTCCAAAGGTACGCTGTTGGGAGCTTTTGCTGAATGCACCCCATACAGGCAAGTCAGACCCCTTTGGGTTAGCAGGCAGACACAAGATCTCCCTTCTTTTGTTTCTCTATTATGATATCTCTTTTGAAACTCTGAAACATTTGAAGCCTCTCATGACCTTCATGTGAAACCTTATGCATGGCCCTAGTGTGCTGGAGGCTGAGTCTGGTGCAGTTATCTTTGTTGCACAAGATTTCTATTGCAACAACTGTTAAACCTTCTTTATAGTGGTTTCACATGAGAGTCACAAGTCTTCTGGGAAACGTCTCCTGAGTTTCACTTTATAATGGTATGAGAGTCTTGTGAGTCTTTTGAATGTAGGTTTTTAAGTGAGGGTTTAGACCAGTAAATAAAATTTTAATCGGTAAATCTTGAGGTCCTCCATGGATGGAATGCTTGCCCTGTGAGAGGAGGTGGTGGGTCCTGGGCCTGTTCAGCTGGGGGAAGAGAGAGATACAGGTAAGCCTAAGAGCAGCTCAAGTCCTTGACTTAGCTTGGCTAGGGCTAGTTTCAGTGTGCTGAATGGGCTGGACAGCTGAAACTACAGACCTAGCTGTCAGAGGTTTCCCATTGGAGAATGGGCCATAGCAGTCTACTGGCAATAGCCCTCCTTTCCTCAGGATGCAATCTGAGGAGCATTTCCTTTGCACTCTGTGTTATTTAGTGGTGCCAGCAAAGGTCTGGTACAGCTAGATGGCAAATCATCAGGTGAACCAGCTCAGATTAAAAGTAATTCTTTTTTTTGTTCATTTGTTTCAACCAGTTTTAAAATTGATTCCTCCCACAGCTCCATGAAAATTTGTCTTGGTGCCACTGAGGCACGGTGTAACAGCAGGAACAGCCATCAGGGAGTGCTTCACCTGGTACTGAGTTTCAAAGAGGCATTTTTCAGACTGTGGCTTTACAGTCAGTTTTTAAGAGCCCCCTGGAAATATCTCCCAATCCCATGGCTCCATGGATTGCCAGTTGAAGATGACCATTTGTGAAAGTGGACTTCAAGACAAGTCTGTGGCAAAAATAGACTGCAAAAATGATGAATCACAACTAAACACTGCTGCACAATACTGCACTTATGCTGTTCCGCCATTTTTTGGGCTGCAATCTAACCATCTGTTAATTGGCCCCATCACACATTGCTGTGGGGTGCTAAGATTCATTGTAGGCCTACAGGATGATCAGTGTCTCCCGAGCCATTCAGGATGGGGCCTCGCAGCTTTTCAGGTCCTGCTGCTGTTTACATCAAGTGCACTAAGTCTGGCTATCCCAGCTGTCGTCCTCTGTCTGACTGCCTCAGTCTCATTGCTATTTTATGACCAGAGATTGTGTCTGAGCAGAAGGATGTGAGTGCATCACCTGCCTTCAAGAAAATCAGTTTGTGCCAAGGAGGACAGGATTTTTAGGCATTGTGACTGTCAGTTAATCTCACCTGGAAACAAAGTGTGATGCTTTGCATGGGGTGGGACTGATCCTGCACCCCAGCACTCAACCTTGGCATTGCTTTCACAGAGATCAGAATAATTCCCGGCCAAGCTAAGACCCGCTTCTGTTTATGTTCCTTTTTAAAACTTTCTAAAACTAATCTCTCTTTTCTCCACTGCACATATTTTCACATTTGTGCCAATGAAAGCGCTGGATTGTTCCAGAGGATTGCATGGAAAATATCTGTGAGCTTTGGCCATCTCTCTGAAATACTACAGTCAATTTGGTGTTTGCTTTGGCGTGTTGCTGTGAAAGATTGTAGAGTGCTCGTGTTTATACGTGTACAGGGAAAGAGGGCTCCTGCTCATTGTGCCTTTGTGAGGCTGCCAGACTGTCTGGCCCCATCTATTCTACTGTAAGTGAAAAGAGCCTCACGAGCGCTCACTGCATGCTTGGACCGGGCTCTGCTAGGTACTATGCTTGGATGCCATTCTGTCAGCTTGAAAAATATCTTTCTTCCTGAATAGTGTTTACTCCCTGTTGTTACAAGTAACACGTAAGATTGCTCGTCAGTGAAGAAATTTTTCCTTCTTCCCTTTGTTTCTTCTGTGTACTGGGCAACTTTGCATACAGTGCATTTTGGTGGCCCTCCTGTACCAGGCAGCCAGCTGCCCCTTGAGAACAAGAGAGGATTTTCCATACACAAGAATGAGAAGTAATGTGTGAAAATTGGTGGTACGATCCAGCCCTGGTTGAAAGACTTGGACATTGCCCTTGACAAAGGACTTATTTTCCTCCTGTAGCCCACTGCCTTCTGAAGTAAGATAAGACAGAGAGTTTCAGGTGGAAGGCTTTTCTGTCCAAAGTGGGATTTCTCTGCTCTGTGTAGAGAGATACTGTCCAGCTGCAAGCTCCTGCAACACCCTTTGAGAAGATGAAGGATGATTCTAGGAACCCCTCTGTTCATTTTCCTCTCTACAAGAAAGCTTGTCCTAAGATTTAATGGTATCTGTGAGCTCCTGCTGAAAAGTCATGGGCCGCAGGACGTGCACTTGGCTAGTAATTATAAAGTGCTTTGATATTGAACATGGAGTCTGAAGAGCAGTTTGTAGAATTTGGGTCTACTTTCCTTTTTCAAGCGACAACAAACATTTATCTCAGATTTCCCCCTCTGGAAGGAATAGCTGGAAAACAAATGTGCATTGATGGGAATTGCCACGTACTTGGACCCAACCTGGAGCCCATCTATCCTTGAGTCCTGTCTATAGCTGCACTGAGTATTTGGAGGAAGATGCAAATACTGCTGGAAAGGATGATTGCAACTAAACCACAAACAAACTTGCCCACTGCTTCCTCGACAGCTCTGTCTCAGCTTTTGTTGCAAGCAGCAGCTCCATTAATTTCAGCAGGGGAGGTACAGTAGCTGATGCTTAACAATTATTATTTTTTGTTTTCTTTCAACTGTCAAGCTTTGCTGGCCAGTTTTGCTTTACAAAATCTATAAGTAGGGAAGATAGGTGTTTTCTTTTGTACAACAGACATGAAGGAATGAAAGGATTCAAGGCTGTAAAACCTTAATGAATAATTTAGGCTGTGTTTCCAGCAAATATCCACTCTGCTATGTACACACTGATACTGGGCTCAGACATTTTGGTATCGGCAACAGAGCCAAACCCCACGAGCCAAAAGTAAATACACTTTTATTCAGTGTCAGCCATCAATCTGTTTCCAACTTTCAGGACATACTCTTGTCAATTAGGGGCTTCTGCTTGAGAAATGGGCCTGTTAGCTTGCAGCGAAAATAGATAGGACCAGGCACATTATCTGCACAAAGCTCCCCTGTGAGACTCTGTGCAGCCCAGCCAGCCCTGTTCCTCCTACTGCTGTGCTTCATGTTGCTCTTGTGAATAAACAGTGCTGCACATGCTCAGACCAATATACACAGACACTTGGCTTCTCACTAAAGCAGCTGAACTACCTGAGGCAGAAATGGCAACAGTCTTCGCAAGAAAACCGGTCAGTGAACTTCTCTGTGTCATGGCCTGATGGTTTTGAGGGATATTCTTGATATTATAAAGATAGAAGAAAGCCTAGAAATTTGCAGTTGACTGGTAGCCTACGTCAGATTCTCTTAGTCCTGCCAGTAACGCGGTGTTAGACCTTTAGGCAAGGATTTTCCATGTTGTAGCCTTTTAGCTTTTTGGTTGGGGGGTTTTGCCTAATATTTGGAAATACTGAGAGCAAACTCTAAGCAGGCTTGCTTTGTCAAGAAAGCACCTTACAAAAGCTCTGCCTAGTACAAATGGAACAATTCTCCAGCTCAAAGGCTGTTTCATACTCCGTGCCTCAAAGCATTGACCACCCTAGCATCAACAACCAGCAGGGTGAGGAATGACCAGCAGGCCCCTGGACTTCACCAGTGCCAGGATTAAACGTTTGTTTCCAGTTCTCAAACCACCGTGTCTGAGGGTTCAAAACACTGCTGTGCCTGCTTGCATCCCCCCTGCCAAGGCATGGGCACATTCTTCTGTAAAACCTGTCAGAGGTAAGCTGCTGCTGAGAGCTACACAGCACTGAGTGCAGCCCTGTGCATTCGAAAAGATAAATGAACCTGGAGGAAGAGGCTTTTGCTGTGCTGCTGCTATTTCAATGTGAAAGTGAGACCCTGAAATGCTCTGTTCTACTTCAGTAGCTCTAAGAGGAGCCTTTCTCCAGAGGTCTCCGGTACCCAGACTAATTGAAATAACTCCAAAGGGCTCTTCTAAATTTAATTCCTCCCCCATGTTTTCAGTGTCTTATTTTTTTTTGCCCTCCTGTCTACACCCTCTCATGAACAAAAAGCTTTAAAATTCTTTTTTTGGAAAGGATTCAAATGTAATTCAGATGAAGTTAATGTGAAGTCAAGGTTGATTGCTCATCTCCCTGAAACCACCAGCAGTGGCTGAGTGCCGGCGAGTGTGAGACAGGAGTTCAAACATAGCTGGGAAACTTGTGAGCAAGCTAAACAAAGGGTGGGCTGGAGGCTGGGGATCACTGCTCCCCCTCCCCCCGTGTGACTTTCTCAACTCACGCTGAACCCTTTGATCACTGTCCAGCACGGGGTTATGTGGCAGCCTGGGCTGGGGCCAGGGATGTATACATGGGCGGAGGCTGCTGTAATCTTCGTATGCCCTTGATCCACCCTGTATCCTTATTTCCACAAACACTGTTGCATATCACAGTGGGGTGCATCACTGCCGGTGCTCCTTCAGCTGAAACGTGGGACTGTCCCTGCCAAGCACAGCTCCCTTTTCCAAAAATCTCTCTGATAGCAACATTTTGAGAAGTGTGCCTGTATTTTGTAGCCATTACTCTATTTTTGCCAAGCACATTTGTATTTGACACTGAAATATAACACTGTGAGTACAATAGTGCTATTCAGCACACAGAGTTCGTGTCTTTCAGAAGAGGCTGTTCTGGGAGAGCTGCACAGGCGAGCATGGCTAGCTTGGGAAGGTGTTGCCCATGAAAAGAGCACTGCCAGAATCTCACCTCTGGAAGCACATTCTCCAGACCACCTGCTTTAGGGTGGTATTTTAGCTCCATATCCCTCTAATAAGGATTTTAGTGCTGCGCTTAGTGACTATTAAGAACTCTTGAGTCCAAGATAAGTTCTTACAGATGTGCTACCATTATCATTCATACTTAAATGTTGACATAGTAATCTGCAAAATGAGCTGAAACTCTTGAAGAAAAAGGCTAATTGTCTCTGAGGTAAGTGGAGGAGAATCAGTGGAGAGGCAAGCTGTGGTCCCTTGTGCTTTTCAGTTGCATTTGTCTGTGGCCATTCACCATCAGAAAGTGGGAAGAGGGACCTGGTTTCTCCTGTCTGCCACTACCAATGTGTCTTCGGATAAGTTGCCTTCAGCACAGTGGCACAAGTAGACTTTTGGTGTTTGAAGACTGCCAGCAACATGTGGCATATCAGATCTTATAAAAACCTCTGTTTTCCATTAAATCCTATGACAAAACTGATATGGGTTCCACTCTTCTGTATTACTGCCTCTCTTTTTATTTTGGGATCATCAGAAGATCCTAGAGGAATCACCACTCCCTATCAAAATCTCTTTGGCTAACTCCTACAGTACAGTCATGTGTTGCCCTCTTGTTAACTGACGCCAGGTTTTCCCAGGTGGTAGATCCACTACTCCTAGCAGCTTGCACAAAGGATGTTGCAACCCTGCAATTATTTTTCTAGTGCAAATGCTGAAACTGGTTGAAGAAGATTTAGAAATCTACCCCATGTCTCTTCAGCTCCCCCTTCCCAGCAAATTACTTCAAAGGTCAGTGAAATGCAGTATTGTCCAGACAGAGGAAAAACAGTGTCATAGAGTCTCCTTTCTCCATGTTTCAATAAAACAGGGCCAAAACACTACACAGGCAAGTGCCTGGAGCATGAGACTGTGAAACTGCCATGAGCCTGCCAGTGGTGCAGCTCAGAGTCCATCTGGAGCCACTAAGAGGGGCCAGGATGTGTCGAGGCAATAGCCCGGGGCTTGGGCATGGATAGTGGTCCATGCTGTGCGATGGGGATGCAGAAAAGCAGGTCCGACCTGGTGCTGCTGCTGCTGCCTGGCGACCCACGGGACTTCTGCCCTTCCTGCCCACTGCTTACAGGGAAGCTGTAACCAGGTGAGCTCAGCCCCTGCTCTGGGACAGTAGTGCTTGCTGCTCTGCTATTTAAGAGCATCCCCTATCCTGTTACTCTGGTGTAGTTACAGAGGTAAAAATCCTGTTGTAGATAAAAGACTATTTGATGCTCAACCAGGGAATAATCAATCTCTTTGCATCAGGTAGAAGAGAAGCTGAAGGAGCCTGGGGCACCTTTGTGCCTATTTACTTATTACTGTATCCACACTGGGAACTGTGGTGCTGCATTAGGACAGGGGACAAATGCCCAGGGCTGCTCCCTGAAGAGTGCCCTGGAGCTTGATGTCACCCCTGGGGCAGCCCCCCAATTGCTCTGCAGCATCCATCAGCCCCAAAGACATGGATGAGGATGTGGCCCTTATCCTGGGCCTGAACTGCAAGTCAGCCCTGAGGTGAGATGCTGTGGTGAGCAAGGATCGAGGGAAAAATGCATCTGGTTTAGGAAAGCTACCTGCCTCTAAGATTATTTTGAATGTTCACATTTTTTATGCAGCATTTAGAATGTTTCAGCTGCTCCCATTTGGAATTCAATTCCTCTCCCTTTTAATCAATAGCAGGCCTTAACAAAACAATATCTCACAGGAGACAGAAGCACACGGTGCTGAACAAAGCAAAAGAGCCACTGGCTTACAGCAACAATTGCTGCTACACAATGGGTTTTCAAAGCTCAGTATATATTTTGTCCCTAGTGGGAAAACTATAACAAGACTGAATTAGTGGCTAGGCTTGCCAAAGGAAGAAATTAAAGTGTGATGACTTGTCTGACACCTTAAAGTACCTTTATTTATTTTGGGGGAGAGCACAGCATGGGGAAATAAGATGCCAATTAGGGAAAACTATTTTCTGTTGCCTTCCAAAGTGTACAGCAGATCTGCATGCCTAAGGGCTTAATCCAGGTCAGGGATCAGGAATACCTTCTGGTGGCTTCCAAGAGGAGTTGACAAGTGTGGGGATGCTGCCCGCAGAATTGTGGAGGCGCAGAGGTGGATGTAGGAGTGTGGCTTTCAAGGGCAGGATGGTCTGGGAGTCCCTCGTCCCTGCTAGCGGAGGCTTGGGGTTGGTCTGCAGGTGGCTGTTTGGTGAGGGAGCGAGAAGAGGGAGATACTGTATGAGAGCATAGCAAATTCCCTTCCCTGTTCATGGCTGGTCAGCTCTGAGCTTGCAAACTTAGCTTCTCATCTGTGGATCGTGACAGCTCCTTGCTCTGGCACTAATGGGTTTCAAGAGCTCCCAGTGAGCTGTAATCACCTTGGTTCAGGGCTCAGCTTGCACCTTTACAAGCACCTTCACCCCTTGCTGTTAACCTGTGCTCTCCTCTATTTGGCAGCTAAGCTTGTAAATTCATGTAACCAAATAGCTGTGCTGTTAACTGCCTGCATGGAAGTGAACAACACATCCATCTTCCAGTGCCCAGCCAGCAGCCTAATGACACTGCTGACTGTGTTTGTGGGCAGCCTTTCAGACATAACTAACTCTGGCACTGCAAAAACAATTGTTTCGGTGCTCACACAGGCCACACGGCTCATCTGGGCAGAGGAGGGAGGTTGTGCAGGCAGAAGGCTTCCCACGGACTGTCCCTGTGCAGCAGTGCCCTGTGCCATCGTCATCACATTCCATGGTCTGATGGCTGGCTACGGAGAACTTCACCCTGCTGGTAAATTGTGCCTCACACCCAGGAGCAGCAGCCTGCTTGCAGTGGTTTTATTCTGGGTTGTGACTTATGTTTGATGAGTCTTTTTTAAAAAGCATGCCTCAGTTTTGCTGTCTGTAACCTGAGTGTAATTTTCTAAAGTAAAGTGCCACCAGTAGGACAGGTGCTAATGAAAGACTAAATGGTGCTGAGGTTTTCTGGCCCCTCTAGTTCTTGCTGAAGTCCGTGGCTTGAATCCTCTAGTCTTGAAATTGATCTTGTCACGAAGATTGTCTGAATGCAGACCTGGTTTCGTATAACTGAGGCATGCGATTGTTCCGTGTGTGTGTGTGTAGATGTGTCAGACCCCTTCCAAGTTGTCTCCATGACCTAATTTCAGCCCAGCGAGGCAGAGAGATGCAGCTTTCATGGACAGTAAATCCTTTAAGCTCTGAAGAAATCATCAGTGCAAGCTCTTTCTCCTGCTTCTGCTGTGGAGGAGGCTGGGCTGCAAGTTCACCCTTTGCTAGAGACTCCCCAAAGGAGCTCAGCTGGGGACACCGCTGAGGAAAGCAAGGCTTGGCTGCTTCCACTGTTGCTTGTGTTACTACTTGTTATTGAAGGAGAAAAAGTGCAGCTTTCTGTCTGCAAGTAACTTAGACCTGCCATTGGCAGAGATGTGATATGTTACCCTCCTCGCCCAAAGCAATCACAAGCAATCAAAGTCGGCAGCACACGAGCTGACAGGGGTTGAATGGTCATTGCTTTTGTTTATTTGCTGGCTGCTTACCTGGTGCAACAGGCACTACAAGAGAATTTCTTAATTAACCAGGCTCTCTCCTGGGTGGCACATGTGCACCGCCAGTGGGCATTATAAAAGCATAGTTATTGCACTTTGGCTTGGGAAAAGCCCCAGTGCAGTTGTATTGTTAAGGAAACAGTCTTGGAGGAAGGGAGAGAAGGAGACTGCTCTCTACTCCAAAGGCTGTCTCTTGTCTTAAACGTCTCAGGATCTAACCTCGGGAGAGGTGGAGGGTTAATTTGAGCTGCCTTTAAAAAAAAATTTAAGCTGCGCACAGCAAGATCTCAGGGAAACAATGTTTATAATCTGTATCCTGCTTCAAATTGTACCGGCACCACGCTTCTGCCCCACTGCCAAAATTAGCTGAAGTCACGAGGAAGCAGCTGGTGTCCCAAGCACGAGCCCTTGGGCTCAGCCATCGCTGGGTAGCTTTTATACAGTTACGAAGAGAGGGCTTTTCCTGGTTATTGAGCATCACCTACTCTTTGCCTTTGCAGCAGCAGCAGGAAACGTCTCCTATGCGGAGGCTGATCCAGTGTTCTTAATCATGCACAGTTCCTGCTGATTTTAGCAGAAGAATTGTTTCACAACGCGTAGTAGAAGCGTGTTCCTCAAGAAGTGGACTGTCTTCTCTCGGAAGGAGGGTGGGGAATGCATTGCTCTGCCAGCTGTCTGCCTGTGTGTCATCAGAAGTGTAGGCTATGATACTCAGTCCTTAAATTTAAACAATACTAGGGATTTTATCAAGCTAGATAATATTTAATCCAGAGTGTTTGTCTATTAGCTTTGCCATCCGTTAAATCCAGGGTGCTCTCAGCTTTTAATTCACTCTGAATAAATTAGTGCACTCCTTTCCTTTGTGCTTTTGAAAATGAATAGCTGCTTCTCCCTCCATTCTGGACTACGGAATATTTGAAAAGTGTCAGTACATTAACTTCTGCCCCAGCAGAACTTTGCAGCAGAAACAGCTCTTTAGGTTGTTCTGTGGCCACAATACATTTGAGAGAGTTAGTGTCAGAGCTTTTTGTAATTATTTAAAATATTAAGTAATGCAAACTAACAGAAACAAGAGAAAATAATTGGGGAAGAGAGGAATTCCGCTGCTGTCTCTCTGCTGTTGCAGGTTTTACTCTGACAGGCCAGCTTTGCATTCCCCAAGGTAAAGACTTTTATCCTGTGTTTGTGACTGTTTTACTTCCCTTTTCTCCTGGGGGACGGGGAAATGAATAATTTCTGCCTTCCTCCTGTTTCTTTACCTTCATGAGGAAAGAGGAGATGAACAATGCCAGGACCCTGCTCATTCGTTACTCTTTTCCCTTTTCTTTCCCATCACCAAAAGACGGAAGAGGGAAATGACGGCAGGCACTCAATATCTACTCATCATATCAATCCAGCTCTTTAACTGCTTTTGCTATTCAGTGGCATGATGGTCTTTGGCTTGTTATTTACTGGCTGTTTAATTTAAATGTATCCCCAGCAGGGAGCCAAAAGATCCAGTCTTAGAGCTCTTCCGAAGGATTTGTTGAACCAGGCTCTAAATTATTTAACATGGCTCTGAACTGTTCGGAGAGTTTTTTTCCTTTTAAGCGCTATGATTTGATTCAAAACATCTGTAAAAAATCACAAGTGACCTTCCATCTGGGCAACATCTCAGCTCTGTCTTGAACCTGGGTAGGGTCAAGTGTGTGAGCTGTTTCAAAAGCCTAAAATTCCTGACATGGTGAAATTCTTTTCCTGCTTGTTTGTTGACAGAAGACGGGAAGGGAAGGCAAGGCAAGGCAAAGCAAGATCAAGATGCTGTGCCGCTGGGCCAGAAGTTAGTAGAACATCTTGTTACGGAAATAGCGGCGAAAATGCTCCTCCCTGCATTAGAAAAGCAGCTATTTAAAGCAGGATCAATTGCCAGTCCTCTTTGCCGCTGTTGTCATTTGGATGTGGCATATGCAAATAATATTTCCCCATGAAAGAAAACTTCCAGCAATGATAGCACTGCTCTGGTGTATCCTCTCCCAAAGGAGAGAAATCAGCTCATCCCTAGAAATGGCATCTCCCTCTCAAAAGAAACCCCAGGATCTGGGTTTTGTTTTTGCTCTAAGACTTTAGGCAAGTGAATTTTGACCCACAAATGACATCAGAGTGGTGCAATTTTGAAGACATGTTTGGACACTGGAGTTATATAGGACAGTGCTCTTTTTAAAGTAAAAATACACGGAGAAAATGAACAAACCTATGTGACTTAGAGCAAAGCCCACTTTCCCCAAAGATATGCAAAATAAAACTGCAATACATGCCTTCAAAAGAGATTGCTTTACCTTTAATGATGTCAGTGAGCAAAAATCCTTTTATTCTTGGCTAATCACAGTGAGGTAATACCTTTCAAAAAACTGCAATTATCAAACATAGATATTCCAGGGAGGTGAACACATGCTTGGCTTAAGCACCCTCAAACTTTTCTCAAGTTGAGATTCACATCTGTAACCCTGCTCTAAAGCTCAAGCCTGCTGCTGTTTGTTATTGTTTGCATTACTTCAGGGCCCACTTAGGGATTGTACAAAATGTTCTTTTTAAAAAAATAAATATTGAAGTGTCTGTACAGCATTTGAGAGAAGCACACTCCTTTTGTAAGGTGCTGCCCTCTGATCATTGCAGAACTACAGAAAAGAAATCTTGGGGGCACACAGGGTGCTGAGGCTTGGGGAATAAATGTTTTTACAGTATTAGGGGCTAGGAGTCATCCTCATTTCCATGTAAGCCCCTGTACCAAGTGAAGGGAGTGCATGAGACCTTTGAGGAGCATTCACGTGTCCTTTGTAAGCAAACTTAAAGAATTCACTCTAAGTTACCTGGGCACAGGGATTGGAAGAGATTTAGACCTCCTGATCCTAGGTTTTAGAGGTAAGGATCTGTTCTCATTCTAGCTGAGAAAAAATTGTTGAGCAATCCTGTTACTGAGTCCTGAAGGCTGTGAAGATGCAGCAGAGTTGATGGACATGCCAGAGATACAGATCATGCTCTTGTCTCTCCTATATTTATCTCCTCTCCTCCAAACTCCTTGTTTTATTTTTATTGGGATTTTCTTTGGATGATCCCTATTAAACGCATCACTAGCGCTGAAATTTGCCGATGCCAATAAACCCATCTGTTTTATTAACTAACTGCAGTCTCTGGAGTGTTTCTCACTGGCTGAGACATGAGCAGCCCTTTCTGCTGTCTCCAGCGTTGTGTGTCAGCCATGGGAACAATGGGAGCGGACCCAGGAGGTCGCTGGCAGGAAGCGCTGCTTCCCCTGGATAATTAACCGGCTGAGAGACTGAGGAATGAAGATAGCACGTAAGACACACACAGTACAAACTGCTAAAACAATAAACAAACAAACCAATGACCATCACTTCCTTTTCTTATATTGTTAAGGCTGCTTCCTTAACTCAGGTTGCCCCAAACCCACCCCTCAAAAAGCAGCCTTTTAGGCTCATGATTTCTTAACCTCTTCACTGCCAGTTCTTGCTGAAGGCATAAACCAATTTTTGCCAAGATGATGGCCAGCACAGAGTCTATGGCTCCTCCTTGGGGCTTGCTGGATAAACTGGAGATTCCTGTTTCTGAAAGTGTTAAAGGCACTTTTACCAAAAATTCAATGAAGAGAGACTTAGCTTGGCGATAAGGCTGCATGGTTGTACCACCCTGGTACCAGGGCTGCTCCTCATGTAGGTACCAGCTTCCACATCAGCAGGTGACACAGTCTAGCTCTGAAGAGCGTAATTTCCAGAGAAGCTGGCCTCAGAGCCAAGACCTGGAGGAAATCTGGATCAGGGCTTTACGTCTCAAACCCAGCTTTCATATCAAGCCATCCTCCGATGTGCCATTGTTTCACCATCTCTGTTAGAGGGGGGTCAGCTGCACAGCCAGTGCTTGCTATCATATACACCAGTGAGCATCCAGTTGCACACTTCCACTGAGATCCTCTTCTCTGACTCCAGCTGGACTTATTTCCATGGTTTTCTCCCCCATCCAAACCATTCTTTGGAGAAGTTGCTGTTTTGTTTTTTCTGACCTGCTAACACCAGAATTATGAAAGCAGAAATCGGGCAGTGGCAATGCCAATCCCCGCCTCCCTCCAGCTAATTTTTCCAGATGTCTCATTGAAGAGCAGTCGGACATTGTCTTTGTTTTTGTGCACAGAGCATCATGTTTGTATTTATCCCATGAAGGCCACTGCTAGTGGCACCCAAGAGCTGACATGACTATGTAGTCCATCTCCATCACATATTGATACCAATCGGTGGATGTCATTTCACCATGTCCTCGGCAAAACACTGCCAGGGTGCAGCCAAGGATTGCTGGGGAGAACTAGGCTGATCCTGCTGGAGCTGGGAAATTTGATTTTCAAAAGAGATGCTGATGTTTCTCCTCATCAGCCTGCAGATTCAGAGCAAGGTGGGAGCAGTGGTACTCAGGACGGGGGCCTGTGGCCTGTCCCTGGACTGGCACCGTCCTGGCAGCGCTGGCAAAGGCTGTCCTGGGACAGGTCCCACCTGCTACTGAGTGCTCCCAGCTGGCATCTTATTTGTTATTACTTTAAATACCCACTGTTTGTGCTAGGCACAGCAAGAAACCTAGTAAACTGAAAAGGTGACATTTAAAAAATGAAGTCTCTCAAGTAGATATTTCATCTTTCTAATGAGGAAGTAAGCTGCTAAATATCATGTTTAACAGTTATGCAGTAAGTCCATATCATACAATCATAGAATTATACACTCAGAGACTCATAGAATCTCAAAATAGTTTGGGTTGGAAGGGACCTTAAAAATCATCTAGTTCCAAGCCCCTTGCATGGGCAGGGTCACCTTCCATCAGACCAGGTTGCTCAAAGCCCCATCCAACCTGGCCTTGAACATTTCCAGGGATGAGGCATCCACAGCTCTGGGCAAACTGTCTCAGTGTCTCACCATCCTCACAGTGAAGAATTTATTCCTGCTATCTAATCTAACTCTGCCCTCTTTCATTTTAAAGCCATTCCCCCTTGTCCTGTCACTACATACCCTTGTAAAAAGTCACTCTCCAGCTCTCTTGTAGCCCCCTTTAGGTACTGGAAGGCTGCTGTAAGGTCACCTTGGAGCCTTCTCTTCTCCAGGCTGAGCAATTCCAGCTCTCTCAGCCTGTTTCCATAGGAGAGATGCTCCAGCCTTTTGATCGTCTTCATGGCCCTCTGGCCTTGCTCCAGCACGTCACATCCTTCTCATGTTGGGGGCCCCAGAGCTGGACGCAGAACTTCAGGTGGCATCTCACAAGGGCAGAGCAGAGGGTCAGCATCCTCTCCTTTGCCCTGCTGACCATGCAGATACAGTTGACTTTTGGGGCTGCAAGTGCTCTCTGCCAGGTCATGTTGAGTTTCTTGTCAACAAACAGCCCCAAGCCCTTCTCCTCAGGGCTGCTCTCAACCAATTCCCTGCCCAGCCTGTACTTGTGCTTGGGATTCCCCTGACCCAGGTGAAGGACCTTGGCCTTGTTGAACTTTATGAGATTTGCACAGGCCCCTCTCTCAGACCTGCCAAGGTCTCTCTGGATGGCATCCGTTCCCTCCAGTGTGTCGACCACACCACCCATATCGAATCATAGCTGCTGAGGCATGGTTTAACAATTGGTAATCCATGAAGACTTTCCTGTTTAATCTAAATTACACTTATATCCCACAGATTAAGGTGCAGTGCTGGAAGTTTTGCCAGTAAAGCTGTTGCTTTAAGCACTGTGGCACTTGAGGCTCTGGGGTGGCTGGGAGAATGGGAGTGACTTTGTGCATCAGGGTGCTGCTCACAAACCCCTCAAGCTGAGTTGAGGCCTCCCTTCTCCCCTGCCCTTCCTGACAGAGGAGCTGTGGCTGCTGTTGTCCTGCCTGCCACCTCCTCAGAAGTCCTCCCTGGTGGCTTTGTACCCTCGCTGGAGCATAGTTACAACCTCTACTGCTGCCAGCTGTAGCATATAGACAAAATATGGCATACAGTGAAAATTTTCAATGCTTCCTGTGTCTCTGGCTGAGTAAATGAGGACAGACGTGGGACACCACATGGAGAAATAATGAAAACCAGTTATAGAGATTAGGCAGTGTGGTAGGAAACCTGCCACCACTGTGGATTATCACAGAAATGAAAAAATCCACTATCTTCTGCCATAGATGCTGCTGGATGCCCTTCAGCTCGGCTCAGAGCTGGAGTTCCAGCAATGCTTTGCATGCTGTCAGCCATGGCAGGCCACCTCAGATCAGGTCGTCTGCTGCCATACAGGAACTGGGGGCCTAGAGAAATAGTGGGTGGTGCGGAAGGGAGAAGGGACTATGGATCCTGCTGCTCTACTGTGACTGACGTCTGCTGTGTGCTCATGACATGCTTTGTTGAGAGGGGTGAGAGGGCGTATTGGGGGAACACCTCTCCCTCTTCCTCTTGGGGAGATCAGCCTTCCTCTCACAGAGAAATGCCTCTCCTTGACAGGTTTCCGTCCTTCGTGCCTGGTATATATTGGCATGTTTAAGGACTCAGTGTTTTTGAAGCTTTTCTTTTCTGCTGCCAAAGTCCCTCTGTGTCACAGTGTGTGTCTCCAGCAGTGTGGACTCAAGTGGAGAAGTGATGGATTTGCACATTGAAACTTCAGTGGAAAGGAAAAAATGTGGAAAAAACTCTTCCTGAGCACAAGTCCTTCAATTTCAGGGGGCTTCCAGCAGCCAGAATCACTTGTATGGTGCCTTTCCCCTGAATTCTGCAAAATGATGCCGTGTTCAGAAGCCAACTGCAGAAGCAAGAGGTGGAAGAGTGGTGCTGTGGGAACAGCTCTGAAAGGAGCTGGGAAGGGACAGGTGTGCTGCTACCTCAGGGAGGTGCCGTAAAAAGCCCAGTTCCTGTTTTCATGTCATGAGTCAATGCTTCCACCTAAATCTCTTCGCTAACTGATTCATTACTTTATGTCATGCTAACAGCAGGCTTCTGCTATTTGCTCCTTTTCACAGTGTTACACAAAAAAACGTGGTTTTACAGTTAAATAACAATTTAACAGCTTACAGTTTAAATTAAATAGCTTTATTTCTTGTGGAAAAGATAGGATGTGTGCTGTTTCGGACTTTACATGAGGTATGGATGGATCATCCAGAAGATTATGGAAACTCATTTTTTAGGCAGCAGCAGTCGTCTTTTTTCCCTCTTTGTAAACACACAGTGATTCTGTGCAGTGAAGTTGCTCTGAGAGCCTGAAGGAGCAGCACAATTAGACATGGAAACCAGCTGCTTGTTCTGAGAGGATCAAAACACAATCCCTAGCTGGCTGTGGCACTAAACATAATAGAAAACAGCCTTCACCAGGAGCCCCCAGATTCTCAAAACCCTCTGTCTGATGTGCTTGAGAGACTCCTAAAAGTATTGAAACTTTACTTGCAGTCACTGGTTGGAAAGGCAAGTGTCTTCCTTCCTTCCTTCCTTCCTTCCTTCCTTCCTTCCTTCCTTCCTTCCTTCCTTCCTCCTTCCTTCCTTCCTTCCTTCCTTCCTCCCTTCCGTAGAGGGAAAAACTCATTCATAAGTGGAGAAACTACACTGGCCTGAACTGCAATAAGTCTGATAGAGTTGGGGTAAACTTAGATCCCAAAAAATTCTAACTGGTGGGACTGTCCTTATTCAGAAAAGAATAACCTCCTTTTGTGAAACTTCTAGCATAAAGAAGACATTGCCCATAAAATGCTCCCAAACTAAATTTTACTAGTTGTAAGACCTTGGACACCTGCATGTTGTGTTTGGTGGAGTCAGGCAAAAAAAAATAAAGGACCTGGTTTTGCGGCCACTGCACTTCTTTGGAGGAACCATCATGACCAATATTCAGGTCCTACATTGCATTGTATGTAGGCCACTAGTAATAATGAGTATAATCTCAAAAAAAACCCAGCAGCTAAACAGCAGTGGAAAAGACGTGCCACAGTTGCGTTGGTAGTGGATGGAGGCAGTGGTATCTCCCAGCTCTTCCTTATATCTGCACCAGCATGATGCCTGCGATGCACAAGAGATTTTGAAACTCTTTGGCTTTCTGTTTCTTCCCCCAGGGCCGGGCTTGCCATGCTGGGTGGGCAGCAGGTGTTGGTGCTTGCAGGGCCTGAGTAACTGTTATATAATTGAATGGGATTGGCCTGGAGGAGGCTGGAGCTGTTTTCCCATCCTGTGCTCCAGTGACACCAGGCCCAGGGCATACGGACATGTGGAGGTTAGTGCTCCTGAGAAAAATGACTCTGCCCTGCTGCTCCTGGCTTCTTCCTAAGCAGTGACAGGGATGTCTGCTGCAGGCTTCTCATGTAGCTCTGACATCGACCTAAGGACTACGTGTGTTCAGAGGAATATATAGGCACACGTAGAATTTGCCAGAGCTAGCGTGCCTGCAGACTGCCATGCAGAAGAGTTGTCAGAGCTGTGAATGCTGGCAGATGATTTTAGCTGCTTTCTGCAGTGAGTGTGACCACAGCAGGGTGGTGGGCAGCAGAGACAGGAGACAGAAGTGGAAGATAAGCACTGAGATTTTCTTGTATTCTCCCGCATGAAGACACAGCTTGATTCAACTAATGGCAGTAATTAGTGATAATACTTTGCTGGGAGTTCCATATTTCCTTTATAATTAACCCCGGGGAGCTTATATATATTTTTACCTGCAGCAGCCTGTCATATGTGAGGTGAGAATTTGTTGAATTTTTCTTCATGTTTTCTTTTTTGCCTTTCTGCCCTGCATGCCCCACCTCCCTCTCTGCTCAAATTCCATGACAAAATTTGGCTTTCTCCATTCATAGATAGATGGAACATCACTGATGGAAATTGCCACCTCTTATATCTGTGAGCTGATAAAGAGGAAGTGTGGTTTGGGCTCATGGCCAAGAGTGGCACCTATAAAGTCACTATTAATAGCTGCTGTTCTAAAGGCATAGGCCAAAGGTGGCACAGAGATGTTAAGTGACTTGCTGATACTGGCTGCTGGAATTAGAAACACTTCAGGACCTTGGTGTGGTCTGAGAAGAAAGTTTTTATAGTTCTTGTTTTCCTGGTAGGGAGATTAGCTAGGACAGCTAAAGCAGAATTTAGATTTAAATTTGGGTGTTTATGCCAATTAATCATTTGCTCAGATTACCAGTTACTTACCTGAACAAGCATTAATACACCCAGAGCTGAAATCAGGACCCAGCCAGGGCTCTGCTTTTCTTCTGCTGTCTGTCTCTGACCCCAACTAGTTCACCCCATCTGTGTCCAGTGAGAAGGATGTATGCATTGGTAGCAGGTGTAGGTGGATGTCTGCTCAGTGGCTGTGTCTGTCCTTCCTCTAGGATATCCCTGGATAAGGATAAGCTTATGAATTTCCTGAACTTTAGGTTAGGTCCACATCTTTGTATTTAGCCTCAATTTCTGTTTCTTTCCTATGAATTTTTTATAATAAGCACCTGAATCTGCTTGTGCTTTTGGTCTTTGCACCATCCATTGGCAATGAATTCCACAGTTTAACTTGGTCCTGTGTGAAAATGTACTTCTTTTGCTCCTTTTTATCTTGCAGCCTGATGATTTCTATGACAACTCCCACCGTTTGAATTGCAAAGATTAGTGAGTAATACTCCCTGCTGAGTTTTTAGAGGCACTTCTGATAATCATTCTTGACATTCTGCATGATTTGCCTCAATCACATACCTCCTTTTTCAAGCTAAGGAGTCCTATGCTGTTTAATCTTTTCTTATACACCAGCTATATCGCTGATGATAATTCCATAGTTAGTAAAAGATCTGGGTACTACCAAGACCTAATAAATTGCCTGAACAGACTGGACAAAAATTTTGTTTTCCAATCCAAACCAGCCTCATTCAAGACAGAAGGAGGTGCAATGTAAAATGCAACTGAAGATTCTTCTAAAAATGGCTGCCTTAGCATAGTATGATGTCTTGCGCTTTTTAGAAAACCACAGTTTTTATTACCAATTCAACCAATTCAACAGCACAGAAATCTAAGCAACTGCCCTAATATTATATCCAAATTAATTATTTTTGAGCATTGTCCTTTCCCTGTAAGATCTGAAATGAGAATTAATATTTTTCAAATGCTTCATGTGCTACATGCTCATGAGGACAAATTACGCATGTTGTACCTACAAATACCCATGGCCATGTATTTTTAATTTAACTCAGATACTGATGTCAGTAACCAGAGAGACAACACAGATGCTTTGGGTCTCAGACCCAGATGTTTTGGTTGCTGTGACAACACCTGTGCTGACTCTGTTGGCAGAACAAGCAGCCCCAACACAACTGCTGTCACTGCACAGTCCTCAGAGGAGCAAACAAGCCCGTTCCTCTTGTGGCAGGGCCCTGAGCAGCAGCCTGAGCCTGATGCAAAGGTTTATCTTCATTGCAAAGTTAGCTCGGAAGCTTAGGGGAAAGCATGAGTGAAGCTGTTAATATTTTACTTCCTTTGTTCTCTGAAGAGCAGAGGGAAGAAAGACATAGTTTGTTGTTGCTTAGAACAAAGCAAGTGGGGTTTTTTCTCTATTCACATTAGAATGTGCAGCATAGGAAGGGACAGAGATGAGGACATCCCAGTCAGGCACCTGTGCCAAAGTGGAGAAGAAATGGCAGTAGCTCAGATGTTTCGGTGACTGGCCGTATGGGAAATTAATTTAAACTGTGACTTAGTGTGGACTACCCTGTGTAACCAATCTTTCACAGGGTCACTGGAGTGATTTAATGTTTAATTTCACACTTGTTAATAAGGTTAATGAGTTAGTCTTTCTTTCAATGACTTTGCATGTATAGCTTAAGAAAGGCAGGATAGAGGTGGAGAAGTGCTTAAAATACTCTAGGTACAACCCACTTCTTTTTATTTGTATGTTCGTAAACAATTTATTTCAGTCTTGATGCATTATATCTGCGTGAACACAGATGCCAGGCAGTGATGTTTATACATATCTTCCAGAGAGGAGCTGTGCTTGGTGATTTGGCGAGATGTCAGTGCTTTGTTAAAATTCTCCAGGTATAACTGGTGACTTTCCTGTAATCAGATGGGTAGGTAGCGGACACAGGGTTTTGGTTTCAGTTGGGTTTTGTTGGTTTTTTTTCACATGCAGGTTGTTATTATTGCTGAGAACATGGGACATATAAGGCAAATGACAAAATCTAGATGATGGCTATATTAGCAAGAAGCAGAAAACAATCAAATGGAAAAGAGAAGTGCTAGGAGAAGTCTTGACAAGGTCATACTGCATGCCGAAGGAGCTGCATGACCAGGAAGATGTATCACACCTAACCCAATTAACAAGGCTATTTAAATGTGAAAAAATCATGGTTCAGTCAAGATGTGACTGAAAGCATTTGAAGAACGGTAGCCATCAAAGATTAGGAAGAGAGAGCAGGGAGGAATACATATATATTTTCTCCTTGTCAGTAAAGTATTTTCCAGTCATAAGAGTGTCTTGTGCCGCATGCTGATCTCACAGATGGTGCAGTAAATCAAGGCTAACGCTGAAAGTGTCAGTGGAATTATCTGTGTGTAAATGGTATCTGAATTGGTCCCTAGCTGTGAAAGACAAGGGATTGCCTTGGGGCATAAGCATAGATAGGAGAACTAAAGGGTTTGTTTTCCCCTCCTTCCCCCCCCCCCCCCTTTTTTTTTTTGGAGTCTGACTCACTTTGTGATTTTTTTGAGTATTTTGCATAATTCTTTTGCCTTGGTTTCGTCCCTGCGAAGTCAGCTGTTAGTTCCACAGGAGATCTTGAGTGGAAAAGTTTGATTATGGAAATTGCTATGGAAATGCTTGTTTATTACTGTTAATGGAAGCAATATAATACATTAGAAAATTTTAGCTCAGTCAAGGGACTTTGAGGGCAAAGGGCTCCACAGATTCCCCAGTAGATAGTTTTTGAAGTACCAGCTATTATTCTGTATGATGAAGAAAACTTTCAGCTTTGAGGAAAAAATACCACCCAAGAGTATAGCAAAGAATACAATCCTGTGACTGCGTGGGTCAGACTTCAAAACTCAGTACAAGTTCCTTGTGACTCACATGTGAATTCAGTGTCAGGCAGTAAAGACCACAAGCCCTTCTTTTTTGACGTCTGTTCAGCTTATATTAAATTTGAGGATGTTCTGCAATTTTTCTGTAGATGAATAGGATTTTAGAGGTCTGCTACCTCAAGGAGAGACTCTGGGCTTGTCCGGCCTGCTGCACTCCTTCCATTCCTCTTCCAAAAGACACACCTAACTTTTGGTTAAAGATTGTGAAGGATGAGGTCTGTGCTGGTTGTCTATACAGTGTCAGGAATATTCATTAAAACATATGGGCATGTTACCACAATAATCTTATTTAAATTTGAGGCAAGGGATGCTCACATATCAAAAATCCTACCTGTGTACTACATCGGGACTGACATGCTGCCAGAAGGGAGAAAGCTGGCAACCTAGTAGCAGTGATAGATCAAAGCCAGTGAGTAATGTTATCCTAATGTCTCAAATAAATTATCAAGTGCTAAGTAAAGGAAGAGAGAGCTTCTGAAATTAGTGAATTTAGTTTCTGGAAAGAAAAATTCAGGAGCCTGCTCACTGTGAACACGTCCTTCAGCTTTATAATGGAGGAGCTGGGATGTGCCAGCAACAGAAGTTTTCTGGCCTTTACTATGACTCTGGACATAAAAATGGGATTAATTTTGCCTAAATGTGGCCAGGTGTCTGGCCTCCTTCCACCATCAGTGGCGAAAACAGAGGTGATTTATCCAAGTTCTCTCTGTCCCTGAGCTGTAGAGGGAACCTAGTTAGACCATACAGTAACTTACGGACAGATAAAATTAGCAAGATGAATTGCTCTTTTACTACTTCATATGTTTAACAAATTGCACACTTTCCCCACAATTGTGTATAAGGTGTTTGTTTTACACAGAGAGAGGAAAGTGAGGCTGAGGTGAACTGACTTCCCCAAAAGACAGATAGCAACACAACTGAGGTTCAAACACAGATGCATCTGAGTCCAGCCCCCAGCCTTCTTCTTCCTCTGCCTCCTCCCCACTTCGTTTTAGCTTATACTGCCTCTCAAGGACAACAAATAACTAGTCTCTGTGCAGGAAACCCTTTCCACTTCATGGGCATAAAGAAAGGTCAAAAAAAATGTGGCTGAGTGGACAAACACAGCCAGCTCCATCAGGCAGGTTTTGAGATTTAGGATTTCTTGTGGGACTTATGGGGCTTAATATCAAACTTGGCTGATTTCAGTTTCCAAAAGTAGGGTGAAAAGTTTTAGAAAATTGGTTTTGTGAAAAATTATGCAGTGATTTACCTGCCTTGCTTGACAACACCATTTCATTGTTGCTGTTGCTCTTTTTGCCGAACATATGGAAACTGAGTGTTCCCTGGCTAGTATCCAGACATCCAAAAGCTAAATTGATGGGAATTGCCATGAGGGTTCTAGCTAATGGGAGACATAAAAAATGAAGCCTGTTTTATTTTTGCTTGTTTCTTTTCTTATGAGGGTTTTCTTCACAGAACAAACCTAGATATGACTGTGTGCAGCATATTTCTTCTGTATTGTCTCCCTGGGGATGACTTACACCAAACTTTGATCAGTTTTGCTGTTCCAGCCCATTGGGCTCATCAGCTTAGTCAACTGACTTTTTAAATGACCCTATTCTTCCTGTCTTTGGAAAAAGTGGCAAGAATCTAATTGCACTTCTGGGCATGGGATGTAATGCCAAGGTGGTGAGATGAAGGAAGAGGAGGACTCTGCTTTGCAGAAGGAGAAGAGGTCGCTGGCCAGACCTACTGAGGTGGCTTGAGTGATTTGCAAGTCAGTCATCAGTACACAGGATACACTTTAAGCCACGTAGCTGATGTCTGCACAATCCAGTGCAGGATGCTCAGTGGTTTCTTATCCGCAGGGACAGATGTTATAGAGAAGCTTAGATTTGCACCTGTAGCCAGATTAAACGTTTGAGGGCCTATCTTCTTCAAGCCATTAGAGCCTGGGGTCCCCCTTCACAGACTGCTGTATATGAACTCTCTGGACCAAACTGTAGATTAATAGCTCTGCAGATGGAGAAATATTTTTTTTCCTAAATCGCAGTCTGTTTCATTTTATGTTGCTTGCTAGATTAAGTTTTAGAACTCTCTGAGGTGGTTTTTTTTGGTATGCAAAGTGAGACCAGAAATTTTTACTGTTGTACAGTTTTGAAAGCTTTTTTTTTTTGCCTTTTTGCCATAAGCAAAGCTCAGGAAATCGAAGGTGATTCATCTTTAAGCTGCAAGTGATTTAAACCAAACAATGCTTTTTGATTTATGATAATGAAAAAGATTGCAGAGGGATGACAGGTCAGATGAAAACTCACACTGCACCAATTTTTATGATAAGTATCATTACAATTCTGCACTCAACTAATGCTCCACTATCAGTTTTATTTGTGGGTTTTATTTATATTAAAAGTTTTTATTTTGAGAATTTATTGCCAGGATGTGATTGACAACCTTGGAAAAGGCAATGTGCTGTTCAGAGAATGGATATAAAATTTCCTCATGCAGCCCTGCCAGTGTGCTGCAGCTCATCAGGACCACAACAAAAAGTAAAAGAACACAAGACCATCTTTCTGTGGTCAGATTAAAGGTATAGCCTGGTATCTTGTCTTCTGCAGTGACCCATAAGAGCTTCCTGGGGACTACCGTGAAAGGAGGAGAAATGCAGGGTGGTATTTTCTCCCCAAAATTTTCAGTCACCAAAAATTTGTGGCTCAGAGATTTCCTGTGCTGGAAATCTCTGAGCCACATAGCATAGGCACATAGGCATGCTCACAGCATTGCCACACACACACAAAGGATACACAACATCCTGTGGCAAGATGTTCCACTTTCTTAGTTGCATCTTTTGTGACAACAGAAGATTTTGGGCCTTTTGGTTTTGTTTTTTTTTTTTTTGGTCACCTGCAGGTTTCTTTGGGTTCTTCCCAGTTTTGAACTGAAAAGGGGGTTCCCATATCCTTATCTCTGTGCCACTCTCTGGGAGGGCCATTTGGTTTCTGAACCTTTCCTTCAGCAACAGTTTCCTTTTGTGCTAACTTCATGCCTAGACTTGACTTAGAGGATGGCCATTAAAAACATTAAATGTTAATGAGCACTAGTGATGGAGTCAATCCCAATTATAAGTTTTTTTTTTTAATCAACTGATTTCTGATTTTTAAGCTAAATAACGTATTTTACTTTTCTTGTGGATTTATAGCTGCTGGAAGTACCTCTCCGTCATGCTTTTAATCTGTTTGGGGGTTTTTTCCTGCACCACAAATTTAGACAGCTTTTTGCTTATTTAAACTTAACTTTCATGAATCTGCTTGCCTCAGGGAGCCAGAGTTTCAAGAAATGGGTCAAGTACAGTAAAACTGAAGACAAAGCTGCAAGAGCTTGCAGCACTAGGATATTTTCAGTGTTGTAGTTGTTTTTTTATTCAGGAAACATCTAAACCATGCTGTACTTAACATAGGCTGCTCTAGAGAATCACAGCTGGATTTCATGTTTAGGAAAGAGAATCAGCGAAAAGTAGGTCTGGAAAGGGCCTGTTAATATCATTTGGCTCATCCCCCTTTCTGAGATAGGATCTCTGTGCCATTTTTTTGTCCAAGCTAGACTTAAATTTTCTTCTGGGACAGAGAGATTGCAGCCTTGCACCTATCCTAGTGCTTAAATATCCTTATCACCAGAAAGTTTTCCTAATGTCTAAACTAAGTCTCACTTTCAGCAGCCTAAGCTTATTGTTACTTATCCCACCCTCCATAGAGGTGAAAAACGTTTATTTGCTGGTTCTTAGTATCAGCCTCTAGAAAAGCATTATCATGTCCTTCCTAGGCCATCTCTTCCCTTCTCTAAACAACCACCATCCTCCTTTTTCTTCTCACAGGCCATTGTTTCTAGATGTCTGACTGTTCACCTTATCACTTTTCAATTTGCTTGTTTTGGCACGTGTCTTTATTGAGGCAGGAAACTGTGTCTTTGGGGAGGACATCATACCTGGGGCACTGCTGCAGGGAGGAGATGGACCATCTCTCACATCCTACTAACACAGCCTTTCTGCTCATTCCACAACAACGTTTTATTTTACCCACCGCAGCACCCCATCCTGTGCATGAGCCACGCCTGAGGGCTCTTTTTCCCATCGTTTGCCCATCCCTTTGTGCATTGCTGCTGCCCTCCCAGCCAGTCCCTCCCACATTCTCCCACCTAAAGGCAGCATTTTGCACTTACGCCCCCCCATTGATGCCTTTTTGTGGATTAAGGCTCCACAGCTGGGTACACAGCTGTCTCACACCTCGACTGGGAGACCTTTGGACTTCAACGTGACCCCCTGGGGATGACGCAGTGCAGAACACAGGCGTTGCAGGAATCTGGCTGGACACAATCACTCCATTACTAAAAGCACTTGAAAAATACTGGAGGTCTTGACTTCTCCCTGTACCTTATACTTCTTTCACCTGGTCAGTGCTACAGGATGATATGTATTGCTTCTCTCCCACGAGACATGATTCTAAATAATGTCCAGTAACTTGTTTTTCTTACGACTACCTAAACCTGGGACCTGTGTCTCTTTGGCTGGGTCTTCAGTCATGAGGTTACAGCTTGCATTTCAGCCAAGTTTGTTGTTCCACCTCTGCACAGGGACTCAGCTGATAGTTAAGAGCACTGTACTTGATATCTTTGGACTGGTGTTCCCACCTTTTAGGGATAATCCTCCAATGTGCCCTGGCATTTTTTGTGGTCCAGCCTGTGCATTATAATCACAGGTTTTGCATGTCCTGGACATGGGTCCAATATACCATAAGAGCTGGAGTACATTGGTGGGTACCAATACATTGCACTCTTCACAGTAATTTTTTCGCTTCATGTACAGTGGCCTTAAAAATGTGTTGAAACAGCGTTTTTATTATCTTAGTGATAGTGTTGGCAGTATCATAAACCTATCATTCCTTCTTTCCTGCACTGGTCAAATCTGCCCAGCCCACTGATGTCTGACACACTTTGCAGCTTATAAAAGCAAGGCACTAAAAAGATTTACTCACATCTCTTTTAAATGAGGTAAGCTGGTTTTGGCAGTCCGTGGTTTTCTGACCAGCTCTCTCTGACCAGCTTTCATGAGTGACTGCCCCGAGCTTGTCTCACACTGTTTAGCACACGCTGTACTTGGCACTCCTTGCTACTGTAGGATGCAGATCTCCCTGGGCAGTTGATGAGTCACTTTGGTACTACTTCTTCATGCTTCTGCAGCTCCCAGATATCAGCAGAGCCTCCCAGTAGAATGATATTTGGAGTGTCTGACAAATCTGAAGGAACTAAGTGAGGACCTGTTATTACTGTCCATTGCCAGGACATCATCAAACTGGCACGATCTTATTCCTACACAAGCACAGAGCCTGCGACCTAATGCCGAGGATTAAAGGAAATCCTGGAAAATTCATGTGCTACTACTGTCTTACCATTTTCTTCTTGTTACTCCATACAGCCCTCTCTCCTCAGCCGCCTCCCACTCCTTCTTCAAAGAGGACAGGGCAGAGATGAGGAAGATCTGACCAAGAGATTGAAATGGCTCTTTGCAAGGCACCTGATAACTTTATTCAGTTAAGCAGATAGATCTGTCACTCACGGAAGGAGCATTAATGAGATCCATCGATGTGCTGCTCTTTATGGTTGTTTATTTGTTCAGTTTGTTTGTTTTGATTATTGCCAGGAAGATCTGGTGCATGGGTAACAGGCCAAAATGGAGGGACAATGGAGGGTGGAGGAGGTATTTGGGTTTAGACAGGGCTGCCTGGAGCATACAGGTTACAAGTTCCATAATTTTCTGCAGAGATTGAGACTGAACTGGCTGAGACAGCAGCTGGATTACCTTGAACTAAAACCATCTCATCAAATGTTGTGTTCTGCAAGCCTGTCAATTGCTCAGGCTTGTCAAATTACACCGTGTCATTTTTATTAGCTTGATGTCTGGAGAGCTATCTCAGCCATTAGAAAAGATGGTTAAAACTACATCAAATGATTTGTATGTGACATAACATTGCTGTTGGGTTGCCAACCACTAAAAAACTTTCTGACATTGCCTCCTGTGTATCACTTCCCGCTGAGTAGCAGCTTTTAATATAAAATAGAAGCCATTAGCAATGCTCTATTGTAAAGTGCTCAGAAACTGGCCTTACTCGTGTATTGTTTGGATGCCAATAGCTTTAATCAGAGTTACCTTTTCTGAGTCATCAGTGTGAGTAATACCCTTGTGAGGCCACCTAGAACAGACCTTTTCTGGAACTGCTTGTCCTCTTCCCATAGAGCTACCTCTGATCCATAAAGGCAACTTTGGCAAATCCCTTTGGTCTTCCACTGTATCATGGTCTACATCACAGAATTAAATCAATAAGTAAAAACACTGGTACGTCTGCTTGGGAACATCATTAAGTGTTCTGCTGAAAGGAGAAGTTCTTGTCATTTCTGATGCAAAATAAAATTATTGAAGTGACGTTCCCAAACTCCCATTTTGAAGCAGTGTCAGAGCTAGGATTAGGATCATTCACCTGAATCCCAATAACGAGATTTATTCACTAAAAATAAAAAAATCTCAGCTTCTCTAAACCCATCACACTGGATTTTCAGATTCAGTCTAATTGGGAATATTGACATATCATTCTAAGCATTCCACTCTATTTATACCTCCCTCTGCCAGTACACCTCAATTACCACATTTCTGCATGTATGGGCCATGTGTTAATGGTCAAAAACCTTTTAATTCAGCAGAATTTCAGCTTGTTTGTAGGTATGGCAAAGAGAAGAGGTGTTTTGTATTACCGGACATGGACCTTTTCTTCAGAGTCATGAATAAGATTATTCAGAATCAGTCATGATCCTTTCTGTCATTGGTGCAGAATGCAGTAGAATCCTTTCTCCACAAGTAGGTTATTTGAAGCTTAAGGATATTTTAGGGAACATTATTTCCCATGGGGTTCAGTTTTTCTGGGAGGTGAGTTTTATATGTTGAACCCATGGCAGCCCAGCATATCTTGTTCTAGATAGTCAAAGTATTTGTGTACTATGAGTGGTTTGATAATTTCTGATAGCAGCCTAAGGATTTTATTTTTAACTTTTTAAATTAATTATGGTGAAAAGCTATCAATGAGCAGTGTGGCCTCACATGTCAAGTTGCCTTGATACAAAATTTGCTCACATCTATGTGCAGCTGTGGGTTATTACAGCCTTTGAAGACCCATTCTTGTGTGTGTAACAGCATTGTTTCACAAACATTGACCTTAATGGGAGTATTGTGTTAAGTATCTTTCCCCACACCTTTGTGTGGGTGCCAGCCAGCGCAGCCTTGGGAGTACTAAGGCTAAAATCAGTTTACTTGTGTACTGCTGTTAATCTAGCACAGTTGATGGTTTGTTTTGCACATTGGCACATGGCCTCACAAATCAGCTGGGCAAGCAACACTGAGTCAGGGGCCGCAGGAGAGAGAGGACCAGGAGGAAGTGGGAGAGCAGTCACAGGGGAAGGGATTTCCGCACTCGCAACAATAGCTAAAGACTCCCCGTTCTGTCGCCTTGTGGACACACACTAGAGCAGTTACTTCTTATTTTGTTTCAGAATTCAAGTGATGCAGGCACTGGATACCTTGGGTGGCATCGGTCATGGGTAGGCAGTGTAGCCTGAGAGGCCTCTGTGGCACTTCTGCTGTGTGAGCTAACATAGCATGGGTCAGCATTCTTTAACTTAAATACTTATTAAAAGATTGCTTAATACTGTCTGATACAAATGCACATGTAAGTGTGTATATACATGTGTGTATATACAGATGCCACTTAAAGAAGCTGTATGTCTTCTGCCTTCAACAATACTTCACAATCCAGCAGAAAACTGTAAATATGTTTGTCGCTAATTAAATAGTTTCTGATCTAGGATTACCTGTTTTTAACTTCTATTTAATGAGATTCCTCTAGCAAGATCTGGGAAATAGCTTTTTCTCTTTTTCTCTTTGTGTTTTGAGTAACATTTATGCTTCCATATGGATTACATGACTTGGACTTTATCATTTATAGATTACAAAGTTACAGTTAAAGACCTAGATAAGACTAAGGAGTTGAGCATGGCAGACAGAAGCACTATTTTCTTTTCTCAAATGAAATTCTAACTAAATTTTAAATATGCAAAGAAGGCATAAATTCACAGTGCAATATTGATTACAAAGAGTTAATTTGTCTAGTGAGTCAATTCTGAGAAATTCTGCAATGCCTGAAAAATGAAGTTTGCCTGGCTTGGTGTGGTCATGTCCTTCTGTGCTCCCTGCTCCATCATGACATGAAAGCTGCATTATTCTTGTAGAGATGCTAAATGATTTTTTAAAGGACTAATTCTTTAAAGCAGAAGATTTTTTGACTGCAATTTACTCTGGATCCTTATACACTGTTTATGCAGTTGTAATTCAGCAGTTTTGTATTTTCTTCTCTTGGTGGGTAATGTTTACCTGGCTCTGATTTATTATTATTTGTCATTAAAATGTGCTGTTTTCCAGTAGAAGAATGTGTTTTCATAATAGTCATCTAAGACATGCTTTTCACTTTTATCTTAAACTTTCAGTACCTGAGGTCCAGTAATCCTGACCAGGCAGTTACCCTTCAGTGCAGAATGAAAGGAGGGGAAAGGGTATGCTGTGACTGGAGGCTGAGATACACTTCTGATAACCTACTTGGCATTTGTATGTTTGGTTGAACCCAGATGTTTGGAGATTTTCAAATTTCTGTTCACTTGCTTTTGCTGAATGCAACCTTATCTCAGCAGCTGCTCTCAGAGTCCACACCAAACCTTACTAAGTGGCTGAACAGTCTTGCTTGCTTGCTTATTTATCCATTTATTTATTTCTTTTTCAGTGATTAGAGGTTAGGCAGGGAGAAGGAAAACTCAGAGGAAAAGCTGGTGGAAATTCCTGTAGTAGACAAGGTTTTGTGGTGCACAAATCTTTGAATTCTTACATGCCCTGGGCTTTGTCTCCCCAGAACCACAAAAAGCTCTAACTTAATTTGTGGAAGGGGTACTACAGAAGAGAAAAAAACCTTCAGGAGAATGCGTGTGTGTGACCTTCCATGCTACCAATTAGAGGGCAGAGTTCTGCTCTTCATGCAAGTGCAGGTCCCCCTCCTTAGGTCTTCTGAATGTTGTGGATCATCCATGTGAAATGGTAGTTTCAAGAGCTGCTGAAGTTTGTCTGCAAGTTTCATGTTCTTTCTCCTTCAGATGAGCATGTATTTATTCAAGTTGCTTTAAATTACTCTCCATTGATCCAGATATTTCATACTCAGGTTCTTTCATATTCAGGCTAAAATATAAAAAGGTCACATACAGTAATTAAAAAGATAGTCTTCTTGTGAAAACTGAAGGGAAAATGTAAGCCTTAATTAAGTCAGAAAAAAATTTGAAAAGCATAATTTTCTTATTCAACAGCTTTTCCTTGAATGTGCTTTGCTTTAGGCACATGCACTCAAAGATACAGTAATGCATTTGTTTGCTTTTAAAAACAATTATTAAGTATATTACAAATTATTTATCTCTGTGTGCAATCAGCAGAGCTTTCACCTTGTTCATCTTTGCAGTCTTTATTGCTGGTAATGATACGTGAGCATGGAGCAATTGTGGTAAGAAATTTAAAAATTGCTGTGATCTAAACCAGGTGACAGACGTTTCATAAAATGCATGTACATGGCTCAGGATAGGTCAGTATAAAGATTTTAGCAGTGGGATGACTATTGTGTATATGTTTAAAAGCAAGTTCTCAGGTGCTTACTGTGCTATGTAATTTTTTAATGTAACTATATATGACCTGTCTCCAGAAAACGGATGGTCTTAGATTATGCAGGGCCTCAGACGAGCACTCTGGAGTATTTTAAACCAAAATATGCAAAATTTACCAGTCTGTGCTCCGTCTTAACCCCCTAAGGCCATGTTTCATACCTTTGACAGCTTCCAAACACACACCTCATTTCTGCAAAACTCAGTCCCAGACCTCATCCAGCCCTCTTCCTCATCTGACCAGTTTCAAAAGCAGGATGCTAACGCCTGTGCCCCACACATTTTGTTTTAAGAGGTCCTATTCATTTTCTTTGCTCTCAGTTTCTGTTGGAAAATGGAAAAACTCACCTCACACATGAAGGAGATATTTGCTGAAATTCAGCTTAGGGGAATTTCTGAAAGCATCACTGCTTCCTTGCCTATGACCCAGGGGCAGCTGTCTTCTTTTCCTTATCTAGGAGTTGACTGGAAAGAATCTGTTGCTTTTACAGCTGTCAAGTGCATCTGACAATATTTGTCCTTGTATTCATGTGCATGCTGCAGAAGGCTGCAGAAGGCAGATGCTTCATCCTTTTGTTTTCCTGATCTCAGATTCCCAGGAGGTTAAAGAGAATTAAGTAAAATGTAGAAAAACTTTAGCATCAGAGGTTTTAATATTGTTAAGGAGTCTAATATGTTGTCATTGTTCGAGACTTTGATGTTTTATTGTGGGCCTGTTTCTCCGTCACTATGATTAAGTTCATGGTGAAGTTTAGATAAATTTGACATTTAATGCAATCCTATTCTTGCTGCTATGGAGACGTGCCTCGTTGGGTGTGTCTGCTTCACTTTGGTCTGGAAAGCATGATAAGTTCAACATGCTTATGCCAGACCTTCCTAGCTCCTGTCTTTGTTGTTAATAGCTTAACGTGCATGTAAATATAATACTTGGCAACTTAACACATTTGTCTTCATTAAAGCCCTTCATCAGACCTCAATTAATGAAACCCTGTCATTGTGGGTTTAGGAGGGAAAGGCCTTTTACAATACGGGAAAAACAGTGAAATTGAGGGACAGAGACGCTATAAGGTTACCTCTGAGATGTGCAGGTACCCGAGATCCGGGTTTTGTGTTAGGGTCTCTCCAGTGGCAAAGTCATTTCGAAAATTTTTCTGTTTCTCCTCACAGTTCCACCTGAAGTTTGTCTTTCCCCTCAGCCAAAGTGGTTCTGTGTTTGTGGGGACTTCTGAAAGACTGATCATCAGCAACGTGTTGCAAAAAGGACATCCTGGCCCGATCTCCTTATCCAGCCCTTAATGAGGATGGATACCAATGGAAATTTTTCATTATAAAGATGGAAACAAAACCAAACTAGGACTCACGTTTTGCTTATGGTGGCAGGGTGGCTGTCCCTTTCAAAAGAAGCATGTGCTCCTTGCTGTGCATACACAGAGGGAGACAATTTCTCACCCTGCCTGAGGTGAAGAAATGTCTTGTAAACAATGCAATCAGGCCTTTTCTAATTTCTCTGTATTTTGTTTGTTTGTTTTTTCAATCTACATTTTTTAATTACTTCCTTAAGCCATGAATTCACAAACAGACGACAGGGAGGAGTAGGGATTGGTTCCTGAGATCAGAGGGAGGGCAAGAGCTTTGCCAATAAAAAAATTCATATTTTGGAATAATTTCCATGGAGATTAATGGGAATTTAGTATAGATAAACTAGAGGCATTGTGTGTGCAGATCTGTCTATAGTAGGTCAACAGGAATACTAAAACCACTGTGTTCTCCAGTTGGTCAAATTTAACAGGGTGGAAATGGGGTCTTGCACTTGACTTGCTGTTTAAGAGTGGAAATCCCAGTGTCCACAGGAAAGCCAGGGCAAACTCCCATGGAGCCAGCATGTCACCTACCTGCACCATGGGGTCCAGGGTGGCGTCAGCTTTATGCACTGTTTTGCATAATTTTTATTTCTGCCCTCTCTACATAGGTTTTAATAAAGGACATGTTAATGAGCACTAAGTGACATTTATTATCCAGACAGCATATCATGGCCAGTTAGCCTGATGGATTGGTAGGAACATCTCAGCTCCATACCATTATTCAGTCCCTAATTAGGTTTTTTTCCTTAGTAAGTGCTGAAAACCATGCAAGGCTTTCAGATTTACTTCGTGTTATTTGTAAGGAGCAAGTATTTCTTCTGCACACTCCAGAGGACACCGTCTTCCACCAGTATCCGTGAAGGGCTTTGCTCTAATTTCTCATTCAGAAGAATTTAGTGCACAAGGGCTGTGTCTGCATGCAGGAGAAGACCCAGGCAGATGTAGCTGTGCCAGTCCTTTAAATCCTTTAATTTTAAAATGTGTTAGAGGTACTTTGTTTCTCCAGCTATGAAAATCAGGACATGCCTGTAGTTTATACCTAAAACGTACCTCTAGGTGGATTTATCCTCTTTATATCCCTAGTCCTTTTTGCTGGACAAGCACACCTCTATTGCATGGTCAGAGACTTCCCAAACTGCTGTAAGAGCTGAGCTCCCTCTTCTAATGGGGTCTGAACAAGATGTTTGCTCTCCCAGAAAAACACTGTGGGCATCTCTGGCCAAAATAAAGCTCTGGTAGCACGGACAATCACTGCATCAGGAAAAACCTCTAAGAGTATTTCTTTCTGCAAGTAGTGGAGGCTAAAGGACTATAACTGCAAACTGATAGCGACCACTCAGTGCCTTCTGTAAAGTGAAATGAAATTGTGCTTTGATCCTTTGGGAGATTCATTTGGATGCAGCTAGTCATGGAATATTTAAAGGAGCCTTGGGGGGAACTTCTGGTGAGAGAGTTTTCTTTGCAGCCACTCCCTGTGGTAGTTGCAAACTGTCATGTTTATTTTTCCTCTCTTGGGGAGATAAAAACCATGCCTGTTTCCAGTGATGATGGGGGCTTGCCCTGTAAAACACCTTTCTCTGTATATTACTGTAGTGTAATATTTGTGGGGAGGCAAAACTGAGCAAATCAAATTTGTTTACAACAAATAGAACTTGCTCCTCGGAGGCTGCCATGGTGCAGCTTCCCCAGTTCAAAATGATGCTAATTTGTTCTCACCTAGTTACCAAGGGGAGGCTCTGTGATTTCAGATATGTCACCTGCTGGAAATGACTAGAAGACTGAAAATACGTTCAGTTCCTCCGGGAGTGTTTTTTATCCTTTTAAATGAGTTTTTGTGTGAAGAAGTATTTGATAGACTATCCCCAGTGTAAGATAAATAGTTTCCCGGAGTTCAGGACTAATTATCCTCAGGGACACAACAGACTGAAGAGCTAGATGAGCCAGAAATAAAATGGTATCTCTTGGCTGTAGTGGGAAGTAGGCATTTACATTCCTACCATACACGATTAGATGGCTATTGAGCTTGTTACTGCTGGAGAGAAAGTGGCCGGCTTTCTCTCACAGAGCCTCCACCCGTCACAAAGAACATGTGCGGTGCAGCAACACCCTTGTGCACAGGTAGATGTACATCACTGGCAGCATTTGCTGACTGTAGGTATTTCAAACTAAACAGGATCTTAACGTAGTCAAAAGAGAGAACTTTCTGTGTATGTGGCATTGCACATGCTTTTCTTGTTTACGTAATATACACATTTAAAACACACATCTCTTACAGAAGGATGAGAGAGCATGCTTTTGTTTTTTAAAATCCAGGAATAAAATGAGGTTTTGTCATGTTTGTCCAGTGCTTGAGATATTTTTCTGTTTTCTTTTCTCTTCAGGTTTTCTCAGATATTTTTCATTGGCACTTAGCTCAACATTTGAGGCTCCAGGTTGTGACTGGAAGCAGAAGGGTAAATGCACATTGAAATTGTTCTTGTAGTTTGGACTAAACCAACCAGAAATCTCATGTGACTTTCAAAGAAAAATTAATTTTTGCATCTTAGGGTTAAGGTGTTTGGTTTTTTTGCCTCCTAAGCCATAACTTCCCTTAAAGCCAAATGTTTGAGGTGAATTTCCTGAATAAGGACAGCAAGATCTAGCCAAATTTGGCAGAATAAAAAGTTCATTTGCTTCTTAAACTTTGGATGAGTATCTGAACTCTGTGCCACATTCCTAAATTAGATCATTCCCAGTGCAAGCCTCACTCCAGCAGAAACCCAGCCAGGCCATGCTGTGGGCTGTGCTGGGGGAGGCTCCTGCAGGGTCGAGTTCCATCTGTGGGGCCACATGGGATATGTGTGGGGAACACCCAGACCTTGAAATAGAGAGGGGCAGAGAGCAGGGTGAGGGGAGAGGGCGAGAGGCAGAGCACTGGTCGAAGGTGTGCAGTTCAACCTTTTTGTCAGCATTGCCGTGTGTCACCTCACCCACCAGTGGTGTGCAGCCATGAGGCGAGAAAAACCTGGAGCATGGCAGTGCTGGCTCCAGTCTGGAGGGATGGGTGCAATCTCTTGGCTGGCACATCTCACTATGGCTGCTATTTATAACTGGAGGAGATGAAGCGTAATAGCACTCACAGCCTCCACGTTGCTCACCCTAGGTGTTTGAAGGGCAAATGCCTCCAGGGGAGAGGGCAGTTTCTCTGTGAGCTCTTTCAGATGCCACTCAGAAACTGCTTTGTCTAATGAAAGCTCATTTGTATCAGTCTGCTAAACCTGGGGCTTGGGCCAGAGCACAGCACTGCTGGAGCAAACGCCAGCCCAGTGGTCCTCCACCCCGCCTCCTGGGGTAGAACAAACACATCAGCTACAAGTTCCTCTAAATGTCTGGTTGGAAGTGTTTGTTGATGAAGTTGCCAAATAGAGAGACATAAAAAGGAGAAAAGTCTTAGCTTTAGTCAGTGGATTTGTGCTTAGCATGGTATATTAACTAACTGTCTGAGAGCTCAGAGTACCTTTGAGAGCAAGGTGTGCCTGGGGAAGTGTGAAAATAGGGCTTGTCTAGCTGAAGGAGGTCTTTTGACATTATCCCTTCCTCTGTGCCCTCCAGATGCTGCTGCTGTCAGCACTGGGGAGCTGCTTCCCAAGAATCCCAAAGGTTCCTAAATTTTAAATTAGCGTTGTGAAAGCAGAGGTGGCACTCATAAATTACGGTTCTCTAAACAGAATGTTTGTGATTTGTGCATTCACATCTTGCAGTCACAAAGCTATGAATTTTCTGATTTTTGTCACATTCTGATAAGATTAAAAAACCCCACAGTTTTCTGACTGAGTTGCAGAAGTAATTGCTTGTTCAATTGGAATCTAAAACTTTGGAGATTTCATGTCCATTGGGATGTAAAGTAATTTATCAATTCCCATTAACTTCAGCCACCAATCAGGGAAGTTTTTCTTTTCATTTTCACAAAAAGGATACTGTAGAGCACCCTCATTTTTTACACTAGTAGAAATTTCAGAAAGCAAGCAACTGAAGCTGAGCCCTCTGCCTGTTTGGAAAAAACACCCTTTTTCTAAGAAAATCAGAACTTTGTATTTGGTCTGCAACTTTTATGAAGAATAGCATTCAAAAGTCAAAATCTGTATGTTTTGAGACTTGCCCACTGTAAGTAACTTTGATCAGCTTTGTGGGAGTTTATGGCCTTTCAAACCTCTTATTTTTGAATGTGCATATCTGCATTTATTTTGTGAGTTGCTTTTCTAAAAACGTTTACTAATGGTCTTAAAATAGCTGCAGATATTTTCTCCTGGCCTGCAGGCAGAAAAGGAGCACTTGTCAATCACTTACAAAAACGTAAACAGTGACATGAACTGTGTTCATTTCTTGTAAAGATAAAGAAAGCACAAGAAATGCAAAGAAGAAACATTTTGAAGGTTAATTCTCTGAAATTCCTATGTTAGAACATTTGAAGAAGGAGAGACTTTGTATTAGTCAACTGTATTGATTTGTGCCACTAAGGGAAGTGGGAGAAAAAATATTTACTGTGCTAAACTGCTGAAGCTTTCAACCGGTTCATATTGAATACTGTGTTCTGCCATCCTCTCTTCTTGGTGTTCCCCCTGTGGAAGGAAAGACTGGAAGAGACACTGCAGCAGAGCAGTGAGAGGGAGCTGCTCTGTGCCTGTTAGCTTCCTCAAGAGAAACAATCACCTCCTCACTGTTAGCAATGGGTCACAAAATAATCTTCATGATTGTGACAAATCAAGTGGCACTGCAATTAAAAGTGTTCATTGTTGCTTTTTGGTCTGATTCATCTACATGGCCTTCTCAAGTGCTTCGAGTACTTGCAAGTACAGTTGCTAACATGGTAAAAAATTAGTTCTAGTTGATTTGTTTCAAGCTGCTTGATATTTAGGCTGAGTTTCATGGAAAATTATGTTGTTCTGTGTTTGGGAAAACTGGAATAAGTGTCTTAGTTTTTAGGGTGTTTTTTGTGATTTTCGTCTATTTTGTTTACAAACATTAAACATTAAACATGAACTGTTTGCTTCTTTAACAAAGGACGAAGAAAAACAAGCTCAGACTTTTAACTAAACTCTCAAATGTGAAGATTGATAGATGGATAGATGTATTTTATAGTGGGGCTCTACTCAGAAAAGTGGCTGGGTAATGATGGTGTCTTCTTCCTCAGCGTGACATCTATTTGTGTGCATTCAGTCAGATCTTTGACTTTATGGCTGAAATAAGTCTTGACTGCTTTTTACTCATTAGTCCTGCAGAGGCTACAGAGCTAAGCAGCAAATATAGCTAAGAGCTAATGAGCTAGATTTTTCAGTGGTGAGCACTGAAGCCTCAGCAGCTGAGACTTCTGCAGACTATTGATTGCTCCTTACAACAAGGGGCTAGTAGGCACACCACCATATTTCTCAAATTAATTCCAAATAAACCCAAACTGCCTGCCCGTGTACTTGACTTTTAAATTTTAATACAATTCTAGGCCTGAAAAATCAAAAGGAAACAGTAATGAAATGGAAGGCTGAACTTGAAAGACCAATCTTAAGTTTGCCCTTTTAAGGCTATACTTTAAGACACATTTATTTTCAGCATTATTAAATTTTTTGTAACCAATAGTTCTTTTAATGCAAATTAGATTTCACATTGACACTAATAGACAATATATTATATATATAAGACTTCTTAGATTTGATTATTAAAGCTTTTACTGTAAGAGTTCAATGCTGAATCATTAGTGTTTGAAACTGCAGTACATGGTAAGTTGCCCTAATAGATTTTCTGCAATGTTCCTGAAATTAGTCCATGAATTTGTAGTCTCCTTTCAAATAGATGAAAATTACTGCTGTGACTGTAGAAATCTTAAATGGGAACTGAAAAGAAGATGTGATAGTTCTGTAATTTTTGAAAATTATGAAAAGTACGAATAGGAGAGCATGGGGAGCTGTAATGGGAACTGCACATGCTAAGTTCATGTTTATTAATAAAATAGTGAAGCAAACGTTAAGGGGTGAGAGCTGATGAGCAATAGCACCTTTATACATATATAAAATAATTTCTGACATACTGAATTGATAGATATTTTTTAACATTACCAAATCTGTTGCCAATGGTAATGATGGCATGACTGAAATACAGATATTTCTCAATATTATTGAAGAATTTGACAAAATACCTGCAACCTGAACAATTATTTCATAGCAACTTGGGTATAAGCATGGTCTCATGCATGGAAAGAGTCTAAATAAATGGTGGTGATTTGCAGCAAAATATTGAATCCTGGGAGGTGCCCAAGTGATGTGGTGCTGGACAGTGTAATGTATATTTTTTTACCGGTGTTTATTAATTTTTGAAAGAGAAGTGTAAACTGCGCATTAATTATGTTCCACAGGGACTAAATGGGGAGGTGTAGCAGAGGATGGACTAATTACTTTATCACTGAGCTGGTAGAATTTAGTATAGTCCAACTAAAAGTGGGAATAAATTCTCCCTGGTAGGAAATTTATTTCCTGGGCTGGCATGTGGATCTGTGCTTTATTCCTTTCAGACACTATATATCTGTTCTTATATGCCAAAGCTACTGGCGTTTTTGTTATTCTGGGTGCTAGGAACACTGAATGGTTCTTAAACTGCTTGTAGATGATAAGTGCAAGTAAACCAATTTTATTAATGATGAAAAGAGGAAGCAGATAAATACTGAGGATCACACAGAGATACAAAAAGGATCAGAAAAGGCTGACAGAGCAGGGACAGGCTGCTGCTGAGCCAGACATTATTCTCTGGGTGCCATATATTTACAGGGTGTGCTCACCGCAGTCCTGTGGAGGATGAGGAGGCTATAGCCACCCGTGGAAAAGTCTTGCGCAAAGAATACAATCTGGTAATTTGTAAGAAAATTTCTCTAGTTATTTTAGTTCTGTTTCCACCCTGGTAAGGACCCTCGGACACTGAGGAGACCCGGCTCTCTCACAGGGCAGAGAAGGAAGCAGGGGAAGACAGAAAATCTCCTGTATAGGGCAGGCCTCAACTTTTTTGGTTTGGAGAGTAGATGTGTGTTTCTCAACTGGAACCTTCTGGAAAGGAGGTAATTTTCTGTTAAAATGAGATTTAAGGAATTTTGATGCCTACACAAGACCTCAGCAGACTTTGGATGTGACTGGAGGATGGCAGAGTTGAGGGGTGACTGCAGTGAGAGCTGAGCTGGCTTCCATCAGAATGTCTCAGGTGTCAAAAGTACTGAAGTTGCAGGGTAAAATCTTCAGCTTTTGCTTAAACTAGCCAAACTGAAATGAGGCAGCTGCTTGTGCTCTGACTGCATGGAGGGCAGGTGCAGGCCAGCACAAGCTTCCTTCCCCTAGATCATGTTTTCATGTAAAGGAAAGAGTTTTGAAGGGCAAGTTCAAAGGCAGTCTGGACAGGCAAGGCTGGTGCATCTGAGGCTGCCAAGAATGGTGCCTGTAATTGTAGCAGTATTTATCACGTTGCAGTGGAAATGAAAACCCTGTAACATCTTCCATAGACCCTTAAGATGCTTGGAGGCAAGACAAAATTTTGATTTAAACCGTTGGCTTAAGTTACTTAAAGCAAGAAGAGTGCCTTGAAATAGCTTAGGTATGGTCACGCATTTTGTCCTCTTGCCTCTGGTGTCAGCATGAAAACTTTTAGGAGAGTAGGAAATGGGGTGGTAGAAGTGAGTATACAATAAAATTCTAGAGGAAATTCTTGCCTACCAGCTCCTAAAAGGCTCCATGTTATCAGTGGTTTGAGCTAGTGAGATGCCTTATTAATTCCTTTAGAGTTTTCCATATTGATTGGGCTTAAATGTGCTCCTTTTACAAAAATGTCCATTAGGGTGATTAAGTCTTGCATGAAAAGTGCAGTAAATTCTTGCTGGCTCTGAGACTCTTTAGCAGTCACTCAGCACCAGCACTCCCTTTCCAGGACCCTGTAAATCAGGTACTATCTAGCAGTTTTGAGTTAGTTCCCCTACTTTGTCTATTGTTTGAGCAAGTGCTGGAGACAGCTGCATTTGGCTACATGCAGAGTCATCTGTGATGTCCTCTGTCAATTCAAGGCTGGAAAGTTTGAAAAATAGAGGGCATTGGGATGGGGGTTGAAAGTCTTCCTCCTGCTCCCTCCAGCCACAGGCCCAAACCCATGGAGAGGAAGCTGCTGGACCAAACATTAAAAAACAGGGTGGATTCACATTTTGACAGGTGAAGGGTGATGTTACCCTCGCAAAACTTGATTGACATGCACCTAGCGGTGCAGGAATCGTGCCTGGAGTTTCTCTACATAAAGGGAAAGTTCATCCTATATAATGCATCCTCTGTGGTGTCTTCTGGGCTGCTAACTGGGATCTAGGGATGGTGGATTTGGTCCACGTTCTCTTGATTGCAATGTGGGACATTACCTAGTGAGGAAGGAGATGTTCAGGGCCATCTTTCAACATGGAGATTGCAATAATTTTTTTCTTGGACCTCCCAAGTCTGGAGTTACCTTGTTTCCTCTTTTCGCACAGACAAGATCACCAGACTTTACCTTTCAGTCATGAGCGTGGCATTTAATGGTGGGCCTTGTCTTTTTGTTGATGGAGAACCCATCAACCAAGGTGCCTATGCCACTGGATTCACTTAGACATGCCTAAGTTACACTTGACAAGAAGTTAGTGTGCTGCCACCACCGGTCTGATTCTCTTCTGCTTCTCTGCTGCTGCAGCATAAATTATATGGCTGAAAATGTTTCATGGTTCTTGGACTCAGATATATCCTGCACATGTCAAATCTGATCTGATTATTAAATGTTGCCCATGGTCTGATTTGGTATGTGTTTATTGTGCAAACCTCTTGGTGGCCATGAATGACTTCCGTGAGAACAAGTGAATTTTAGGGTACAAATTCTTTGAAACATTTATTGGGAAGCTAGTTTGAAAACAATGTGTGGAAGACTTTAAATTCCTGACTAAAGTATATAACAAATTTCATTTAGGTTTTTTTATATATCCTTTTTTAAATGTGTTTTATATATTTATATATATATATGTGTGTATATATATACATACGTATATATATATTCCTTTGAAGACAAGACTTGGGAATTTCAAGCTTTTGAAATAGTTCGTTCTGTAAAGGACACAAGTCCATAAGTTGTGATTTTTGGATCAGTACGCTGCTGAGCTAGTCAGGAAGGTGGTAAAAGTTTTAAACTAGCAGGGGTATGCCTGAGGCAAGCTTCAGGCATGCTGGCATCATAGCTGCCTTCCTGTTTTGCCAGCACAAAAGTGGTACCATATAGACTGATTAGAGGAACATGCATAAGGGGAAGAGTAGATTATTCCAGATAAAATAAACAAATAAAACCTTCATGAAGAAGCAAGGTGTTTTTGAACTGATCTTTCTTTTTCCTGGAAAGGTTTTTTACCTTTGGGTAAAAATATTGGGAGTTTGCCATCAAATGCTGTGCCATTTTCGCCTGAAATCATGTGACTTGGCAAGTTTTAAATAGGACTATTCTTGGTTTACTCCCATATAAATGATATGCGATGCATATGATATCAAAGACATTTCTTTTGTAAATCATAGATTTATATCAGGTTCTTAATTGCATACAAGACAAGTGAGAGTGCATTTTGTATGTCATTCTTGACGAGACATTGCAGTACAATGCATTTGTGAAACTTGTATCCAGATTATGATTTCTAAAACTTGATGATCTTTTAGACTTCATATTAATTGATTTGGATTTATCTTAATATTAAACATCAACATATGATGCTTTGTATATGTAAACTTACTCTTTACCTTTCATTTTCTAGTAACCACAGGGAGGTTATCAACAAGATGAAACCAAGTTCCTCACAGTATTTCATACTGGGTGGATAGGGGATAATAGACATTAGCTGAAATGAGATGTTCAAGTTGGCACATAGTCAAACAGTGGAACAGGTTGTCCAAAGAGGCTGTGCAGTCTCCATCCTTGAAGGTTTTTAGATGCATATTGAGAGCACTCTGGTCTGATCTTGTATCTGACTCTGCTTTGAGCAGATGGGTGGACCAGAGACTTTCTGGGGTACCTTCCAAGCTGAACTCTTATAATTTTTAATTGCTGCTTTGTCCAGTCTAGTTCCAAAAGTTATTTTGGGCAGTGTTAGATGAAGATGGAAGCCCTTTCCCAAACTGGAAATAATTTATAAATATAGAAGGGCAACTAGGATGTTGCCATTGCTTGATGAATATTATTGGTTAGGAAGACATGATAATAAATCACACGGATGGGAGTTGAACTCCCTCTGGCACATGGGATTTATACATATTTTTAATGTAGTTCTTTGGTCAAATTGGCCAGGGACTAGACTTCATTCTTTTTCATTTCATAGTCTCTCTAGCACAGCAGTGCACTGATTATTCAGTTGTGAGCAGTTTAGTTGGGTTTAAATGGTAGCAAAAGCAGGCACAAACCAGGTAAGCTGAGGTTTACACTGACAACTCGCTGTTGTGTTAGTCATTCCCCTGGGACTTCTTTGGAAACCTTGGAAACTCCCAAGGTTTCTTCCCCTCTCTCATTTCACTCCTGCCACTTGGGCTGTGATTTCCACTTCTCTTAGCAATCTACCCAGATCTCCTCCTTCTCCTTCCTCTGACCCTGTAAGCAACACAAAATGAACTGTTTGCTGAGAACAGATTTTGCAGCATCCCAGCCGATACTTTCAGAGAACCATTCAGGAAGCCCACAACTTCTCCAGGTTTTCTTGCTTAGTTGAAAATCCATGTCCTGAACTCCCATCCACTTCCAACCTTCACACTAATTTTTTTTCTCCAAAGGTCAACTTAATTCTAGCTCTTACCCCACTGACTTTAGTGGATTTACTGTTGGAATATGAGTATCTCATTGTCTTTCACTTCTGAGTACCACTAGTACTAAGATAACTGCAGTTTTATGAGCTTTGTATTTTGACACTGCCATTAAAAAACCAGCACTTTAGTGCCCTCTGATCTTTGAGCTTTACTGTGGTATTTGTAGTATCTCCTACAGTGAGAACAAGAAGTATTGCAGTATAGACAAAATCTGAGGTATCATAAATCTTACATTTATTTTAAATGACCCATTGTAACCCCACAAGAAAGATATACTTAATACTCTAGTCTGTATATATAAAAATTGATCCAAGACAATGTCCCGGGAAAGTGAGAAAGAAGTAACATTTCTTTCTCTCAGAGAAGCTGCTTCTTGTGTGAATGAGTTACCTCTAGACCTTACAATTTTTAGGTTTTTCCATGATTGGAGACCTTAGGTGGCTTTTCCTACTGCCTCAGCCTGCTGTTAGGGGAAGACCATCTTTGTGAGGACCTGACCTTGACACATGGAGGGGAATACACACCTCTAAACTGTGATGGCTCCAAGTCTGAAGGAAAAGTGAATTGTCTGAGATTGTCTGAGCCTTTCAGTCCAAAGGTCTGAGCAACTGTAACTTCTGCTTATTTAATTCTGAGTATAAATAGGGAAGCTTCAATTGTTAAATCTGCCTACCAGCAGAGAGAGACTAGTTTTTAAAGCTGCTGACATAGGTGGAAACTTAGAGAAAATTCCCAAGGCTTTTCAAAATTCCAAGGAACTTTGCAAATGTTTGTCATGGGAGGATTTTTGCATATATTCCTGTTTTGAAGGGAACACAAAGCAGTTGAAGGGAACACAAAGTTTTGAAGGGAACACAAACCTATACAGCTCAACTCCTCCCTTTGTTGTTCCAAGAGTATGGCTGTTTTGCTCACAAATACTAGAGGAGTTACAGAATTTTTCCACCTGTACTGAATGTGTGAGGAAGGAAGAAGGAAGCTAAGAGTCCTCTAGCCCTCCCTTTGCTGCTAGTGCCCTTGAGAGTCACAAACACCACTCTGCTCTGCAGTGCAGCTCTAAGTGCAACTGTGGATGTCCTCGTTTAGATCTTCGCCTTCTGCTTCAGCTTTGTGTCACATTGATACTGCGTGGACATGTTGGCCTGTGAGGATCAATGTGCTGCTGTGTACCCACCTCATGAGCTACAGCCCAAGCCACGGTCCGCATCCAGGCAGCCATAACAGCACGTGTTAGCAGCTGGGCAAGTTTAGTAGTGCATGACGAACCCTGTTATCCATGTTTGTGCTTCTCCTGTGGCACAGCATTTTACCACCTCTGTTTTTACTCAATGCTAAAATTCTATGAGACAGGGTGTGCATAGAGATGTGGGAAAGCTATTTCAGTGCGTCACTGCTTCATGGTTTGAGTCATGTCGTTAGCAGTCCCCTGGTGCTAAGAGGTTCTGTGAAAAGCAAATTAAAATAAGTACAATTTGGTTGTAGAGGACATTTTATAAATGGAGTACTGATTTCTACTTAGTTGTATTTGCAGCATCAGAAGCATGACTAAATAAACGAATCTTTCCTGATTTGAGCTAGCAAGGTGGCTTCTTTTATGGTGGTTTTAAGCCAAGGCAGTGAAAGATGACTAGAAAGTTTTAGTGCTCAAATGAAAAAAAATTAGAGAGGTCTAGTCTTCAGAACAAAGGTACAGGTCTGTTTTGGAAATGGAACAGTTTGAGGCATCTGAGTAAATGCTGCATCCTTTCAAGAAAACCTAGACCATAGGCTTTTGAGGAGAGGTGTCTGTGTTTCCTTTGTTTGTATATGCAAGTTGGCTGGTTAAATTAACTACACAATTTCTCTAGGATTCTTTTGTAAGGATTGGAGACACTGTTTATTCCAAAACTGGTGCAGGGAAATGACAAAGACCATACTTGAAGGCCAGACAGAGTAGCCAGCTACTGCAAATTGGCTGTTAGGTGAGTGGGCAGTGCAAACTCTTCTGAGAAGGTACATGGGTATCCTGGATATCAGCATTGTTGCTTTTTGTAATTAATTATACAGTGTAAAACTATTTAAATATAGTTACGTGTCCTTAAATTAGGAAACACAGTAAATGTAGATGGTATTTGAATGTTACAGTGTGCTTAATAGTCCTCAGTCATTAATGAAATTCTCTGTGTGAGTTTTTCTGTGGGCATGCACGCACATTTAGCTCTTTCTTCAACCCAGTTGACTATGTTGCTTCCTCAAAGAGTATAGTGTGTCTTTAAATCTCTATTATGCCACATTTATTGTATTTGCTTTTTTAAAAATGAGACATTCTTCTTTTAAACTTAAAAAACTCCAGCTTTTAGAAGTCCCTTTCCGTAAAGTTCAAAAGTTGTTTGACATGCTTTAAAAGTTCAAACGAACTGTAACAACAAAAGCAAACACAGATTTTTTTTCCCCGAACTAGAATATAGAGAAAAATCTTTCCATTGCAGACAGTCAGGTGCGTCATGTACCCAGCCATATTTTTTTTCTCTCCTATTGGACACCTGAGGAAATAAAGGTGCTTGTAACATGAAGGAGAGAAAAGGTAGTTCAAGTTTACATTAACCAAACATGAGAAGAGAAGCAGGGAGAAATTTCTGAAGTCTGAAATGCTTTTTGGAAAGGACTATGACAACTTCTTTATCACCAGCAAATAAAACACATTTTAACTTGATGGTTCTTCTGACCAAATGCTCCTGTAGCAAGGCAATACCTTGAATAGCAATGACATTTTGCTCTTCTGTCAAAGGCTCTTGGGTTCATGTATTTAGAGGCCAAAAAGGCCTATGATGACTTCCTAAATAAGGCAAGTAGTGGAATTCAGTTCACTGATGTCTGCATAAAGTCCCTAGCTCCTATTTGAGCATAGGCTTTAGTCGACATCCGGTTTTATTTTCATCACATCCTATAATGAGAAATCTACTGGATCCCACAGGAAACTGTTCAAATACTTATTTCTTTCTCAAAAGCGAGCATATCATGTTGTATTTGAATATTTCTAATTTCAGCTCCCTGGTGTTTCGTATCTCGTTATCCAAAGATGTTAACATGCATTCAGCATCAGGCTCAGACGAAATCACTGGAGCAACTGTTGCCCCATCTGCTCACCCACCCCTTCCCAGAGGCTGCTGCCCATCAGAGCAGGGATGGCTAAATGTCTCCTGAAATGACACAGTTTACAATGATAAACTGATCCTGGGCAGCAATTTACAAGAAATGAAGACCTAGCTGGTTCTTGCTGCAGCCAGAGTTTGATCTTTGGCTGCATGCATATCAATATTTTAATGTACTAGTCTTAGGCACCTCTTATCTCCATGGATGTAGTTATGATTAAATATCTTCCTAACCTTCTCTTTGAATAGACTGACCTCTGAATCTTTCCCTGTAAAATGTGCCTTTGAGACTCTCAATTTTGTAACTCTTTTCTGAGACATATTTCGACATGTGGACATGAGACTTTGATAACCCTTTCTGAACAATTGTCCTGCAGTAAGTGTTAATCTACATAGACCTCTCCTCACTGAAAAAAGGTGACCCTGTCATACAGAGGCTTCTTTGCAGATAAAGTTCTCAATTCTGCAAGTGTGACATGGTGCCAGACTACTACAGAAAAATTTGGGTTATGAAGCTTTGATATTTAAACACCCCATTTAAATACCACTGAGAAAAAAAAGCAAGTTACGAAACTAAGGACATTTGAATTACATTTTGTTTCTTTGTTTTTCACTGCTGTAATGGAAAAAGTTAACAGAATACAAAACTTTTGCATTGAAAAGACTTTTTTTTTAAAGAGAAGTATGTTCTTCCAACAAGGAGTTAATAGTTTAAAGCAGGATAGCAGGACAGTCCATTTCCATGTGGAAGTTCACTGGAGTAGCTGTAGTACAATGGATGACCAAATTAATATGTATGAGAATTTCCAATATATATATATGCAAAACCTCATTGTTTTTATGGTAGCTCATTATGCAGCAATTCAGTGAAGTCAGCAGTGTAGGCTGAATTCAAGTTATCTTGCAGTGAATTGGAAATCAGGGGAAGTAGGAGCTACCTTGCATTGCTGAAGTAGGTGAAGTTCATTAATGTTCATTTTGGGAATGATTTAATGATGAGCAGTTGATACATTGCCAGCTCATAGTCAGCTCAATATCAACTCATTAGCAGGAAGCTGGACTCTGTGTGAGTTGTTCTGAGACTTATGCCTCAAACACACGTGTAGGAGAGTAATGATTTTATTAGAAGAAAAAAGTTTTCAATATAAGAAACAATATTTTAAAAGTAAGGTAAGAGTTTATAGAAGTATCGTTGGAACTGCCTTGAAATTGCTTTCCAGGAAAACTCTCACCCTTAAAAAATAGAACATGAATAACAAGGTATGTCAATGTCTTTCTCGTGCTAACACAAAACCACTACTCTTTCTAACTGCTAGAAGCTGCTTATGTAGACGACTTGCTATCTTATACTTTAGATCTGGGAAATCAACACTGAATTTAATTTAGACTCAGTAGAGAAAAACAAATCGGTAGCACCATATCAAAAGCACAAACTACATCTGGTCTCAATCAGTTTATGTACAACATTCAACACACTTGAAAGCACACCACCCACAGCAACATCTCCCAGCATGCTAAGAGCTTCCAATGCTACCTTCTCTGCTTTCTTCTCCTCATTTAGAGTGTGTTCTTTAAAAACAGACAAATAAACAAACTATGCTTTCGTGATTCATGTTTTCCATAATCTTGGGTCTGAAGCACTACCTCTACCTATTCCTGTGTTCCTTCATTTATTGTCTCAGGCATCAAACAATGTGATGCATAAGCTCCATTCATTTGGCACATACTTTTCAGCTCCCAAGACATTTGGACCCCACAGATTCACATCTCTTTCCAGATATGTTATTTGGGGATCCCAAATACCTGAGATTATCTTTTAATTGTCTGTATAACCAAATCACTGATATATTGACTTAATTGTGTCTGTTTTCATTTATCTGCTTAAACAAGCAAAAAATACTGAAAGATAACAACATTGTTAATTGATTTGACGGCGTGACATTTGATGCAATCCTCATGGGCCACAAAGCCAGCATTAGGTTTGCAATCACAAGAAGTCATCTCTAAAAACTCAAGGAGGAGGAGAGCTGTTGGTTCTGGGAAGAAATTCAGTTCCTGTAGTAAAGAATCATTTGTTTTGGTTTATTCACCCCAGTGACATATATGAAGGCAATGTCAGTAAATCAGCTGTCAGCTGACAGCAAAAGACTTTGTTCCAAAAAAAAATAATTGCAAACTAGGATCTGCCAGTTTCACGCCTAGTAGTTTAAAAACACTAATAAAAACAGGAAAACGTGTGACAGGAAACTGATTTATACAAAACCCAGCAAACCTCTGTTATTTGTAAAGTTAAGTTTTCTGCCTCTTAGAAATGATCCCCAAGAAAAATTCATAGCCTGAAGATCTCGTTATCCTATGGATATTTTGAGATGACCTTGCTCAGGTCTGGACTTTGGGGACAGATGCTGCTTTTCCCAGCCAAGTCACAGCAGTGGATTCTTGTGTGCTTATTGCCTCTTAGGTGCCTAGCCAGCCCTTGTAGCTTAAGAAGAGAGAGCAGAAGCTGATTATGTTTTTGATGCAGACGTATTGCAGTTTCGCTTTGCAGGCAAGCCAGTAGCTGTGAAAGAATTGGGAAGAGAGGAGAGAAGTGGAGCCAGAAAGTCTAAAGATGCAAGAAGGAAATTCTCGCTAAATTTTTGGATAATTGTATCAATTTTGTGTTCCTAGGAAAAAACAATTTTCTCCTGGTATATTGCATTTGTTCAAGTAGAGCCATTAAAAGTATGGGAATAATAATTTGTGAGGCAGCTTGTGATCCATGCTGCTCTCTCCTGCCTTCTTCAACCTAGTTTAACTTTAAAAACTTCCTACGTTATTGTCAAATTCTTATTGCAGCTAAGAAGATAAATGCAGCAAATCATCTCCTGTTAACAGGTAAATTACAAGTTCTCCCTACTGGAAGAGCCAACAAATGTTTTCTGTAAAGGGTAACAGTTTTCATTGAGTTTGTACTGAAAAATGCAGATAATCTCTGTGAAGCAGTTTACAGAATGGAACACTGGGAATATTAGGAACTTAATATTTCACCTTTTACCAAGAATGGTTGTCATACTATGCCAGGCACTTTAATGAAGAAATTAGCAATAAGCATGTGGGACTGTATCTTCAAGAGAATTATAACCAGCTTAGGTGTACAAAATGTTTGTACTGGAGGAAGTAAAAGTTAAGTTAATGAACAAAAGGTGTGGTATTACATCCAGCCCAGGTAAACTGCGCAGCTAAAGAGAGGCTATGCATTTCTATACTACAAGACACCACTGCTCTGCAACTTGTAATTTTTTCTTCCTTTGAATAGTCTCATGTAGGCACCTGGGTCTCTTTTAGGCAATGGCAACTACCTCATACTCAGGAACGTGTTTTAGAGTAAGGAGATTTATGCTTACATCTCTTTTCCATGCCTTAAGTGTGCAGTTTTTCTAGAAATAACACAAGGTTTTGATGACAGGTGTCAAAGTTTTCTTGAGGGTGTTTGATGTTGGTGTTAAACACTGTGGATACAGAGCTGCTGGCTCAGCTATAAATGGTACCTGGCCGTGTGAGTTGGGGCCCCAGAAAGCCAGAGGCCACGATACCTCCTCGTCTGCTCTGCTGCTGCCTCCTTGTCTATCAGCTGTTGTGCAATGCAGCCAGGCTCGGCCACACCTTTGACTTCAGCTTCATCACGCAGTGCTGTTTTCTTGTCTGCTGCAGGAGTCTCTCATAATGAAGATAAATACTGCTTTTCTTAGTTTCATGAGCTACTCTTTTTATTCACGGCAAAGAAAGCATAATCTCCTCCAATTTCTCTGCTATTTCCCCTTCTTCCTTTATAATTTTTAATTTTTTTCACTATCCCCTACCAGCTTGAGCTGGGTGGAAAATCAGCACTTCCTGCTTGCTAATGCCAGGCTGTGATGAATGCTTTGCACTACATTGCAGCCTTTCTGCTGAATTTGGTTCTTACATAAACAGGTAGGACAAGCTGTCACTTGTCACTCTCATGATATTTTCCTTGTGAATGGGTTCTTTGACATCCTTTTGCCCAAAGGACAATCAGACACTCTTCTCTTGCCTGCTCTGTTTGTTATCTTCCAGCGCTTATTGCTCTGATTGTGCCAGATGCAGAGGCAGTTACTCCCCTTTAGAAATTTGCAGTAGGCCTTAACCGAGGACATGGATGCAGGTATTTTTGTGGTCCAAGGAAGACATTAAACATCTGAGGTAGGAGGGGGATGACCCTACCTATGAACGAAGCTGGTGCCCTGTGGAAACCTTAGCTAATTACCTCTAGATGAAGAAACTGTCATGGTCCACTAGCCAAAATGTTGGAGGCTGTTACCTGAGCAGTTCCATGGGCTCCGGGCAACGAGCCAGTGCAGCTTCCAGCCTTTGCCAGTCCATTAGCTGCAAGCTACTAATATGACACATCCCTCACGACTTGTGTCCTCTAAAGACAGTGCTGGATTCAGTCCCAGATCCAAGCTCCTACATCATGTGCTATTTCCAGATTTTAATTTTTTTATTAGAAACAAACTAGCAGAAACAAAAGCCTAACTATTCCTTGCTGTTTAGAAAGCACAGACAGTTGACACCATGGTGACTGCTTTGGTGTACAGCAGCACTGGTGGGAAGTGTCAGCCCACTGGAAACCTCTCTGTGGTGCTGATGCCATGGCCCAAAGATCCATGAGACCATTCCCAAACCACCTTGAGAGAAGTCTGCAGGAGAAAGATGTGGCAGCCCCAGGCCTGCACTTTCAGGGAAATAGCTCTCAGGGCCTGAACAAGCACTGATGTAAGCTGAGAGGAAAAAGAGCTTGCCTAGACCTTGCTTGCCTGGAATGTGAGGGTGACTACCTGTCCTAATGCTTACTTGGGGGCAGCAGAAGGCAGCAGCCCCTGCACAGTATCCCTGGACTGTGCTGGCAGCAGGAGGAGTAGCTTAAGGATTGGTGTGTGCTTCTTGCTGGTACAACTAACACTAACACTTTCACTTCCTAAAATGACACCTCTCCACCTGAGACAGCTCAAAGCTGTTTTAAGCAGGCACCAGCCTTGTCCAGCAAAGCCCAGACAACACTGACATCTCTAAACGTGGGAGGAAAAGTATCTGAGTGAGCACAACAGTGAAAGGTCGCTATCCCAGTCAGCCAAAAGCACAGCATCCATCCCACACTGGCCATTAATCTCACAGAGTAATGAGAGTCTGGGGAAACTCCTTCCTTCCTCTGGTGGAAAGAGACAGCTGGGCAGAGCCCTGCCAGAAACACAGCACTGGTCAGGCTGGGTGACAGATACTTGCTGGACAAGCAGAGGTTTCCTGGAGGAAAGCTGACCTGTGCCAGGGTTCAGGGCTGTACTGGAGGACCGTGGCATTGGCTGGCAGCACTGCTAGGGCTGTGTTTGTGTTGCTTTGCTTTGAAAAGGAGAGGAGGCATTTGCCAGTCTGCCTGACAGGTAAAACAGCCAGAAACAGCCCTCCAGCCGTCTGAACCACTGCCATGTCAAAACATCAGTCGCCTTTGGCTTTTGTAGTTTTTCTCTCTATGAACTTGTTTTTTTATTGAAGGATAAATTCCTGCCATAGTCTATAGCATTTAAGCAAATTTTCCTCTTGGAAAACTACTTCATAGGAAACGTCACAGTAGTGACCAAAGGAAGATGGAGCCATGTCAGCATGCTGGCTTCAGACACAGAATTGTCACACACATACCAGCAGTTTTGGCCAAAAGTGCTTTTTCATCAGTCTTCAGAGCCCAGCAAAACTCATTATACAGACTCCTTCATACCAATACAAAGATGCTGTACATAGGCACTGTCTGCCCCCGCTTCACCGTGGAGGGGAAGCTCCAGCTGGGTGTGTTGTGCCTCTGCCACTGTAGTAGATAGGCTGATTGCCTTCTGTATGGGCAGCAGTGACCACAGATGGCTGTAGGTCTCTCACCTGAGGCCATTCTATAGTTAGAATGTTAGAATTCCATTCTAATGGTGGAAACAGCTGGATTCACTTCCTTAGGCTATTTGTTACTGTTCTTCAGCAGGTGGCTGTCAGCCTACAGCTAAACTGATGAAGGAACACAGGAAGGCCCTTCAGTGATGCTGTGTTGGGTTCCTGAGGCCCTTGGGTTGTTTTTCTGTGGTGAGTAAAGCTAACCTAGCTGGGGCATGATGCGAATTGCTCTTATAGTCTGTTTTGCAGCTCTCTTGTATCAATTTGGACGTTTAGCTGGTGCACCATAATTGATGTTAATTGTGTAAGTAATATTTTAGCCTTGTAGGGATGTTTTTGCAGTAAGTGACCACAAGCTAAGAAAGGGAGGAGTTTGATCCATATGTTATTTTAGTTTTCCTGAATACACTCATGTTGTTATTTAACCTTGTTTTCGATTTTCTGGTACTTACAGTCCTTTAATATTTGGATATTTCTTATACTCAGAAGCAGATTTGGTGCACCATTTTTAGTGTACCACCACCACTTTCAGCCAAGGGTAAGGGTGTCATACAGCCTTCAGTTTCAGCTGACTGTGGCAGATTAGACTATAAGCGTCAACAGCTTGTAAAGGTCAAAGGACAGCTTGCTGTGTTTACCCATTGCTCTTGTGTCGTTGGTACCCTCTGAGGAGGAAACAGACTGGCAGCTAGTGCTGCTGTCAGGGCTACTTTCTGCCTCACGGCTCTGTTATGCACCCAGAGTTGGCAGCTGGGTTACCAGTATAGGACAGAGAGTGCTGTAAGAAATACCCACTTCTAAAGCTATGTCAGCCAGCAGAAGCTATCAGTGCTCCTAGCTGCCCATCAACTAGAATAACATCCCTGCAGCTTGCTTGGTGGAAGCTCCCTACTTGACTCCAGCTAAACCAGGTTCCTGAGTCCTCTGCTCATGCTGTTTGAGGACATGGATACCCTCTGATGTGGGAACTTGTGAAGTTTCTTGGTGCACACCAGGGCTGAAGGGCAGCAGAGTTTGCTGTCCTGAGGTCTGGTCCCTCAGCTGCACAGGACATACTTGTAGTCCTGCAGGCAAGCAGCTGGGCCTCAAGGACTGAGTAACTATTTCTGCCCTTCTCAAAATGATGTTTCGGAAAATAATAACCCATGAAAACTTAACTAGTCAGATTATGACTACAGTCTAGCATGCGCTTTGGTATGTGGATAGCCAGAAGAAAGCTTACAATTTTTTGTGCATGTATATTTCTGAGTGTAATGTTCCAGTAACATTTTTCTGGCTGTGTGTACAATTAACTTCTTGTAATATTGTATGGTTTTTGATAAGACCAGTCTTCTATTTTGTGGTAGCTTTCCCAATTCTTACACTCGCTGCTTTGTTTGGATCAGGCTGTAATCTTTCTGAAGGAACTCAATGTCTCAGCAAAGTTATGAGTCTATCAAAAAGCAGCAGTTTAATTTTATAGGCACACCCGTGAATTTAATTATCTCTCTAAAACTTCTCTTAAGTCCTTAAAGGGTCAATCCAAACTCAAGGTGGGAAGTTTTGATTGCATGGTCTCAGTAAACTGCATGTTATATAGACATGGTGAACCAGACAAGTGAGTGGTCACTAATCCTGAAACCTGGCCAAGTTACTTGTAATTCAAAAAGCCACTGCATTTAAAATGAAAAATTTCTCTTATGATAAAAGTCCATTTATTATTTCTTTATTATTTCTTACTGCTGTCATCCATTAGTAACTGCCAGCAGGTGCTAGTAACACCATTGGTAATTAAAGGTTTTCCCCACCTGGGAAACCGTCTGTGAACTATAAATGTTAAGACGTGGCTGTTCTTTCCCCCCCTTCTCCTTTCTTAAAGTGAAGTAAAATGTTTTTATACGCTCATACAAAGGGTAATCTCTACCCTCAGGAGAGTAATGCTAAAGGGGAGCAGGACTTCTGAGCTGGAGAAAACCTGCCTACTAGTGCAGCTTGCTTTCAAAGAAGATGCAGTTGGTGCTATCGTTATTAAGTGTTACACATAACAATGGTATTTCTTCCTAGCGTTTCACAAAAAATCCCAAACCCTTTCCTATTTCATCCAATAGGTGAGATGATAACCCTTTGTCTTGAAAAATTGGAGGTAGCTGTAGAACAACATGTTTTAAAGATTGCTTTTAACGTGATCTTGTTATGGTAGTAAGTTTTTAAGTTTTCTTAACAGTGGCCTTAGCCAAGCCACACTTCAAATTTATCCAAACATTTTATAGAAGGGGGAAAAAGAAGAAAGCAGACAAAGAAAATGTTAGCCCAGGAAGCACTTAAAAATATGGGGAGGATGATAATGACCAGACAGAAAAGGTTGCTTGAGCACTGTTTTAAATTCAGGCTGAAATTTATGTGCATTACCATTAATGCCCATATGTCTCTTATTGTGTGCTCCTCTTAACCTAAATCACAGCTATGGCCAAGCCTCTTTATGAAGTACTGATATCTTGACAAAACAAAAGTACCTGAAATCTCTGGACTGTCTATTCTTTAGGATATTCACTGCAATTTTGTAATTTTTGGCAATTTAAGGAAGGTAAAATTGCTACTCTGAAGTCCATGTGAGCTCTGACATTTATTTCAGTAGGGTCAGTATTTGAGAGAGTCCATTACCTGACGAGCCCCCTCTTTATGGATGGTGGGTAGCTCATGTGCTTACCTGAACCTATTACATGCTTATCTAAACCTATTGAGGTACATGTGTCATTAAATATGAAGCATAACTATGATTTTTTGTGTATTTTTTTTTAATGCTAAAAAAGGCTGAAAAGCCAAAGGAAGAGAGTTGCTATTACTAAACACACACCTTGGTGAAACTTGAGTGCCAATCCACCTAAGTATGCTGGCTCAAACTCAGGGGGGTGCCCGGGACCCTCTGCAGGGCAGTCCACGCAGTGTAGGCAAGCCCTGTGCTTACAGAGCTGCATTAGATAGAAGCTCGTTAAAGCTATTACTAGGCAGAACAATTTAATTTGTCTTCAGCGACAAGAAAGCAGTTTTTGGCTGTTACACAATGAAAGGGCAGTGGATGCACCAAGGCATTTTTGGTTTTACTGACAGGTGAGTTAGCTGAGGTTGAATCATTAACCTCTGTATTAGTGCTGACCTTGCCTAGCTGTTAGTAACAACTGCAAGCACCTGCGGCCCCTTGCAATTTACAGCAAGATAGCAATCTCCAGTTTAAATTAAAAAATAAAAAAAAAAGTGGACATCCTCTCCCCACCCAATATCTTTGTGTTAGAGAAGACAGTACCCTCAGTCCTGAGAGACCTCTTAGTCATCTGGCCTCAGTAAAATATTATCTTTATATGGTCTGTAATTGAATCTTGTCTCTGGGACAGAAAAAGTGAGGAAAGAAAGACTATGGGACATTGGAAAAACAGAGGGGAAAAGTGCAATGGGGTGGTAGAGAGGAGAGATGCAGGAAACCTGATTAACATAAAAATCATCCTGGAAAGACCTGAAGTATTCTGATTTCTACTTTGTCTTATTTATACATCTTCACATTGTTTTCTGTTTGTTCCTTAAGTCTAGAAAATGATGATTGCTTCATACTTTGCAATTACTAATGGCTTTAATAGATTAAATCTGCGGTAGTGTCTCTGCAACCTAATAAAGCTGCGTAGTTTGTAATGCAGGGCATTAGGATTTCTGTTCTTACTGTGTTGGCAAGAGGGAATATGACAGCAAGGGATAACAATTCTAAGAGCATGCAAACAAAAGCCAGGAAAGACTTGTGAGTCTTTTGACTCAGAATAAAATAAATTTATAATGAAACAGTCTTCACAAAGAGAAACCTGTATTGCTTCACTGAATGTTATTTTCTAGAGCTATTTGACAGTGTTGCTCATATCTTGGAATCTAGAGAACAAAGAGAAATGATTTTCATTTCTTTTCCACTAAAACTTTCGCTTGATGTTTGGGTTCAGTTTTGATGTTCCTCTAATAGGTTGTTTCACTTGTATATACAGCTTCCATTTTAAATTCTAGAGTGTCATATGTATCCTGAATTCTCACATACCTGCATGGTGTTGGACAGTGGTGATACCCTTGAACCACGGGAGTGGAAACTGAGACATTGACTGTGATTTCCTTAGTATGCTCCAATACATCTGAGGCAGAGTTGAGAGAACAGACCAACAGATTTCATCCTGGCTTTTTTTTTTCCCTCCATGTGTACTGTGAAGCTGGATATCGCCTTGAATTACTGAGATCTCATCTGCTTTTCTTGCCAGAGGAAAAGCCTAGGTTTGCAGAAACATCTCAATGATGAGATGAATGGAAAATACTGATAAACCTGTGCATGGGTTGGCACTGTGTGTGAGTAAAGACAGAACATGGTGCGGGGACCAGGATTTTCAGATGTGTGAGAGGATCTGCCTGTAGCAGTTTAGGAAAGTACTTGAGCTGGTCATTTAGTCTGAACAAAAAAAAATGGATCTTATTGTCCATGGAAACTGCTGTTCCTTGCTGTCTTTCCTGTGCCTGTGAAGGGGAGGACTTACCCTTGCCTCAGCTGTTCCTGTGCAAATTGTGTGGAATGGAACAAAAAAGACAGTTTGCAAGCAGGTGTGGATGAGCAGGCCACAGGGCCTTGACAATATGCTCCTACAGAGGGGGCAACTTCTGGTAGAAAGTGTGGTTAGCTGGAAATAATAGTGTTTTATCATACTTTTTGTGTATATGTGGAGCTTAAAGAGTTGAAAGGTAATGGATTTTTTTCCCTCAAAAAATCTTGTGTTGTGTCTGAATGAATTGTTTCATTTTATGCCTGTCTCCTGGGCTCTTTAAAGTAAGTTTTTGACTTTTTCTTTGCAGAATTCTGTGAAAGAGCTGCTAATCAGCTTGTAGGTATGCTTGCTCCCCACTATGTGTTTGCATACGTCAAGCTGCTTTCACTTCTAATTAAAATCATTGTGATTGTTTTATGAAGCTGTTTTGCAAAACCTCTGGCACTGAGCTGTGGACAGAAAAAAATCTGAAAACTTAAATAATATGTTACACAGTGCATTGAAGAAGCTTTCTGAATTGCTTCTTCCTTGCCTGTAAATCTTCCCATCAAATCCCCTTTATTTGACCATTGCTAGGCACCAAGTAAGTAACTATTATGCTTCTTCCTTTCTCTGCTGCATACCTATAAATGGCTACTGCCTGTCTTTCTGAAAAGACAAGAGATCACTTTGTACAAGGTCCAACACAGGCAGGAACGAAGAGGTAAAACCGTGTGGTCTCTCACACAGCTTCCTTTTGTATCATCTAACATAGTTATCCTAGCAGGAGAAATAATTTTGGTCTTTTGTGTGTGGATAAATGTGATAGGATTGAAATATGAGTCTATATCCACAATACCTTCAATGCATTGGCCTAGAATATTGCAACAGATTTAATAACATATCGGGCTGGATGGACAAAGACCTATTTGATTTTCTTCCATTAGCTTTACTCTCAGTGGAACCCAAAGCAAGAGGTTTCCTCTCCTCAAGCTTTAAGAGGCTGTTTTACTGCTTTTGCACACTGGTGCGCTGCTACAGCACAAGTGGATGCCAGCACTTGATCTTACCTCTGAGCTGAAGGATCAATGATAAGAGTTAGCAAGAAGTTGTTTGTGCTGTGTTAGACCTCGTTTTGAGTTTCCTCCATATCCTGGAAATCATAACCTTTTATGGAACAGATCAGTTTCAGCAAGCAACAATTACATGAGGGAAGCTGGAAAACACATTTGCCTGTTGGTAGGTGTGGCTGCCTGAGTTTCACCTACTGCCTAACCATCTCCAATTTACTAATTCAAAATAATATTCATGAAAAAAGGAATATTAGGTCCTCATAGGAAACACAGAAGTGCTGATTTCAATCGTTGCTCTTTGTCTATCTATTAGGTGGTCTTTTTCATCTCTATTTTCATGGTGCTTACTAAGGAGCAATGGTATGGATGCTTCCTAGCTGAACCAGGGGATTGTTGAGCTGGGGCCTAGCTAGTGATGTCAGTGCAGGTGTAAAATAGTGGTATTCATTCAGTGAAAAATGTTTCTTTAAATACACAATTCCTGTGCTTCAGCTGACCTCTGGAAGTATTCTAATGGTTTTTTACTTGTAAGAATCTAAGCATAGCAAGTTTTGAATTCTAAAAAATTCCATTCAGTGGATTCCCCTGTCTCTTTGCTACATCTTGTACAGTTTGATTCTCCCATTAATAAGAAAGAAGTCACTTAGCATTGTTAATTCCTTCATCTTATGACTCTTCAAATCACTGAATAATAAGAACCCATTGTGTTCTTTATGGTTATTCTGGGTAATAATAGTCCTAATTGTTATTTGTATAATATTTTTTTATTAATTCCTCACCTCCACCCACAGTTTTTTTGCTTGGATGACTTGGGAAGAAGTGACTCACTGTCAGGCTAACATATTTTATGATAACTTAACAACTTATGAACTTCTTAAGCTTTAAATACCTTGTGGCAGGACATACATATGTATCCTGTAACTATATTTAAAAGTTTTCTGCTTATTCTCTCCTGCTTTTGTGCTTAATGAAGTCTCTCAGATGGCCCAGCTGTTTGTGGGCCTAGTATAAAACTGGAAAGTGCACATGACTAGATACACTTTTTAAAAATCACAGATATGATAGAGATGGATATTCATGCAGTGATTTTTAGTTTGGTCGCATCATCTCAGGTGGAGAGTATAGCCAAGCCAAAGCCTCAGACAGGGGAATGTACAACTATGGATCTGAACAGGGTAATGTAAATACCACCAGAGTGCCACAGGAGCAGGGTTAACTACAAGAACGTGGGTGGGTATAGGATTGCAGCCTCTTTCCTCCTCTCATTCAGTTCACACTTCAGTGTTAAGAAGTATTCATAAGTTAGGTTTTTGGTTGGTGTGTTTTGTTTGTTTTTCTTAAAGGAAATTCTAAGAATATGGTAAACTTTGGTTGTGGATAGGAAACAATAACAAAACACCAAGTCTACTGCATGGGTCTGGCTAAAGCCTTCAGATTTCTTAGCCTTCAGATTCACCACAAACTGATCTGATATTGCATACTAACTGGCCTGGGCTCTTGGAAAGCTGTGTGATCCATTTAGTAATAAAACTCTAAAATAGCTATGTTTCTCTTGATTTAGGATTTTGCTTGGAGTTTTAGGAAATTTCTTGGTGTAGTCATATCTTTTGTTCTCATTTTTGTCCTGCCAGGCAAGCCTAAAGTGTAAAGATGAATGGGTTTTGGGGCCCTCCATGTAACTTTGTTTGATCTCTCCATTGCAGTAAGCAAGCCAGAAAAGTCTCGGTATGGTTTCCCTTCCTGTTTCCTTCTTTTGGCAACAGTACCCGGTGGGAAGCAGTACACCAGGTCTGCTTTCCCTTTTCAATCATGCTCTCTATCGCAAGGCCTGAACGTTGTGTTTCAGTTTGTTCTGCCTCTGCCTTTCGCCTCTTTACACCATCCCCTCAGTGAAAACTACCGAAGAGCTGCCTTCATTATGCTAGACCTCTGAAGGGTAGGATGCAGTACTCAGGCAAACCACAAGTCACTCATAAACAAGGACATATTGCCTTTACGTTATGGACCTTTGCTGTTAGATTTCTATTGTTCAGCTCTACTGTGAAAATCCCAAGTGTACTAATAGTATGATGCAGGGTTCTGCTCTGGCAACAGTACTCTAGAGCAAGCTCCTTAAGGATGACTTATGAAATGGTGCAAAATTAGTAAAGCAAAAGACTGCATTGTGTTTAGAGCTGAAATGAAACCTGCACCTTCCCATCCTTTGGAATATTTGGGAAAGGAAATAAAAAAAAGCAACCCTATTCAGGATTGAAGCAGACCTTTTGAAATATTTGTAGAAAGAAAAATCTGGAAAAAACAGGTCTGAAAATCTGGAAATGGGATTCTTGCACACCACAAAGGCTAGGGTTTGGTTCAGCTGAGGTCTCTGGGCTGTCAGCTTTATGATGGATGGGCAGGACAGAAGTCCAAAATTCCTGAGACTACTTGCTTTGTCTGGGATCTTGGGGAGCCTGGAAAACATTTCACCTTGTTTCAGAAGCATTTGTCTTCTTCTACTGATTGCCTCACTGTTTTCTACTCTGTTTTCTTTTTATCACTGTAATAAATACAGCCTACTCAAAGATCTCTTTTGCAGTCCTTTCTGAAAGGAGATGTAGTTACCGAAAGCTGGTTCTCTGCTATTTGCAAAACTTTAACACCGTACAGATCTATAAGACCTCAACATCTCTCTTGGCTCAGGTGAAAAACGAATCCTGTTTGATGGCTGACCTTCCTAGGAACAGAAGCTTCTCCAGAAAGACATCGGATCTATTGGTTTCCAGCTGCTGCTAGGTAAAAATCATTATCAGAGCACACAAGGGAAACCTAGTTGCACTGGCTGCCTAGCTCAGTGAACATATTTCTTAAAATAATCCCTAAAATAGTATGAACCAACATGCACATAATGTGATTGCATCTCAGACCCTTTGAAGGGAGATGGCTGTAGTTCATTATTGATAGGATTTACTGAGTAGAAGTCAAGTAGTTATATATAAAAAATCCCCAATACAACACTTCAGAGTTTAGTCTTATTTTGTTGTCTACCTGCTTTTAGAAGAAGAGTAGACAGTACAGGGTCAGAAAGCCTTTCCCTTGGTAGGCCAGTGGCTTGCTTTCTCACTTTGTTTACAAATGGACTCAGTTTGTGCTCAGTCTGCATAACGGATTAATTCCATTAATCAATTTAATTCCCCATTAATAAAGTAGCTGATGATTGGCTAGCAACACCTTATACTGCAGTCAGATTTTTTGGGGTTGGAACAGAAGTGGCATGCGACAGGAGAATATCTTTGGATATATCTGGCTGAAATCTAATCCTTTAGACACTTAATTTAAATGGCATAAATTTCTTGACATCACTGAACTGGGCTGTGACTTTACAATGTCTCCCAGCAGTAGACTGAATGAGACTTCTCAGCCTTGGCATAGTGCCTCTTGCTCTGATAGTACCCTGCTGCAAAAAAGTGCACTGACAAGATAGTTTTTTACTATTCTGGCCCAGTTGAATTGGCTGCTGGTAAAAAGCAGGAAAAGACAGCAATGGACCAAGACCCTACCCACCTGTAAAAGGAGAGAAGATTGGTTTCTACCTCACTTGGAAATGCAGATTTTATCTGTGGGCAGCCTTTGGAATAAAGAGGCTTCTTGTCCCACCTTTCTCAGCAAAAGAGGTCCTAATGGGTATGCCCAAGTCTGTCTCAGCAGCTTCAAAACAATGTGGAAATCTTCTGAAGATAGTAGATAATTATATTCTATTATTGCATCTTATGTTTATTTCCTTCTCTGTCCAAATCAGCTGAAAGGAAGAGGAAAACATTTCTTTATGCTTTTAAAAGAAAACTACTACAGCTACTGGTATATCTGAGACTAAAATGAGAAACAGCCGTTTGAGAAACATTTGTAATTGATGCTCACTTGTTCTCGCCTTATTAACGTTTCCCACCCCCAACATCCACACACCTACACATGTAGCCGTCCTTCTCCAGCTCATATTAAATTGTGTCTTCTGGTGAAATGCAATATATAGTAGGATATAGAGCATGAATCTAGTAAGACTGTACTTGGTAATCCAATTCTGGGTTTTTAGTTTCTTATCCTTTATTGCTCTATTTTGTCCTTATTGAAACTCCAATATGTTGCCTTGATTGTTTTATATTCCCCAAGTTTGCTCTCTAATAGCTGGGTATACCCAGCAGTTACTGCCTCTCAGTTCTGTTCCTTTCCTTCAGAACAGAAAGTTCAGGGTTTCTGTAGGCTGTGATGCACCATTTACAGTCCTTCAACTTTTTGATTGCAGTAATCACCTGGCTTTGCATAATCAGGACTTGCATGAAGGCATCCCATGAGGATCAGAGCAGGTTTCTCTAGATTCAAGTTGAATAAATTCCTCACTATTACCTCTTACACGAGAGTGAATGTGGTTGGTCTTCAGTTGGATGGTGAGTCCTCAGATGAATTCTCTGTCATTTTGTATAACTTTACATTTTGTACCTTTTTGTTTCTAAAAAGCAATTCAAGTAGTGATCTAGGATATACAGTATTGTTCAGGTTCAAAAGTACAGCATATGATGTTGGAAATTCATATATGAAATGGCTGGTACACTGACAATAAGGTTTTGTAGATAAGTTTAAGGAACAAACCTAATTTTAATTAAAATAAATTGTAATGAAATTGGAGTTCTTGATCACTAATTGTCAAAAAAATGACTGGAAATTCTGGAACTTTGCATAACAGCTCTGTCCACTGATATCCAATAAGCATGTCCCCATCAATTACTTTGAGCTAAGGTTTTGTTTCAGTATCTGAATTTACACTGTATGGAATCAGTAAATGTTGTGGAAAAGAAGCAGAAGATAAATGCTGAAGGTGTGCAATTATTGCAAAGCTGAGGTAGTATATCTTTACAATAAGTCAATACAGCTGAAGAGATTGAGGTTACACTGACATTACTTACACTCAGGTGGCTGCATCCATGTCAGAGCTGTGCTCGCTCATTTACATATGAAACTAAGACTTCTGGGGCTCTTATTATCCCTGTTGTTAATGACCTGAGCTCTTTTGTGGTGGCTTCTCTGGTCCCACTGCAGGATTAGGAGAGGAACTGGAGCTGGTGGCTTTGCAGTCATGTTTGTTTCCTTCCCCTCTGAAACATGATTATGAAAGTGGCTCATTTTTACTTTTTGAGCTGGCCTGTATAAGTTAAAAGTTCTTAACAGCACAAAAAATAAAGAGTTTTTTTAAATTTTCTTTTTTAATTGGCAGCTGAATCCTTATGAGCAAATTGCTCAAGAGAGCTTTCTTGAGGCGACAGAGGCTGCTTTCTTGCTGGGCAGGAACATTAGCAGAGACACCTGAAATTCATCTTCAAGAAAAAGAGTCAGGGTTGTGTTTGGATGAGCAAGAATATCCTCTCTCATCATGGCTGCTGTTTTTTTTTTTTTTTCCTTTTTTTAAACTTTATTCAGACCTGTGAGTCTTGATGTTGCTCTCTCAGGAGAAGTTTTGTTGTCATTGCCTGTGACTAATTACAGTTCCCCTGCAGTCACTGGCACACACAAATTTTTCTTAAAGTTTGTGCATGTATCTCACATCACATCAATAAAGGCCTCTTAGACTGCCAACCTGAGCTGTGCCCTTAGCACACCTGCTGAGCTGAGAAGTCATGACTTTTTTTTCCGGGTTTTTTTTTCTCTGTGCTTCGTGGTTTGATGTGTATTCATTTCATGTTTTCAGATCTTCCCGAAAGCTAAAAAACTTACTAGAAAAGAAACAAAGAAAATGAAAGATACTTATGCAAGTCCTCAGCTGCAGTTGTGATTAGAGCACTAGATTAATGATATACCCCTAAAGAGGTGGCAATGCCACAGGAATATGGCCATATCCATTCACCAGACCTAGTGAGGTCAGTAGAAGAAAGTGTGGGGATGGCCCCAGCAAGAACATTGCACATCATTATGTTGCTGGAGAAGCTGTCTCTGTGAGTCAACAGCTTGTGCTATGAAGAGATATCTTGAGACTTGGAGGTGTCTGTCCACAGATTTGAAGACCACCATGGTGTACCTCTGTGCTCATCTCCTGCGTAATGCAGCCCATGCTGGAAATAACTTCAGCTGGAACAGATATAGCTCATCTCCCAAGCCTGCCTCATTGTCTTCCTCTTCCTGAAGGCAGTGCCCTTCACTGCCCCTCTCTTCCTTGATGCAGTTTTCCCGGTAAGCAAGGAAGAGCCTTTATCTTCCTCCCACCTCCCCAAGCCCTGCTCCCTACTGATGCAGCTGCCAGGCTGGAGAAAGGCTGGGTTGCAGGGCTGTATCCTGCTGTGCTGTGGTGAGGAGGAGCAGAACTGGGATACAAGCATTAAGCAGAGATCTCGGTGGCACTGCTGCTGGAAGCACATGACAACCCCATGCATGTGACAACCCTTCTCTTGGCAGTAGGAGTTCTGTAGGCATGTGGTGGTTATTTAGGCTGTGGTGAGTATTTGTTATCCCTTCAGATACAAAAGAGGCAGATTACTGCTCACTGCAGGGTGCTGACCTGTGCAGCTCACTGCTGTGCTGGTGTCTTGCTCCAGGTTTATGGTTTTTTTTTTGTTTTGTCATTACCATTGTATTAATATTAATGTTACTTATTAAGGAAAACAAAAGCAGCGAAAATCACCTGGGTCGCCAAGTCTAGTCTCTCTTGACTGCAGGCAGACAGAGAAAGAAGAGGTGTTGGTCTGGAGAACATCTGCTTCTTTGGCTTCACAAACGCTCTGTTGCATGCAGGGTGGCTTTTGGTAATGAGGGTCAAGATTCACTTCTGTCTAGAGCACAGCAGTTCATAAGGATTTCACCATCCCGATAGTCTATTCATTTAAATGCTAATAAGATTCTTGTTTTGTTTTGAAATGTAGAGAGGATCTTTCTTCTTTACCCTTTAATCCCCTTTCTCCTGTTTTTTATGATCTTGCTTTAGCAGTTCAATCTGGTATTGCAGATAAGAAACACTTGATTTAGCCAGGGTGAAAGTATCTTCTAGGTGTACTTTTCAGAGTAGTGTGTGCTGGATGTGAGTGGTTCAAGCATGGGCAAGAGAGCTCTCTCTGCGTCTTTGGACTTCCATTGAGGACATCGGCTTTTGTTTTGATTTCAGAGCTCTGGTACGGAGAACAAAGGCCTGTTCTACCCAGACAGGCTCTTATGTTTTACCCAGGCAGTTTCCTACAGAGACGGCAAATGCACCTTTAAGGGCTCCACAAGTGGCCACTGGGGACTTGCTGCTCAGAGAGGGCAAATCCAAGATAACAACAGCATAGTTTCCATGGGAGCCTGACTCCACTTAGGAAAGGATGGCGCTTTCCCCACAGTGTTGAGCTGGACCAGAAATAGAATCAGGCTGCCTCTGTGTACCACGTGGCTTTAATGACTTCATAACAATGACATGAGTAACCCTGTGAGAATGCTGTAAGATGACAAGAAGCTGGAGATAGTGCTGCACATTGTCTTCTCATTACGTATTCTACATGCGTAACAGAACACGAGTCCAAAAGTATATAATTTAAATAAGGCACAGATATTTTCCATTACTCTGACGTGTCTCTTGGGAATATACATTAGAATTAATAGAAAGGAAATTAGAAAGGTCCTGCTAATATAATTTCTTATGGTTTTATTCATTACAGTGATCCAGAGGTTCCACTTTACCTTGGCCCAATCTATGATCACACATATGCGCGCACTAAAAAAAGTTCCTGACATCACAGCCTCAGATTATAGCATGACCCAGTGATAGCTCTATTTTGAATTTAGGGACAACTGCTGTCCTCCTTTTCAAGTAGTAGAAGTGGTTAAACCCTTTGGGGTATTGTGATGCTCTTCAGATGATTTTCTATATGCGTATTAGTGCCCAGGTCAGAGGAACATCCTGGACCCTTCAGGTACCCATGATACAGAAGAACCACTGAGCCTCAGAAATGACAGGGAAAAAGACATAAAGGAAAGCTTTGAGCACAGCTATCTTGAGTAACCCCGAACAGACTAGGAGAGAGAGTCTTTTTAGATTTTGTGCTGGTAGAAAGATGCCAGTGAAGATGAAATCTCCTGTCGTGTGACACCCTCAAACCTGGCAAATGGGACTTGGTGTTCCTTGTCAGAGAGCAGAGTTTCTATAATAGATACCAGGCTCCACTGCCAAATGCTTCTTCCTAATAGAACAATTTGCAAGATCCCAAATTTTGGGGAACTGCTGAGTTCAGAGAGAGTAGCAACACAGCTGAAAGTGTTATGTAAACAACATATGTTAGATGTCTGATGTGTGGAACTGGTTTGTTCCACACAAAGTGCTAGAAACTGCATAGAACATAGGAGCCCAATTTCCCATCTACCAGTGCGAAAGAGCACTAAGAAGCAGAAAAGCAAATCTCTATTGAACTTAAAGTAAGACTATCTTTTTTCTTATAATTATTTTTTCTATAGTTTTTTTATAGTTTTTTTTCCTTTTTTTTTTTTTATTCTTTTCTGTTGGATGTTTGGGTAAAGGAAACCAGTATGTGAGTTGTATTTGAATGAAAAGGTCCAGTCAGAACATAAGCTTAATAATTAGGCTTGGAATCCTCTAAAATAGCTTTTGCCATCAAAAACACAGCCATCAGGCCTGAGCCAGTTGTCTAGGTACTCACCATAGCTAGAAGAGGAGTATCCCATGAGGGTAACTTGGCCCTTTTCAGAAGGACTTTAAAATGTGCAAGATGGTTTGTCATCCAAAGGTGATTTTCTCTGTCTTTGTTACAGAGAAAGCTTTGGATGACTTATTTATTCCTACCCTTTATATAACTTTGATACCCTATATATGCACCTTATGCTTACTGTTTATATAGTCAGAGTTAGCTGAGAGGAACCTTGTCCTAAAGTGTCTAAGAAGCCCGTATTTGAGGGGCTGTCTTGGCAGAACTGATCACAGAGCAGTGCTGGCCATGTTGCATCTGGGTGAGTGGCTATTTTACAGTCCAGCCTTGCCAGGCCTTTTGCAGCCTGGGCAGGGCCCTTTGCTGTCATGGCACCCAACAGTGAATTACTGCCACAGCACTGAAAATTCCTCTGCAAACTGTTATTTTTCTCAGTCTTGACTTGCGGGTTCTCAATTGATTGCAGTTTCTGCTTTGTCTTCGGATTCATATTCAAGCACTGTCGTATTTGCTGGTGTTCTTATGAATTGTGCTGCTGGTGCTCTGACAACTGAGTGCTGCCTTGGTGGTGGCATTACTGCAGGGCATTTGTGCTCTGCCTGCAATGACAGGGCCTGACATTCAAAGCTTGGCTTCATCCAGTTGCTTGAGGGGGGACGAGAGTGAATTCTTGCCTTCAAGCTGCAGCCTTGATGCCAAATCTTTTAAGGAAGCCTGCATCCAGGATGTGAGATCTCCCCTTCTTCCTGCTCATTAGGTGGTAGGATCTGCTACAGTGGTTTGACTTTTACAATGCCACAGGCAAGAGTTGCTGCTGCTTTTTACATTTTTACCTGGATCACTGGCATTCTGCCTCTGTGCTTTTGAGACTCGGATTAGGTATCATATTCAAGAGGAGGCTGTAAGACACAGAAGCATGCGGACTGCTTTCTAAATCAGCCCCGATTAGAGGTGAAAAATTAACTTCTCTTACACACAATATGTATTTATGAAAGCATTGTCTCCCTGCAAACATTACCATTTTTACCAACTTATTATAAGCCAGTCAAAATGGATCATTCTTTGTGTGTGTATTGTTAAACATTCCTGCATTTTTTAAATTCCTTAATGTTTATATTCTGTGGGTGGGTTTTTTTTTTTTGGTTGGTTTTTTTTTTTTTTGACTTGATACAATTGATCTTAGTGCCTTGTTCCCAATACCTAGCACTTGTTCTGCAGAGGAGAGAGACAGAAATAGAATGTCAGATCCCTGCTTGGCTGGGAAGGCATTTGTTCCCTTGTAGTGATGAAGAGGATGACAGCTACTCAAACGGTGCTGCAAGCAGACATGTGAGGGAAAACCCAAGCCAGCTGTCATTGCAAAGACACTGTAGCAACCTTATGCACCAGAACAATACAAAGAACTAAAAAATGGTTCCCAAATTCATGCATTCCCTCCATTCAAGTAAAAATCCCATGTAAGCATGTGCATCTAATGAAAACCTAGCCTGATCCTGGGCTCTTTGAGGTTACAGGTCTCCTCAGTGAGCTATCTTGCTGCCTTGCTTCCTCCCTTTGCTACTTCATCCCACTCCTAGCGGAGGAAAAAGGATTTTCTTCCTTTCAAGTTTCCAACACTCTACTTTGACCAATAAAGTCTTTAATAATTTCCCATTTATTCTTACCCAATTGCTACCCTTAATAACCCACAGAGATACGGATTTTCTTTTTTTTTTTCTGCTGAAAACCAACATAATTTTAGACCGTAAATAATACTTTTAAACAATTTTCAGAACTCTGTTCTGGATTTATTCACTATCTCTTTTCTCATGGTCATTCTCTTTAGCCCCACACGGCATGTGCTCAAAGACAAAATGAGAAGTTGCTGAGTACCTCCCTGTACTTTCATATTAGCATTTTGAACATGTTAATATATTTTGAGTTTACAAGTGGCCTCAGAGCTTATGTCTTTTGAGTATCTACATGGAGAAGAAACTTTTGGAACTCATATCTTTGAGCTTTAGAAGTTGTGCTGAATGAGTTGTGGGTTTGTTTTGTGTAAGGTGATCTGTGATGGGATCTAAGACCTCTTTTGCAGGGCTTGCAGTAAATCATGCACAGCTCCACTCACTGCCCTCTCTGCTAATCCTGCCCAACCCTGGATGACACAAGGCAAAAAGGTGAAATTCACCTCTGAGAGTAAGAAATACCTAGAATGGTTTTACTGGAGCAATGAGAAGCAGAGGTGGCCAGGAACTCCCTTGTGTTGGGGATCTCAGATGGGAGCATCCTACAATGGGAGTGAGTGACAAATGGATTTTGGGGAAAGTAACACTCCACCATCCCTGGAGCTCTGTGACTAGCACCAGCTGTGGCAGTACTTCAGACCCCGTCACGGGTGCTGCTTGCAGGGTTTGGCAGTAGGACTTCACAGAGACTCAAGAAAACATTGTGAGCTCCTCTAGCTGTTGCTGTGTATCATCACTGGGGCCTTTGGGACTGGTGTCTTTCAAAACTTCTTATCCTCCTTCTAGCAGCTCAGGAACCTAGAGCCCTTTTTGCATCATGTTGTCAGGGCTGTGCTCTTCAACAAGCCTTCTTCCAGGCAATGGTACAACGCCTGGAAACAGTTAAGGAGGGCACAGGTCAAAATGCAACCAAATAGTAAATGCAATGGGAATTTTGAAATAACTACAAAAGGTGTCAGAGAGCAATGAGCCCAAGTTCTCAATCATACGAGCATCTTTGGGTGCTCAGTGACAGGCTGCTGAGGTTAGGGCAGAGTTTATTTGTGTTGTAACGCTTGGAGGTCTCAGCTGGGAACCGATGCACAACTGCACCAGCACTCCCAGATGGATGTCCCCATCCCACGCACAAAGGAATAGGCTCTGCCCTGGTTTAATCCAGGTGAAAATTTGTCAAAGAATTTCCCCTACTGCAATTACATAAGGCTAAGTAAAGTATCTCTCTGAGCTCCTCACAGGCCAGGTCCTGGCAGAGGTATTGTTGTTGTTCATGCTTATTAAACATCATCAGACAGTTTTCCTGATGGGACAAAATAGCTGCTCTCAAAGCATTGCCCTACCTAAATTTGCTCAACTTGTGTCATGAAAGGAACTGGAGCACAATGGCCTGTTTCAGCCTTTGTCAGCGAGGGAAAGTTGAATCATGGATAAAGCGTACGAAAAAGGAGTTGCACAAAATCAAGATAATCCAGTATTTGCTGAGTGGTGCTTGTGTGGCTTTTGCTGGTTAGTGTGCATGCAAAAGGCTTGCAGCCGCAGCGAACTTTTGGAGTAGTCCTGTACTATCAGGAGGGCCACTGGTATCTTGCCTGAGAAGCAGAATTTCTGTGTTGTGTTTATCTTCTCTTTGTTTGATAAGCAAACATAGATATTTTAAATTGCTGTATCCATGTGGTTTTCTCATGGCTGTGGTCTTTCATACAGAGCAAAAGGTTCAACAGACTATTTGTTCCCACTGTCAGATAACAAGCAGGGGCTGGCTGTACATAAGGAGATGAGACTGGGGTCAGCTTGAACTGGAATTTTCACTTGTTAGGTCCCTGAGTTAAGACAAACCAAAATCACTTCTAGTTTCTTGGTTATAAAATGGGAAGAAGATGGATCTGTCCTTATAAGACTTGCTGTTAAGTACTGCTAGAAACCATCCTATCTTGGGAGCATTTTTTCACCCTTGGCACTAAATGATTTTTTTTTAGTTCCATTTCTTAAAGCAATTTCATGCTTTGATAAAATATGGTAAATTTTCTGAGTTGTATGTAGTAGAGTAGCCACTCTTGAGTAGACCAAATATGTTTTGTAGCCTCCCTGTCCTTGCTGCAATACAAAACACCAAAAGGAATTAGTCTGCAGTATGGATGAACTGATTAACTTTTCAGTTTGGGGAACAGATACATTTTAAAATGAGAGCCTCTGGAGCCATATCTCTCTCTGGAGTTACAAGCTGACTAATAGTCACAAGAGCAACATGTTCCTATTTTTTTTCTGTTTTTATTGTGTGTATGTGTGTCTTTTATTTACTGTGCAATTTAACAGAGCCCTTTAAATTTACTGGATTTGATTTATCATGTGCTCTGTTCCACCTGGGCAAAATAGAACTGTGCAGAGCAGGGGTTCATCATACAGGAATATGCAGCAACACTTCCTAACAGAGGGGGTGCTGTGGCTTGGGGCAGGATGGCAGGAGAGGAATTAGTCATCAGAACCCCCACAGTGTTGATTTTGCACTCCCTGCTCTCTGTCTGCAGTGGCTGCTGAAACAGCTGGATATTGCAGAGCAGCACGAAGAGGCATGAGCAGCCTGTTTGAGGGAGACCCAGGCCAGCTCCTTGCTGGTCCTGCTCTGGATTGAGTGTAAGGGGGAATGAACTTCCCAGCTGCGCTATGCAGCTTATGTGATGCCTCAGTACTTAAAGATCTTCGGATAAGAGGTACAATTAAGTCCTGGCATTATTCTGTAACTTAAAAATGGTTGAAACTCTGCTTAAACCCAAATTTAATTAACTTTGTTTTAAACAAAGATTATTGTAAAACCTTTATCCAGCTGAAGCTTTATCTGCCAAGTTTCACTGCAGGCTATGCACTTGCATAGCAGAGTTTTACACACTCCTGAAATTTGTGGTTTGCAATGGAAAACCTGGCAGACTTGGTTATATCAGCATTAACAGACATTCAGTATAATTGGAAATACTGTCCCTTGCCAAAAATTGTATCCTAAGAGCTTAATAGATTTTTTTTTTTTTTTTTGCTTCAGGTCTTTATACTTTAGTAGTGAAGTTTGCACCTGAATTTATACCTGGGCCATACACGACTATGAATTCCACCTCCTGCATCTTCTACCCATGAGCTTGGGATGAGAACGCAGCCCTCTAATTTAAGAGTGCTTCTGCCCAATTTCCCAGCATGGCCATGTGTGTGTGAGCAATGGCCAAGGACATTTTAGAACACCCCATTTCTCAGGTCAAGCAGTATGATGCCCTTTGAAAATCCCTGTGTCAGGGAAGAAAGGCAGAGGAGAGATGGGAGGGATGCTCATGTTTCACAAAGTCCACAAACTGCAGCCAGACTCAAAAGTGCTTAAGTACAGGCTGACTGCAAAAGGAATTCAATATTCCATTCTCCAGAGTGAATGACGCTGATCAAAGAAGCTGTGTCTGAAAAGACAAACTCTCTCCTGTCCCCTTCATTTCCAGACTTGAAGGAAAAATATAAGAGATCACTATGCTGCAGGAACTACCAACCCTCATTTCCGTGGGGAAAATACTTTTTTCCCTGCCAACTTTCTTTCCTTATATCAAAATAGTGTTTATTTTTATAAAGGGAAATGCTTAACTTTACTTGTACTGTAAAACTTGCTTCAAAAAGGGTAAGACAAAGAGTAGAAAAAAACCCACTAAGAACTGCTAAGCAGCTCTAAATAGAGCTGCAAGTGCAATTTCTGGATAGATGGGGAAGAATATAGCATAGTAGTGCAAGTCTGTTCCTGCCTCTGAGCTTCCAACCATACCATGATACCTGTGCTTGTCCCCAGGCAGCTGCTGCTGCTGGTGTCAGAGTCTGGTGAGGCAGTCCTCTGGTTTGACAGAGGACAGACATCATGTTGCCTTACCCTGGTAAATGGGGAACAAGATGTTGTTCCTTGTTGCAAGGAAAGTCCAGCTGCACCATGTCACGGTCCTGCCCATGTCATCAGTCCCACTGAGGACTTATCCTGCACACTTGGCTTTCAGGAGCTGGTAAAGCTGTCAGTGCTGAGCACCTTCCCAGGGAGCATCCTGCTTTCCCTGCAGAGCAGCTGCTGCCTGGGAATGCTCTTTGTGGCTGTGGTCACCTCTGTGGTGGCTTAAGGTGGATGTTTTCCAGCTCCTTATCCCTGTATGAGAGAGGAGAGTATAAGAAACTTTTCTGAGAAGGGAGAGAGATACAATCCTCCAGGCCTTCAGAAGGATCCTCAGAGAGATTTACATTCAAAACGCCAATGCTGAAAATATAAAGTGTAAAACTGCATCAGATCAAATAGTTGTAATTATAGCAAGCATATGAGACAAAACCCATTGTCATTTTATCTCTCTACGGACTCCACACTTTTTGTTTGAGCCCTATTATTGGTGAAGTATGAAGTCTAAAATTATAATAATTAAAATGATTATAAAATCTTGGGGATTATAATTTTTTTTATATAGCTGGGAACAGCCTGTTCATTACTGAACGAAAGATTTGGCTTTAAATTCACATCAATTTAAAAGATAGAGAGAGGGGGAGTGTGTTGATGTGAATGCAATGAGCATGCCTGAGGGCTGGGTCCCCTTTTACATCTCCCAGGCATCTAGAAGAAGGGAACTGTGGTAAAGGACAGTCCTGAACAACAGGCTGGGAATGTGTCACTGCTTGATCTTCTGGGAACCTGCTGATGACTTTTACTTTGTAAACACCAACTGGATGGCTCCTGCAGCCCACGGCTGGCATGAGGTGCAGGCAATACATTATTTTCACTTTCTGGAAAGAGAGGCTGAGGATGAAAAATTGAAGAGAACCACTAGAGGCATCTGCAATTGAAGCACAGGAGCCCTTAACATCAAATGTACCTTCAGCGTATTACTTTACATTATGTGTTTTATGCTGGTGCTCCGAAGTCCCGTCTCATTCTCATGGCAGAAGGTGGGATGTCTCCTGCTAGGGCAGCAGCCTCTGCCAAATGTGGTTGCAAATCTCAGCGAGTTGACTCTGAGCTTAGTAGGTTGCCAGGGCTCAACTGGGTAGCTCAAAGAGAGAACATATTGAATGCCTGCTATTCAAAATACTTTTCATTTTCAGATTGGCACAACTTTTGGGATGAAATGACCCCAAAATGTCAACCATGTCAGTTCTGTGTCAGAAACAAATGAAAGCTGAGATGAATGTTAGCTTTGGGCACCCATCCAAAGCTGTGGGAGAGAGGAGGAAATCTATACCGTAGATTTCAAAGAGCCCATATGTCTTATCTAGGACTCGATGTCTGTCCTTTGCCGGATCAGGCCCACCTCTGTGAAGAAGCGGCTAGGTAGCAACAAGGGGATGGAGGGGAAGAGGAGGAGAAAGGAAAGGGAATCAGAGAAACATTGATAAATTCTATTTAGTGAATAACACAATACGTGTAGCAGCACAATGGCCTTTTCTGCAGGCAGATTATCCCAGCCAGAGTCTTTGCTATATTAAAAAGGGGGGGAAAAATAAAGCACCAAAGAAAAGGAAAGGCGGGCTGTACAGCAGCAATCAATGCTGCCCTTTGTGCTGCCTGACATTTGAGGGACTTGTTATCAACGATTGCTGGCTGCTTTATCTAAATGTATCTCCCCAGCTGCCAGGCACAGCGCTGATAGGCAGCGGGACGTGCCGATGGCCCCAGCTGATACCGTGGCCGCCCAATTCACCTGCCAGCTTTGCTGTCAGGGGCAGGATGGCTTCTGTCACACTGCTGGCATGCTGCATCTACTCCCAAAGGGGGAGAAGGGACATTTCTCCCTTCCCCCCACTCCTCCCCATGTTTACCAGCAGCTTCTTTGTCTTTTTGAAGGAGAAGGAAGGGAAAACAAACTACCCAAACAGGGCCAAAATTAAAAAAAAAAAATATCAAGACACTTGGGATGAGAAAGGGATGTTTTGGGGAAAGGAAAATTTACTTATTTTTTTATTTGTCCTGCAACAGCTCTGTCATCTGCTGCTCGGGCAGAAATTGCCATATATGTGCTTGCCCTCTCTCTCTTGCTTTACTGCAAAAGGGTGATAAGAATAATCTAGTGCTTGGCTGCTAGGCTGTTTCTTAGTGTGAAAAATGCCTGTCTAATATTTTTTGTTTGTATAGCGTATGTACTTGTGTCTATGTAATGCAAGGAGCTGTATGCACAAGTTTGCCTTCAATTACTATTAATTTTTATGACTAGAAGATGATGAATGGGCATAAAATAAAGGTTAGCTTGTGGCATCCCTAAATCCTGGAGGGTGTGTGTATTTAAAAAGAAATAAAAATGTTGCAGTCCACTTCCATCCAGAAACTATCTGCTCTTAGGTGTAGATGCTGCTTAAAGCCAATTTAGTTATTCCTAAAGTGTAGCCACTTATTGACACGTTCTAAAGTACATAAGCTCTGAATTTATGTGGCCTCTTATTCCAAGAGACAGCTTAAATTATTGCCTTTCTGCTAAAAAGGTTTTGAGGTCTGTGTGGAAATGTCAGCTCGTAGGTTTGCATGTATATTTACTCTTGCTGGGTGCTAATGAAGCCATTAAAAATGCAATATGGTTCAGCTGAAAAAATTTCTTAAAAATGACCATTTTCTGATGTCTATGACTCCTTCTGGTGAAGCATTTGGAAAACAAAATAACCTAGAAGCACAATAACAGACGGCACTCTATTAACTGATCTACTTTTAATGATTCTTTGCCAAAATCTGAAAGTAATTAGAGCTCTCAAAAAGTAGATGATTCCTAGAGAATAGAAGAAATTCTTATCTGTCTCATGTTCACTGTCTTATATTAATTTGTACATTAAGCATAAGTTTATCAGGTGCAAACCTGAATTTAAACTGTGTGCACATTGGTAGCTTGACCATAGTTGGAATAATTTTCACATGCATATAGTGAAAGCTAATGTTGGTAGTGCATTTTGAGGAAATTCAGGCCTATTTGAAGCATAATTTTCTTCTGCAGTCACTTACAGTTACTTTTATAAAAAAATCAAGGAGGAGAAAAGCAAATATGCATGAGGGGGTGTTGCAGACCATAAAAATCCCTCTGGAGGGCCAGAGCCAAAGCCCAGGTACCAATATATACACCTGTTCAACAGAAGAATAGCAAGATATTAAGAACATACAAGATTTGCCTTTGAAAAATGGCAAATTTGAATGTTAGCACTTCAAGTGTCTAAGTTGAACACGGAAAACGGTGAGGGGTCTTTGATAAAGCTCTGGCTGAGAAAGCAGCATGTTAAGAATCTAGTTCACAGGTCAGAGCTGGACACCCTCACTCACCTCTGCAGCTCCCAGATTTGGCTGGGTCATGGAATTCTTTGTGGAGCCAATGCTACTGTTCTGTATGAGAAACAGGAACAATTTTGCTATCAAGTGTGGAGTGATCTTAAACAGAAGCTGTTCTGCCTAGCTTCCTTCATAAGTTATCCAAAATACAGTAGAAGTGCTTTTAATAAATAAGTACTGTCCAGCACTGGGTGCCTTTGCCCTTCTGCCTGACAGCACTGAGCAAGGGGAGAGCATTCCACACCCCCTGTTACCCCTCAGCCTTTTGCAGGTGCAGGCAGCACAGCTCATAGAGCACAAGCTCAGATGTGCACATAGTATAACCTTCCCGAGTATTTCTCTTTCTGTAGCATTAGGAAGCCAATTCCTCCCTAGAGCATGTTTATATCAATCTAAAATTCATTTCAGCTGAAATATTTATGATTTTGTGGGGGGGAGGCAGGAGGTCTGGGTGTTGAGTGTGGTCAGATCAAGTTAGCTTCAGCTGGCAAGGCTGACACAAGTAGTAATCTCTCTGTCCCTCCTCTCGTACCTAAACGAGCATTTATTCCAAGCCCTTTCTTAATGCTGTAACATAATTCATTAGGACAGCCTTAATGAGCTGGTAATTAGTCTGGTGGGAGGGGGGTGAGTAGGGGAAATAGAAATGCTAGACAAAGAGAAAGTCGAGCAGGCTGGGACACCTTAAAGAGCCCTGAGAGAGCCTTTTGTCAACAAAATGGATCGGGCTTGCAGGCAGTAAAACTTTCAAATGACCTTCATGTCAAAATATTAGGCAGCTATTTTTTGCTAGATGGTGGTTTCATAAACATAAAAAGCGCACGTATCATTCAGAGTGTCGTAAAATTTGTCTCGAAGATGTGGTGTTTCCTTCCCTCCCTTCTTTTTTTTTCCTTTTTTTTGTTGCAAAACAAATATCACCCGCGTGAGTGGGGGATGGGGTAAGGGGAATGGCATCTAATATCAAAAACTTCTGCTTAGTCTGAGCATAATGTTAATAGCAGCTCATCTTTGTTCCAGTGGTTTTGAGTGCTTGATCTTTCTTTTTGGGGGGTGGAAGTAAAATATATACAATAGTATACGTGCTAAAGACAGATATTAAGATGGTGACATTTTCACTTGTAAAATTCAGGAAAATTACTTAGATGTTTATAATTTATGGCAAAAGCTAGATGTTAATATTGCTCTGTGATTTAGAAGACAGATGTGGTATAATAATAGAGAAGTACAGAAGTGAAGCGTCAAAACAGTTGGCTATCTAAGTGCTTTTTCTTCTGTGAAGTCTTTATTTCCAAGGTTAAATTTTGACATGCAATTGAAGGGTAAAGGGGCAACTGTTTTCCACAAGGCAGGGAAATGGTTACTCAAAGCATCCATTCATTTTGCACTGAGCGTGTCTTTAAGCTCCTTTCCTTTCTGTCCCTATCTAACAAGCCCCAGAGCAGTGGGACTTCTGTAACTCGGATAAGCAGTAGAATGCTGATAAGACATCACTTGAGTTGAACCACAGGAATGTGCAAGCAGAAATAACTGGGGTAAATAGCCAACTTAATAAATGCAAAAACCAAGGAGATAGCAGAAGGATGGAAAAATTGACTTACTGATCTGTCGTGGGGTTAACTATTTCTTTCTCTGCCATCACATCACACAATGCAGAAGTGACAAGCTGTTCCTTCTCTGCCTCCTGTCTTTCAGCTGTATTTCCCCTTTGACCACCTGAACCATTCATCACTTCTAAACAGCCGTTGCAGGTGATGTACTGGCAGCTAGTCCACTGCCAGGAGCCCAAATCTTCCCCCAAGAAATGGCCATGACAAGTGATCCCAGAGTTTGAATGAGGGAAAGCCAGGGCTGGGCTTAATGAACATCAAATCTAGCCAGGCCCCAGCTTGTGGCTTGGTGTAATTGCTCAGAATTTAGACAGATATCACATGAAGTATTTCTTATGTGGCTGGAAGTATCAGGACTGATCCTCAGACTTACAGGTCCTAGTAATTTCCCCCCTCTTTGGTGTGCCAAGCAGGCTCGCCTTATGGCCAGTTAGTGGCAGGGGCTGGTGACTGACTGGGTCTGTGCCCATGTGCAAAGGCCACACGGGACTGGCTGCCTCAGGGATCTGCAGTTTAATGGGCTTTCTTTGAGATCTGAAGGCAATCTTTCCCACATAAAACGTAAAATGTAAAGAGAAATTTAAACAAGGATGAGACGATGCTTGACTTCTCCTCATAGACCAGAGCAGAATAGGAAATTTTACTTGGACTTGTTTAACCCTGTGTGGTTTCACACTGCTCTTTTATTCATTGTGTGAAAAAGAAAATAATTTGGACTTTCTTTTCCTCCCCTCTATTTTAATTATTCTTAAATACTTTGTTAGTGTTATAGTGCTCTGTCAGAACTGAATATGGATCACAGTCACCTCTGGAGGACAAGTTCTTGAGTTAATAAATGAGGTCCTTTTTAAAAATTTTTTTTTGTAAGCTAACAGAAAATATAGAGATGCTGTAAAGTACAGTGTAATATACAGACACATAATCAGGAAGATTCCAGGTGTGATCAGTTTAGCATGGGGCAGAACACTGGTGTTGCCCTCCAGTGACATTCATTCCTGCTGCCTGGCTGCATCAAACCTATCAATGAAACCCTGTTCCATGACTCCTTGTTATTTTCTTTTTCTTTCTTATTTTCTTTTTTTTCCTTAGCTGCTTACAGAAGAGACAATTTCTTTCACCCTTTAATGGATTCAGGATGATCCCGGCCCACCAATAAAACGCCAAAGCTCAGTAATGAACCTGGGTCTGTTCAAAAGGTGAAGTGCAATGTTTGACAGACAACACCCATATGACATGACCCCCAAAAAAGTGTCTTAAAAATTGTGCTTTTTACAGCATAGTTGAGACTTGTAATGTTCTATCACATAGATAACTGGCTAAGCTGTAATCTCTGCTTAGCTCTCCTTATTAGAGGTTTTTCTTTTCATTACTTTTTTTTTTTTTTTTTTTTTTTTAATGGAATGNTTGTCTCTTTTTTTATGGTTTTTTTTTTTTTTTTTTTTTTTTTTTTTTTTTTTTTTTAAATGGAATAGGTTTACTTTTATTCCCCAAACCTTGATTTTGGGAAATTGATTGAAATTTTCTCTGCTGGGTGCCTGCTGCAGAGTGAAGTTCATCATTCTCAGAAAAAACAAGTTTTAGCAGGGTTAAGGGAAAATTACATGCTAAATTCTGGTGTCTTTTCTTTGCAACGACCTACTGTCACCAGCCAAGACTAAAACACAGTATTTTAAGATGGGTCTTACATTGTTTTTTAGAGGGATATCTTCTGCATCTTTCTCTCTGCTTTGACAAACTTAGCCAAATTCTTCTGTTTTTGAAAATCTGCAGCATGTATAAACTCAATAAACATTTCTCAGGTGACAGAAAGATGTCTCAAGGAGAGGAAAAATAAAGTTGGAGGGGAGAGGGAGGCTGAGAGAAGAGCTCAAAGTAACTGAAATGCTGCTGGAAAGAAGACTGGGGCAGCACATGTGGGATCAAGGCAGGTTTTGAAGAATACACAGGGGATGGAGCTGTAGACCCGGCATGCCAGACAAGAATTAATTGCCTGTGTTTGAGTGCCTGAGGAATGGAGGAAGGAAGGACCTTGGTGAACAGAGAGGGACTGTGAGGGAGAGGCTGGATAGACTAGAGCAGATGGTCTTATGCTGTGTCAGTAAATACAGTTATCTCTGTCCATCACAGCAAATGCCTCCCTCCCTGCTCCAGAGTACCTGGAAAAGCAACTCAGGTCCTTGAATTTCAGGATTTGTCTGCTACCAGCAAATAGCCCCTGCATCGATTGACAAAGCCTTCCACCCCCTCTGAAAAATCAAATCGAGTCCCAAATTAGTGGTTCCTTTTAGCTTAATATCCCCGTGACTTGCCTCTATGTACTGTGGAAGTAAATTAACTGTGAATTAGTGCCAGAGCCATAAGGAACTCACACAGAAGTTAATAGTTCTGTCTTCATAGCAGGGACTGAATAATGTGCAGCAAAATAAGAGCTAGGCGAGTACGTAGAAGAATACAAACAAAATATTGTAGACATGTGGTCTGTGCTGAGGCAAGGGTTCCCAAGGCAAAATATATGATTATGCAATTTAGAGTGGTATCCTAATGCAGTGGCAGTGAGGAAAGGCTCTGCAGGCATCCTTCATTCCACTGTGTCCTAGCTCTGCTTTGCCCCTGAATAATGATCTCTAACTTACCCATTTTGTGAGATATATTTATCACTGCAGTTTCCACCTACCTCCTGCACAGTGTTGAGTGTCAGAATTCACTGTACACCATCCCTCAGTAGCAATGTTATTTTTCTTGCTCTGGAAATGCCAAAGCTAAAGTTGCCCACATAACCGCAACTCTGGTCCCCTGTGTAAACACATTACAAGACAGTCTTTAATTACATGAGTTTATATTTATTTTCTCTTCCCCTGCTGCATGATGCTCAGAGACATCTGGCCATATCATTCAAAGTGTGGCCCAGGCCTTATTTACCTCATATCATCCAAAGAGTGTGCTGAATACAAAATTATTGATTCGCTCTCGGGTGTTTCAGCTGTGCTTCCAGCAGAACGTTTTGAGTACTTAATAGACACATGTGGATTCAAATTCACAATACCCCTGCGAGACAAGAAGGTTACAGTATTCCCATTTTACAGATGGGGAGCTGAGTCACAGGGAGATTAAGGTCAAAGGACCCACTGATTTTGGGGCCCCAGTTTGATGTTTCAGAGTACTTAGTGTTTTTATAGCTCGATATATGTTCAAAGCACAGCTCCCAGAGACTTCAATTACAGCTTCCAGCACTCAGCACTTTGCAAATCAGCCCCCAGGGTTTCAAGTCAGGCATCCAGAAAATGAGGAACACACAGTTAGTGACCACCTGTGGTTTATAACTTGGCCAAATGTGTGTGGATTTTCATGGTAATAGCAAAAGGCACCTCTCTTATTCCTGGGTGATGCTTTTCTCTCTCAGTCGAGCCAACCAATCCCTGCAGTAAAATACAGAGTGCTGCTAAGGTCTCTCAGTGGAGCCGTCCTGCACCCTGTGGAGGAGAAATGCAAGGGGATCACTGTCATTACTAGCAAAACAATACTGCTCTCTTTCATGTAATTTGTGACAACAGCTGAAATCTCCTTTTTTAAAGTTTTAACATGGCTTTTCAATTTATGAGACACAGCAACTTGCCTTCGAAGTCTTAAGTCTCAACAGATAAATTGCGAAAAGTTATGGGAGGCTAAAATGTGACCTTAGACTGGGAGGTAGTGGGCATCACACTGCGAGGGTTGATGTCTGGTCTGCTTCCAGTGCTCTCTAGCTGTATCCTGAAAGTGAAGGGGTGATAGACTGGTGCCAGTGCTCTGCTTCTGCATAGTACTGGTGTGGGAAAAGGAGTACTTTTAGCTGTGCTCAGTCTGGGGCAAATTTTTATGGCAGTCTGATGAAACCTCTGGAAGTGATAATTTTGATGGAGACCTCCCTGGTAGATGACAATTATAGCTATGCAAGTGGTTTCCATAAAAAAACAAACAAACAAAAAACATTTATAATTTGAGCAACATGGAGCTGAAATGCCCAGGCATAGGTCACTGCCTCTAATAGTATTAACAATAGAAAGATAATGATTAGCATGGCAGGGAGGATGCATTTTATGAATGAAATAATAAATACAATTTATTTTCTTAAAATACAGAGAGTTGAAATGGAATTAATCTCAGGATTTTCTCTACATTCCACATCTTGTTCTCCGTGATGGCAGATACTTATTACTGAATAAGGTGAAACAGCTGATGAAATAAGTTGCAGATTGCTTCAATTTCACAAGGAGGGAAATACTTGAAATATCAGTGTATAGAATTGTGTAAATTGGGATGAGCTCCAGTGTGTGGAGAACAGAAAGCGTGATGCACTGAAGGGTGCAGGTGGTTTGGACTGAGAGAGGAAAACTCTTTCGAGAATTGGTCCTTGGGAACTGGTGAGGTCCTGGAAAAACTCAGAAATTATTGCAAAAGAAGTCAGTTGAGCTGGAAGAAAGACACAAGACACTAGGAATGGACCACTAAGACCTCACAAGAATCCAGTTTCCTTAGACGAGCAGTACGTGTGAAGTAATGGCTGCTCTTAATTTGCTGGGTTTCTTGTTTACTGTGAGTTCACAGTGCTGATGATGAGTCTGTTCCTTAGCAGCAGCATACTTCGCTTGTTAGTTTTTCCACTGTTCCACAAAAAAAACAAAAGGGCTTGCTGGTGGACAGAGTCAGATCTCAAGGCAGTGACTCTTCCTGCACTGACAATAGTTAAAATCCAACTTGTATGTTTACACTTGTCGTTACCATCACAGGCCTTTCAAGGTGCAATGGACTCTGCAGCACCATATCTTATTATCATAAAAGCTTGGTTATGAGGAGGAGAACTTAGACCTCAGAGAAAGCAGTAGACAGATTTCTCCCTACTATTTCCAAATAATTCCCCTTTTTGTCTAAGTTGGAAGGAATGTTCTGAAGAACAACATCTGAGACCCTCCCTTAAAATTATGGAAAAAGAGAAAATATATCCACAAGAAATGGAACAAGGAAGAAAACATCTTCCTTTCCTGAGCTCAGCTGAATCCTGCTCACCTTTTGCGAGCAGCTACCTGAAATTATTTACTCTGGGTAGACGAGCAGAATTTGTTCCCCGGCAATGTTCAGAGGACTTGGAAGAGAGGCATCCAATACCTGAAGGAAATAAACCCAAGCAAACGAAACTTTTTAGCCTCTTCTAACAGCAGTCCTTTACAGGTTGCCTTTAAAAGGCCTGTATTTATGGCATTAATATTTGAGGTTCCTTTCTGTGTAATCTGTGCCTGTAAGCTGAAGCAAGACTACGAGTGCCTGAAAAATGCAGAGGCTAATTACAGCAGTGTGAAAGTAAAATAATGAGAGCTTGAGAATGTGACTGATAAGCAGTTAGATAATAAACTAACAAGCAGGATGTCTGTAGTCCGTCAGAGGGCTCATGAAGGTCTCTATGTCCTGTGGTATTGCCTGAGGAGAATGTACAGATGGAAAATATCCCAGAAATGGCATATAAGGGTATACACCACGTACTAGCTGCATGGTGATACAATGATTGGATTCAGTGAGTGCTTAACCTACAGATAAAGCAATTACTCAATTATAAAGTGTACACTAGATGCTGATAACCAAGTGGGACATGCTTGAAACAAATGTTTATAAAGAAGGTGGTGCTTGATTTCACCTGCCCCACTAAGCTGGGCTTGCAGCCTGCAGTGCTGCATTGGTTTCAGTGCCCCAGGAAGGTGGCACAGGAACACTAAAGTGGACTGGTGCCTTGGGGTGGCTGTCTTGGGAACAAGAAAGGGAGCTGCTGCTCTTGGAGTTAATGGGGGCATCTGGTTCACATGCTCACGTGCAACCCCTCATGTGTCACAGTAATGCAAGGGGATCTTTACTGATAACAGCTCTGTGAACACTGATGTCTCTGCTGTATTTTCAACCTCTGTCGGACTGGCTGACTTTTCTCAGCAAACATGCAAATGCTGACTCTTTGGGGTGACCTGTTTCAGACAGGGTAATTGGGGAGCTAAGCACTCAGGCAGGCTCAGAAAATGTCAAGAAAACAAAAGAACTAACAAGCAAACCCATGACCAGAAAATATTAATAAAAAAAGACATTTTGGCCATTTGGTCATAAATAGTACTGTTCAATAGCACAAGAAATCATGCAGGCTGTGCAGGGAGACATAAAACCACTGAATTATGTATTAATATGTCATATAAAAGGAAAAAGTACTAAAGAAATACTGTTGGAAAAATAAATAAAACCACCATTAAAAGTGAACATGTCCCATTTGGTCAGTTATGCCAAACATAAAACAACAGAAAGTGCCATTTGGAAGTTAACAACACTTTTAATTTTACTACTGACTTTTCCATTATAAACCATACAAAGGTGTGGTTAGACCATAGGCTGAGGAATTGATTTTATGCCTGTGCTCATCTAAATCAGTAGGCTTTCAAAATATGTATATAGACCATTATCTCTCTGTATATATGTATGAAGAGAAGAAGAAAGAGTTGGAAAGCTAAGGTTGTGTGAGCTGGCCAATGCTAAAATTGAGCTGTTACCCTCTCAAAGGGACTGTTTGGGTGAAAGGAGCCAGAGCTGAAATGTGCTGGTGGTGGCCACAAGGCCAGTCCTCTCCAGCCATTCGGTCTGCAGAGGTGGGATGTGTGAACATGTGGAAAAGCCATACCCTACCTACAGCAGCCCAGGCTGTCCAGCAGAGTGGAGACAACGCTCAAAAGCATCCAGGGGGACGGTGTGGCCCTGCTCAGGTTTCAGCTTGAATTTCACTCTGTCCCTGAAATGTCTCTGGTTGTAATGTGAGATGACAGGTGCTGTGGCAGGCCAACCTTGGGAAGCCAGCTATGGAAGAGTGACAGGATCTGGGAAAGGAGCTGCCCACATCTACACAGCTGGGCCTGCTCTGGCAGGGCATCAGGACTGCCCATTTGTCCATGCAAGAGGGCAGCTGGGGTGGCTGTGGAGTGTATCCATCAGTCCAGGCAGCTCAGGTGTGGACACTGCTTTGGCCCATTAGCCCTTGTGAGCCTCTCCCTGCTGTGAAGGGCAGGGCCACGGCCAGCTGAGGAGCCGCACTGCAAGGGTCACTTGTCTTGTGCACACACCTCATGAGGAATTACAACGAAAACAAAAATATGGAGAAAACATTTTGCTGGCAGAAAGTGCAAATGACGCAGAAACTGCTGGGCTGCTGCTTCATTAAATACACCGGCCTGCCAGAACTGCATTGCAGATATCCTCCCAGTGTGTTTTGAACAGCAAAACTCCCTTTGGTCAACTCCACTGCACTTTGCTTGCTCTTCTCAGCCCACTTGCCCTGATGCCAGTAACATCTCTCTTGGGAGAGGAGAGGCTGGGAGCAGCAGCAGGGACAGCTGGGGCTGGGCACAGTGCTCCAACACTTGCCTGTTCCCGTTCCCCTGTGCCTTCTGCACTGGTGGAAGGTTCCAGAACAACATCTGACAAGGGGCAGCAAAACCTGCCAAAGCTCATCCTTCCTCGTGGGGTGTGAGGACGCCTGCACAATGCTCCACAGCTCCACAATGTCACCGCTGCAGAAGCAGAAGGGCCTGGCTGGGCTGTGGCTTCAGTGAGTGGATTTTCAAAGATGGGGCTACAGGGTCACTTTTCAGCAGAGCCCATCTCCAACACCAAGAAAACACAGAGCTTTTGTTTCGTTTTGCTTTAATTTATAGGCCTGGGACAGTGCTGCAGAGCATGAGAGGGGAGAAAAAGAAAAAATAGGAGGCAAGTATGTAAATAATAACAATTAATCTGAAGGTCTAATGGCCTGCCTGCCTACCTTCCTGCTGTAATTTACCATATGCTGTAGTACTTGTGTGAGGTTCCCCGGCTCATGTGTTGTTAGTTTATGTAAGTGTGCACAGACCTTTGGCAAATTTGTATTTTTATTATGTAGAAACTAACATTTAGCTTTCTTGTTGTGGGTATGTTGTAGCATATGTTAGTGTTTATGTTGCAGGGAAAATGAATCTCTTGACTAGAAAATATCTTCTACTATTCTAGTGATTTGTTATTTTGACCTTTTTCTTAATGATGTTTTGTCAATAGCAAAGCTGAGTGGGACGGACCAGGGAAAGGCTAGTCATTTGTGTGTGACACACACGGTATATCGTTTCTTCTGGGTCCTTGAGGGGATAATCACATCCAGGTATGATTCAGAAGGTCAACCTGAATTGGAGGGAAATGATTTCCCAGAAGTAGGTATGAAATAGGAAGTAGTTTGTTTTTCCTTCTTTTTTTTCCCACCTGCTCCCCCCAGCATAAGTTGAAAAAACCTGTGTATGACAGGGATGGTATAACTTTTTTCCTTAGTTTTCTGTGTATATATGTTACCCTTAGGAAATTTTTTCCAAGACAATTTTATTTTTAGCTTTTTCATAGAAGAATCTTCAATGTTTTCAGTGGGAAATATGTTTACATCATTGATATCTGTTTTCTCCAGGGCCAGTAAATAGGATCCCACAATATGTTATTAATGGAATAAGGCCAATATGACTTGCTCTGATTTTCTACAATTAGTGAGAAAAAATCCCCTTAATTCTAGCAGAAGTTTGAAGTGTTACAAAATCTGGGGTCTATTTTTTTTTCCCCAAAAGCCTATGTGAGAAATGTAAAAACTTTTTTGAGCTCCACAATACCTGGATTTGGCATAAAGCTTGAGCCAGCCCTAATGGCTGGCACACAGCCAAAGAAAGAAGGAAGTCCCTGCAGTGGACTCCTCTTGTGTCCTTAGACTGAAGCGTGTCCTCTGTAGTCCCACGACTGGAGCGAGTGGGCACAGCTCAGAGTAGCTCTCTGAGGTTGCTCCCATGTCTGGAAAAGCCATCTGCACGCTAAAGGGGAGAGTGGGAGAGGTCTGCCTTTTCCCTTGGTTCTCACTGATTTCATTTTACATCATTCCCACGTGCTCTGACCCTTGGTTTGTTTTTGGAAATATCTGTCTTCTGTATTTACAGAGAAGTCTGATTTCATTATCTTCAGTCCTGTGATTTTGTGTGCTGTGTTCAGGTCAGATTCAGTAATTATTGCCTATAAGTTAATAGCTGTGGGTTTTTATGACCTCATGTGATGTCTCAGGCAATGCATTTGAATTCATAATGAACGGTGATAAAGGGCGCTTTCGCCTGTGTGACTATTTGCTTCTGCACTTGAAGCACCACGAATGTTGTTGCTTGTGAATACAGTGCAAACCAGACCAGGAAGAAGTGGGGAAACCTTTTCAGTTCAGACATGAAATTTCCTTGGACTCCATGGCTGTATGGGAGATTTTCCCTTTATTTCATGTAACCTAGCTTTGACTGCAACACACACATGTACATCTAAAGCTATGCTCTCTGTCTTGAAAATAATAGGACATATTATGATGAACGTCCAAAATAATTATTACTACAAGGATTAGAAAAGAAATTGTTTAAATATGCTTTTAAGCTTGATGTGACAGTATTTACAGAAACTAATGTTTCCTGAATCTCTACAAGACATGTGTTCCAGAACTGCTGAACATAGTATGAAAAGACCCTGACACTTAATGATTTATAGCACTACAGTGTTTCTGTATAAGCTGCAGCCCAGTATCTACCAAGTACAGAACATGACCTGGGCAACAGGGAACCAAAACCTCATTTAGTTATACAGAAGCCTAAATTGAACAGTGATTGAAAAATCAACAGGATCTTAAAATGACTCTTGTAGCCAGCTCAGCAGCAAGTGAAAGGTTTTGGATGTGAAGAGTGTGTTTTTGACCAGGTTTAGGCTGTACTGAAGCTGGGACAGCTGGATTATGTCAGCTCCCACTCCAGGGAAGCCTGTGAGAAAAGACATGTCCATAAACTGGTAACTCTCGCTCTTTCCATTTTTAGCTGTTTTGTGTCTTTGGATGCATCAGGAACAGGTTTTTGTTCCTTTCCAGAGGGTTTAATTGTAGCCACCCCTTCAGTGCTTTCTACTGTGATACCAGCAAGCAGAAATATTGCTTCCAAATGATTTGCCAAAAATGGCAAGAAAGCAGAAAATGTAATGTACTCTGGCATAAAGCCACACATATGGATTCTCATTAGCTGAGATTTGCTGGGTTTTGCTTTTACTTCCCTTTAAGTGAAAAGTTTGTTGACCCGCTGAAAATAAGATGTCACGTACTTCCCTAACTGACATATAATGGAAATGTTGACGTGAGCTCTCTGTGTTTGATGGGCAGAAATACATGGGGGAAAGCATCTGCACAACCGCAACAACCTTTTGCGTGGTGCATGACTAGCTTTCATTCACATTGTGAAAGCAAGAGAAAGTAAACAAGAGGCTTGAATATTTTGCTACAAGGGTTTTCCTACAGTTTTGCTTTTTCTTACTTGGGTGCTTTCTGGCATGCAGCACATAGACAGAGGGATGTGTACCTAGGAAACACTAGATTGTTTTGTGAGTAAAATACTGAGGAAAAAGAGCTGATCTTCGCTGTGCAAACTGCACTATTCAGTCTCCAGTGTCTTCTAAGCACCTACCAGATGCTGGAAGGTAACAGCTATTAATAATACACATATTAATACAGCCTGCTCAGCCTATTCCTCTTGTATATGCATCAGCACATTCTAGGTTTAACCCCCAAAGCAGAGCCACGTACCTTCAAGCTGTCTTAATAAGGGCAGAGTTGAGGGATTGGCTCCTACCTGGGTTTCTAGGAATGTTTTTTGTGACATGGAGTCTTTGCAGGACTGCTTTAAAAGCTGAGGTCTTATAAACATGGAGTTTTGTTTTCCTAACATCTGCAGCCCAGGGTTCTCCATGACCTGCTCTGTTAGCTTTCCTGCAGAACAAATGGTGCCCTGCAGTACACACCAATGCCTTCTGATCTCTCTCTTCTGCCTTAGATTTATCTCATCTCCTGCTTTCCCTTGCCATATCCTTTTCTTCAAAGCCCTTGAAGAAAAATATTTCTTTATAATTTTGTTCCTCCTAGTCAGGGTCAATGCTGGTGCTGATAGTCCTGACTGAGCAATCTCTTCTGAGACAGAGATGTAGCCACTACTCCAAAAAACCCCCAAAACCCAAAACAAAAACAACAACAACAAAAAAAAACCAACTCAAAAAAACAGGGCAAGGAGTTACAGCAAATATCCATGATGGTTTCAATGTACAAAAATTCTGTGATCTCAAAGAGAATTCACAAGCTGCACCTTGATCTGTAGCAGAGATAATTGCCCTGTGTCTGCGCCACAGTAACTATGCTTTTTCAGAAAGCTATATCTGTTGACAGATAATTCTATGCTTTCTAAGCACATCTTGAAGAGGTTTTGGGTTGTTTTGAATAACCAGCCACATCAAAAAACCAAACTGTTACACAGATCTCTATGCCTGTGGAAATACAGCACATGATGGTAAGTCTGACCTACTAGATGTTATTTAATGCAGTTAAAATGTTCCCATATAAGATTTATTCTGTGCAAAATCCAGCTTTCTATGGAACACAATGCATTTGAATTGCAACAGATTGTTCCTGCTTAGTCTAGCAGTAAAACCATGGCTGGAAACAGCTTTCTTTAGCATCTTTAAACCAGAAAGATCTGAAGTTGACAAAGTGTTTGTGGCATCTCTTGTTTCTTGCTATTTTTCTCGATAACTAGGCTCTGGGGAAAAGTCTTCAAATCCTTAAACAAGCTGAAGAAAATAATTCCCTCTGATTTGCACTCCTCAGTGGAATCTCTTCCCTGCTTGTTCCATACCTGCCAGTGGACGAGCCACACAGGGGGCATCAAGAACGGTTCTGTTTGCAGGAAGGGCACTCATGAGGGAAAAAGGCCCTGTGGCTGCACCGACTGGAGGAGGTATATTTGTCTCCCTGAAGAAGCTTCATTGGCTTGAGCAAAGGTAAATGTATATTTCCAGAAAAGCCTGCAAGGATGCCTGGTCCGAAAAAAAAAAAAATCCAGATTCTGGTTTCTTCCCTTTCCAAGGGAAAAACTGAGGGATTCATATAGCTGATGAATAAGCACAGCAGTGTTAGACACTAGCAACTCTTCACTCTCCAGGAATAAGTGTAGCTGATTTAGCACAGTGTAGGTAAATGTTCCCATTTTTTCCTTTTTATGACCCATCTAAGCATTCATACCAAATTTGCTACCATGAACTGTGAATATGAGTTTGGTTATGGGCCAGATAAGTACAGCACATATAGCCACTTGGAAACTTCTACTACAAAACACTTGCTTAACTCCTTACTGCACATGTGCTATTAGAACAAATGAATCACAGTAATATTTTGCATCATGGTTGCACCTGGCAACCGAGGATCTTGAAGCATTTATGAAGTAATTAGATTTATTCTATATTTTGCCAAGCATCTGTTTTTTCCAATTTGTATAAGACCGCAGTGTATAATTATTTTTACAGATTTGAGCTTTTTTTCATTGTGATGAGTGCAGCCTAGCACTTTGTCCACTTGCTGGGTGGTTCTTCTAAAGAATTACTGCCGATCAGTTTTTGATCTTTATGTTGATCTTGGTCTTTATACTGATCATCTTTACTCAGTGCATGGTAAGACCCTGGAACAAGTTTCCCAGAGAAGTTGTGGATGCCGCATCCCTGGAAATGGTGAAGTCCAGGTTGGATGGAACCCTGAGGAACCTGATCTAGTGGGTGGTATCCCTGTCCATGGTGGAAGTTGAAACTAGATGACCTTTAAGGTCCCTTTCCAACCTTATCCATACTATAATTCTGTGAATACTTGCCTAAAATTTACCTGGAAGTTTAGGATGCATCATGAAAAGGGAATGCAGAAAATGTGCACGTTTTTGAGGCATTTGCATAACGATAGTTATGAAACCTGTGTTGAGAAACCTGAGGCCCAATCACAGTACTCCTTTGTTTTTCCTTATATAGTTTAATGTCACACAGCGCCTTTGTGACAGAGAACTGGAACTGTCTTCAAACTTATCACTAGATGATAGTTCCTCATCTGGTAGAGCTTGAAGGAGAACAGATGCAAAAAATGTGCAAGGAAAGGTTTCCAAATGTTTCTGTGCACATCCAGGGCTGGTGATGTGTTAGGGGCTCTGCAGGCACTCTCCAGGCAACTCTCCTGCTCTACCACGGATCTGATCCTCCAGCTCTCACTGCTGAAGGATTTCTTTCATGTTACTTCTCCCCTTTTTCATCTGTGGAGAAGCACAGTCAAAGCACATCATTAAAAACTCCGGAACACTAGAACATTTCTGCAAAAGAAAAGATGCCAGTTAGTAACAATGCCTCACGCAAACAGTCACGTATGTATGTGTGCCCTCGACATGTATCAGAAACCTCAGAAAGCCATTCATACTAATGATTATCATTTTCCCTGGAGGCAGAGAACATAGTCGCAGTTCAGCTTTCAGGAATTGCTTTAAGTTGGAAAGAGTCAGTGGACCAAGCTGCATCGTGCTGTGGGTGGGTAAAGCTCCTTTGAAAGAAGCACTCACTCTCTTCATTGATTTTGTTCTTGCAGCAGTGAATTTGTTCCACTGTCCCTAGCTCATGAGACTCTTTTCCCAGTCTCTCTCTCTTTCCTATTTATGTCTTAATTCACTGCTGTCGTGATTTATACTAGCAATACAATGTGCAAGACATGAAAATCTATACATCTATCATACCCCTGTCTGAATGCTGGGACATGACATTTCAAAATTATTTTTTCCGTATACATTTATCATACATTTTTTTTTCCAAAAGGAGATGCTGTGGGTTGAAACAGACTGAAGATGGCCCAACATCTCAGCTATCCTATTTCATGTACTCCATGTGATTCACGGGGTAGAAATAGAGGCAGTGTTGTGGTTTAACCCCAGCTAGAAGCCAAGCTGCATGCAGCCACTGGTTCACTCCCCCACCAATGGGATCGGGGAGAGAATCAGAAAGGTAAAAGATACAGAACTTGTGGGTCAAGATGAAGACCGTTTAATAGGGGAAGAAAAAGCCATGCACACGAGCAAAGTAAAAGAACTAATTAATTCACTGCTTCCCATGGGCAGGCAGGTGTTCAGCCACTTACAGGAGAGCAGAGCCCCATCACATGTAACCATGACTTGGGAAGACAAATGCCATCACTCCAAACATCTCCCCCTTCTTCCTTCTCCCCCCACTTTATACACTTAGCATGATGTCACATGGTCTGAAATGTCCCTTTGGTCAGTTTGGGTCACCTGTCCTGGCTGTGTCTCCTCCCAGCCTCCCATGTCCCCCCAGCTTCCTCATCAGTGTGGCAGAAAAGCAGAAAAGGGGTTGGCTCTGTGCAAGCCCTGCTCAGCAATAACAAAAACATCTCGGTATTATCAACTTTGTGCTCAGCACAAATCCAAAACCTAGCCCTGTATTAGCCACTGTGAAGAAAATTAACTCTACCCCAGCTGAAACCAGCACAAGGAAGCACTGCTCGGTTGTGGTTCTATGCTCCTTTGGCCGATATTGTGGAGGTAAATATTTTATGATTCTTGTAGAGATTAAGGTACGTACATTTAGCGTGTTATCAGTCAGTGGCAATTTGAGGTTTAGTGTCAAAGTAAATTGTTCTTTAGGGAAGAGTAAGGATCTGTGATGGCTTGTACCTGCAACTGACTGATCTTTATCAGCCTTCTGACATTCCCTCAGGGACAACTAGTTGTAATTAGCTCATTTAATATTGATTAAGTCTTTGGACAATTAATCAGAACTAATCAGGGCTCAGTGGTGTTTTAGAGTTCTGAAAATATGTACATAAGAGCTAGGAATTCCTGAGTGTGCAGAAGGAAGCATGACATGAACACTGTCCCAGGAACTGCATGCAATTTCATCTTTTTTGGAGATTCGAAAACATGTAGAAACTTTTTGAAGAAATCTTTTGCTTCCTCTCTCTCATCATCACCTCTCTATACAGTGTACCTCTGGGAGAGGCTGAGCATAAATAACAAAACACACTGAGACAAACAGTTCTTAAAAACTTTTCAGCCCAGTCTTAGATCTTACTTCCCTGGTCACTCCTGCTGGCAAAGTCCTGCCTCCCAGAAGCTGTAAGGCACTGGAGCCTGAAATTAGGTATGTGATCTTATTACTGAAGCCCTTGTGCTTTTTTCCGCACATCCACATATTGGTAGTTACTCTTGTTCTTTGTAATTTAATTTTAGACATAAGATAATCTTGTTGGAGTAAATGCTTGTGTCTCTTTGTGTAGTTTGTTTTTTTTTTTTTTTAAATAAAACATGAACTGTAGTGTCTAGATGCTAGGCAAGAAAGTTGTAGCACAAGGACCAGATTTAAATTTGTTGTAAATCCTTTTATACTTTTAATGTCTGTTAAAAATGGTGAATATTTTTGAATGGAAAAACAAGCATTTAATACAGCTGGAATCTAGTTAGAAATAATTTTCACTTTTTTTGGCTTTTACTCTTTTCTATCTGGATCTTCTGAACACGGTAGATACCTATATTTTGTTTCCTTTGGTATCTGTGTGTCATAGAAATGAAATTTTTTTCAACTGTAAATTGGTTTTTGAGTTAGGAAAATAAGTCAACCTCTATATTTTAGATTGTCTCTTGCAAGACTTTGTAATGTATATTTTTCATGAAAGAAATCACCTCCTCTTCTCCCCATTCCCAACTATTTTTTGACTAAGTTACACTTCAATTGGAAATATTATGAAGAAATAATTTGTGATTTTGCAGGCAGTGTGATAGATAATTTGGAAAGAAAAAAGCCAGACAATTGATTAATGCTCTAACAATAAGATATAGCTAAATGCTGAATATCTCCTGGATGTGCATTAATTCTGTTTATATTAGATCTAAGCTAAGTGCTAATTTTATTAGCAGCAGTAAGTCTAAAATTCAAATAATGTGGAGCAAGCCAATGACTGTTATTGGAACAAGAATAATTAGGTGAGAAATTAACTGAACCATGCTTAAGGTTTTTTTTTTCAGTCAAGGTGTTTAAACTAAATATGCTCCTCTTTATCCCATCACAACGAATTGTTCACAGAATGTATATGCTACATTCTGCCACTGACATATGGCTTCTACCTCATGTCATTAATACGGTGGTTAACATCCACAATTAATTACATACTTTTGGCACACTATCCCCTCCAAGTCAATGAGCAAAACTAGGTATAATTTGAAGATTCAGTGCATTGTCTCCTGTGTTTGAATTTTCTGCTGAAGTAGGTGGAGATACTTCAGTTAAGAGGCTGAAGTTTTGTTGAACTTCCTCCATTTTTTGAGTAAAATACCCTGACGTGTAATTACTAGTGAGGCATTTGTGCATTTTAAGCATTTTAAAATTATTGCCAAAGACATGAGTTATTTGAGATTCATTTAGCCATAGGTCTTATTGTCTCAAAGATTTAAGAGTAACTTTTAAAATTAGAGTCCTGACTATGTATTTAGATTAGGTTTAATATGACAGTTATTTGTTCTGCTAATAAAAGTCCCATGGCATATTAAAAACATATTAATTGAGGATTAGCACAGATGTATTAAATTTAGAAATCTTTGATGAAAACATTGCAAAGCATCATTTGTCATTTGTGATTACTGTAAATATAATAGCAGCATTAGTGTGACCATCTACTTATAAATCCAGCAGATTTTGTCCGAACAATATGCTTCTGGGGCTATGGCCAGCCAAATCAGTTGAGTTTTTTTATACAGTGTTTAAATTATGGCCTTTTCAGAACTGTTTGTAGGTGCTGTTTCTGCAGACATACAGTCACTTTCCTGGTCTGTGAATGGAATAGGTAACTGTGTGCTGACTGTGGAGATCACGTACGTCAAGGGATGTCTCCCTGCAAAATAAAGATATCTCAAAACAGACATTTCAGTCTCTTCTGGAAGCCTCCAGTGAGGAGGTGTTTGTGTATTTGCACATGCATAGTGACTGTATCACTCAACTGAAGTGGTCATATGCAGAAAGTTGCTACAACTTCCTTGCTCAGCCTGAGGAATCCTACTTCCCTGCCTCAGCAACATCCTCTGTGCTCTGCAGGGAATATAATTAAACCTTGGGGTAGCTATTGGTGATGTGTAGCTCACAATTTTCTATTAAGTATCTGCTGGGGAAAGCCTCTGCCTGTGCTAATTGACAAGGTAAGGCCAGCTGGAACTGTTGGTGGTGTCCCATTTTGGACAGCGCTAAACTGATGCCCTGTGGTCCTGTTCTCATCTCTTTGGACAACGTGATTTATGACACAACTTGCTCAGGAGAGGCTGAGAAGTTTGACCTCTGAGGCCAATCACTGAGGGATGCCTTGGCTTGAAGGCTGCTAGAAGGAGAAGGAAAAGGAAAAGAAAGGAAAGGAAAGGACTACATCTCTTCCAAAAGATCTTTTCATGAAAGACTGGGAAATGGAAGGGGTGGGCCCAATGATTTCCTTCTCTGTGCATATGTGCAATTGTTTCAGTTGATTGGCTTTTTTGAGAGATGGCAGTCAGTATGAAGAAGGATCTGCTTTGCCAGCACCGTCTTCTTCTTCTCTTCCAGTATTTTAGGGAGATAAGAGAAGAGCAGACTTCATGGTTATGCTGCTCTGTGTATCCAGCCAAATTTGTCCTCTGCTTTCTGCCGCAAACAAAGAGAAGCCTTCTTTGTCTCTGCTGGTCAGTTAATACCTCAGTGATACCCTGTCCTATTATTCTCCTACTATTCCTGCCAATTTCAGGCTCACCAAATTTTTTCTGATGACAGGAGAATTCCCTAGTGTGCTGCAAGGAACTGGACCGGCAGTACACATGGTCTTGCCTTGAGGGCTGTAATGCAGCCTTGTAGTAGGATCTAGTAAGGATGTATTATTATAAATCCTTATCATGTTTATTTCACTTTTCATTCACATTCCTTCCAATCTTTTGATATTTAGCCTTGGGGCAGACTCAGCTGTATATCCAAGGATGCAACTTTACATTGAATTAATGTGTATCTCTTTGCTGGTTAAGAAGTTAACAAAAAAGGAGTAGGTGTCACTATTTTGCTTATGGTGGGAATTTGACGATGCACTGAACCAAGCACAACACACTTCCAGAATCTTAACTAGTTTGATTGCACCATCGACACTGTTATTTCGACAGTCCCACTCTCCGGCATCTGGCATAATTGGAAGCAGCAGCCAGCAGGTATCAGATGTCAGTATGAATTGTCTCCTGCTGCGTGAGCACTGACTATGAAATTGATTTGCTGTCTTTTTTACACAGTTTTGTAATGAAAGTAATGTAAAGTCCCAAACAGACAAATTCTACATTAGTGTACATACAGTTAAAATAGGCATATATCTGAAAATTAGAGAGGGGGAAATACATCAGCAGAAAAGCAGTATGGCACCATCAGGCCCTGTTTCCTCACAGGTGGTTGTGGTGGCAGTCCCTGCTACGTTTCTGAAGAAACTGAGCTAAATCAATAACTGGAAAACAGCTTTGGGTACTTGTATGGATCAAAAGCATAAAACATGAGAAAGAAGAACCCTTCGGTGAGTGAATTTATCTCTCTATTTTACTCACTGGTGTTAATAAGGCAAGCTAAAAACTGTGGAAACCAAGTCTCCAACCTGGAGCAAATTTTTCCCTTACTTGTCATCAGGATGATCAAGGCCCCTAAGTTGAAAAAAAACCAGCCTGAGCAAAGTCATTGGTAAATTTCTATTGATTTGCTATTGCCAGGATGTTGCCTTAGGGCACATCAGAAATAAACGAGTCTCAGTGTGTTCAAGATGCTGTTGTGCAGAACAATTTCGTGTATGTAAAAGTAATGTTTCAGAGACTGGGATCTTGGCTACCAATTTGAGGAACTATAAGGGAGGATTAGACCAGGTATAAAAGAGGTGCTATCATCTCGAACCTTCAGAAAAACCTTTGGGCACTCCTTAGGGATTGCTGACATCTAGATGATGGCAGTAGGAGCAGAGGATGCTGGGCTTCACTGGTAAGAACTGGTGCCTTTTCTTAGGCAGAGTTAAAAGTTGCTATGAAAAAACTCTGTTTATGGGTCTCTTCCTCAGCTTGATGCAATACTTGGCTTTGATACCAGAAGGCTTAATCAGCTGCTACAGTAATCAAACTGTTCAAGATTTTTCAAAGAGAAAACTGTGGCAAATTCCCATCCTAAGAAGTCAGGGTCAAAAGCCTTTTTAGAAAAATCAGCTCGAGAGCTAATTACTGAATGTGGCTGCCTTTTAGACAAGCACAATGGAGAAAAACATTCCTGACATCTGGTTCAATGAGGCCCAAGACCAGTGTTTAATTGTGTTTTTGCTCTGACACCCAGTTGCATAGCAATAAGGGGGAGCATATGATACAATAATCTATATATAGGATAGGTGGGGCTGAACCTTTGACGTGAGGCCAGCTAGTCTGGTATTCCAATCTTGGTGCTGACATGAAGGCAGCCAGTAACCTTAGGCGGGTCGCTTGAAGTTCTTCCTGAATTTCAGACCCTCTGTTGATGAAAGGACTGGTCTGTAACTGTCTTGGGATTGACAGTTGTCATAACATGATCCAGCAGGCCCTTCCGTACACAACCAGGGCATGGGTGCCCAGAAAAACTTTCTGCCCATTCAGGATAGGCACAAGATAATTTACAGGCTGCTCTACTCAGAGAACAGTTTTCCTATAGAAGCAGAAATATACTGCAAGCTTCTTCCCTGCAGAAGGAAGCCACTCTGGTTTGAATCTGACCACAGGAAAGATGGAGGGCAGCCACTCGAGCAACTGGTCCTCTTCTTTTTCCCCCACAAGGCCCAAGCAATGGTGCTATGGCTCATCATGACGCCTGGACTGCTTCCTTTCCCCAGCCATCTCCTGCCCTAGGTAACACCTTGCTTTCTCTATTTCTGAGGCTAGGAAATAGAAGCTGATTCCAACAGCAAGAAGACAATCAGATGACAGACTCAGGTCCTTTTCCACACAACCAGAATTTCTGTCAGATTGTAAACCTATGCTTTGACCACAAAGATGAGTTGCAATTCCACCTGCAAGAGGGTGTTTTTATAAGGATGCTCTCTGCAGCTCACTCCCCAGAAGGATGTAGTAGAAAGAAATCCTCCCACCTCTGTGTTGGAGCACTGTGCAGGCTTACTCAAATAGGATGCTGCTGACTCAGCCAGCCAAATTTGCCGTTATATTCTTCACCTTATTTTCTTGGGAAGCTTTACTAAGTTGTGCTGGCCTCCAACAGCAAGGAGGAGGAAGAGGACTCTGTTCTTCTTACTGCAACAGAGAAAAATTGTATTGTACTAGAGAAGCTGTTGCCTTACTACTCTGTCTGTCATTGAAATTAGAAGAACAGGGATGTGACCCAGCACCATTTCCTCTGCTTAGTTAAGGAAGAAAAATCTCATCATTTATTTAAAGGATGCTGTTACCAGAATCAACAAAATTTTTCATGGTGATGCATTCATTGGTAAAGAAAAGAATTCCTGCAAGAAATCATACGAAGCTGGATAAATTAAACTACAGTCTTACAGCAATACATTTTATAATGCATTTAACAGACTCTTCCAAGCTATGTTCTTTCATTCTGTTTCCTTCCCTTCATTGTTGTGCTCTGAAGGCAAATGAGTGGTAATGCTGGGCATCATGGTTTCTGAGACCCTGCTCCTTCTGCTCTGCACAGCACATTGTTGTCATTTTACAGTGACTTTTCCTGCTTTCCAACTTTCTCAGACCCTTATGAGGATTCAATAACCTGTGTTTTTCAACAATGGTTGAATAGCTAAATCCAGTATGGTAAGTGAAGTCTCTTCCAGAAGTGGCATTTCCTCACTTCTTTCAGGTGACTGTTCATGTTTCGCTTTTTTCTTCAGTTTCTTTCTCTTAAAAGGAGTAGGCTGGTCCAGACCTTCGCTCCTGGATTGTCTTAAAGAGAAATTTCAGGCGGATTAGTGTAAGCAGCATGGTTAAAATCCCGTCTGCTGCTTGCTGAAAATGTAGTCTTCAGGTTTTGTTTTAGTAGCAGTAAAACTTTTGGAACTGCATGACTTTTTTGGAATGTTTTACTGTTTCTTTTGTAGCAAGTGTTACAGCATGCACATATGATGTCAAATTCCTCTTAAGAGCATTTGGTTTTTAGAGACATGAATATGACACAGAGGGACATGAGAACCGGCTGTTGACTCAGTCTCTCAGTGCCCTTTTGTTTGTGTCTGTGACCTGGTCACATAGTACAAAGAGTTTCCTGCTGAACTACATGCAGCTGCCTGGCTGAAAAGCATGTGAGAGCTTTATTTGTCCTGCTTGCAGCCCCAGATCTTCTTGGAACAGGCTCCCAAACCCTTCTCGATGTGGAGGTGGGTGATATCACTGTGCAGCCTTCCAAAAGATCCTGAACTCTCTGGAATCCACCGTCAAGGATCTGCAGGGCATTACAGCCTGCATTTTGGTGTACAGCTCCAAATGGACTGCCTGAGTAAGGCTCCAGGCTCCCTGGGACTTCAAAGCAGAGCCACCTATTTTTGTCAAGGAGAACAAATGTAAGTGGGGAACATAGGCTTGACTGGTTCATATCTTTTTTCTAAAATTATTTTAACATATTTACACACTCCTGTAACAACCTCCCCCCTCCCTTGGAATCCTTTATTTTGTCATGAAAACTACTCAGGCCTGCTTTTCCATTTTCCCATTTTTTGGTGATAGGAAAGACCTACAGATCTGTATTGATCCATCTGTTTCTTAAGATGGCTGCACCACATTGCACCCCACCTGCAGCATGGCTGATATGCAGCCTGAAACTAGGAGAAGTCAGAAATGTTTGGATCATACAACAGTCTGCAGATCTGGGGCACTGGCAGGCAGGTGGACAGTTTTAACTACAAGCAAAATGCACCTTGCTCTGGCACAAGCTCGGGTGCCCGAATGGCAGTGGTGTATTGCTTGGATGGCACAGATGTTTGGTTGCATATCCTGAAGCTACCTCTGTACCACTGGGTGTCTGGCTGTGATCCCCGGGGCCCAGGACTCACCCTGACAGGTGAGTAGAGTCACACTCCTTGGTACAGAGTATCAGTGGATGTCCCGGAATAAGATGAGGCTACAGCTATAGGCAGAAGAAAACATAAACCCCCCACCAAATCATAAAAACTATCTACACGCTTCTCAACAGCCTTAACTGAAAGGATACGCTTTTCCAGTACATCCCATTGTTTTGCATTATATGTTTTCTTTCTTAAGTGGGAGTCTGGTTTTGCATCTCACATTCTCCTGAAGTCATCCATACCTTTCACCATCTCCTGATGTGTGGAGCACCACTCTTCCACCTCTCACATCTTTGGGTTTCTTACATCCCCATTTCAACACTAGCTAGTGATCACATGAGAATGCAATATTAGGAAACCATTTGGTATATTTTTAGCAGTGCTTAGGCTGAAATAGCAATGAGAAAGGAGAAGTGCCAGCCACACATGACCAACCAGCTGTCTATGGCCCACATTTTGGAAATCACTGATTCAAGTAGCTGGCAATAGGTTATGGAAAGTTTCCCTTTTAGATTGCTAGTTCAAATTGACCCCACACTATACAAAGTAGGAAGGTCATCTTGGATATACACAACTTTATGATGTGTGAGCAGTCTTCATCGAGTTTCTTTGCCTTTTAATGCAAGATAGATACTTGAATTGGAAGTGAAATTTCCACTTTTGTGACTTAGCTATAGGGGCAGCTGAAACATGGGTGTGGCTGGAACGGAGAGGCTGGGTGGCTATCTACTTCCCTGCTCTTTGGCACTTGGTCACACTGTGGTAAGTGCTGAGATCTTCTCTATTGTGCAGAGATAGACCCATCTAGCAGGTCTAGCTCCATAAACTGTAATGTGACAGATATGTAAAAAAACTCTCAAATTAAAAACGTGAATCTTCTTCCTTTTCCAACCTCTGTCATGCATATCTATTGGCTAGGACTTCTAGTTTACCTCCTTTCTTGTCTTCTTAATCCATGAGTATTTTAGGAGCCAATAACTCCTTGTCAGCTGGTACCTATTGCTATATATGCATCAAAGGCAGCTGCCTGCTAGAGTTCTGCATGCTTCTGGGGTTATTTAACTACACGTATGAGTAGATCTTGCATTCCTTGTATGTCACCCATATGTGAAATTCCCCTCACCAATTTCAACCAGGCTTGCTTTATCACATTCCCTCCTTGTCAGCCTAGCAACCTGCTCTAGTCTGTTTCCTGCCCCAAGGGGGAAGAGGGGACTGTGTCTTTAGTGTAAGTTGCCTGACTTCTTATGGTTTTCAGCTTCCTTCCTCTTGCTGACCCTCAGACCATCGCTAAGCACAGCAGAAAGTGAGATCAGGACCCTTCCAGGTCCCAGCACACGCACAGGGAAGAGTGAAGAATGACTTCTGTGTGCTAGCCATCCCCAGATCCTGAGACTGATAATCAGCCAGGTCTGCTTAGGAGAACAAGACCCTATTCCCCAGCTGACATGGGCAAGCAACCAGAGAACCCCAGTGGGTACCCTGCTAGGGCTGCTCCATCCGGGTGGGAGATTTGATCTTCCTTGTAGATCTGAAGCCTTTGCCAAGCTCCCTGATCTTCACTGTCTGCCAAGGAGGTGACAGGCACCATGCACCAGCTGTGATGGACGTTGTGGAACCGAGTGCTATGTGTTTTGATTGGACCCACTTTGACTCCAAAGAAAAGCCCCCAGAAACAATCTTTCAACCTCCAGGGAGGCTATTTTTTGTGGTTTTTTAGGAATGCATTTTGTAAATCACTCAGATGATGGCAAGTTTATGTATTTGTATGGCAAATTTATGTTGTGCTATTAGTATCAAGGAAATCCAATTGAGTGTGTAGATTTTAGACTCCTGACCTCTAAGCAGAATGAATTTTTTTGAAGGGGTGTGAGGTAACCTGTTCATCTCCATGAGCTGTACACTCTGTTGAATGAAAATGTCCTCCGTAGAGACACAGGAGATGTGAGGGGTGGGAACTGCCATTCATCTCAGTCAATAATTCCTCCCTTCCCAACCCCTTGTCAGTGCCTGGGATGCTGTGCTAAGCACTGACCCAGTGCATTTTCAGCCTTGCACTTTGTGTTTTGCATAAGCTACCAGGAAAGTGGAAAGGGCTGCCCTATTCCTGGCTCCAGTGAGGAATGACAGTAACCATCCTCTGGAGATGGGACTCAGGGTAAGGGTTGCCCAGATCCCACTGAGGACAAAGAAGAGGCAGGGATGAGAAGGAGGCATTTGTTCACTTGCCTTGGACCTCATTAGGACTGGGAGCATATCTGTGTCACTCCAAGTCTTGTCCCTTTTCTCCTCCTCTGCCACCCATTACCCTTTCCCCAGACCTCCCCTGCCTCCCTGCACAGCTCCAAACTTCTCCCCCATCCCCGCCATACATGCTATTTATTTAGCCTCAGTGCAGTCTGAGCTTTCTGCTCTGCTGGTTTGATGTCTATCAAACTACAAACTCCTTTGACAGAGGCAGACCATGACAACATGCTTCGCTCCTCTTCCCATTTTTTCCATGCTTTCTGCCAGCGGTCAGGTTTGAACTGACATTGGCTGGTTGTAGGTCAGGTTCAAAAGCATCAACCACTGTCTGAACATCCCCTTGAGCTATCAGCTCATGTGAAAACGAGTAGTCTAGGAAACCTCTGTGACTGCACAGAATAATCCACTTTATGATTGAGCTCCTAGGGTTGGCAGACTTCTCATTTAATATGGGGTTTCCCATATTTTAGCTTGAAATCCTGCATCCTGTGGTAAAGGACAGGCTTACTAACTTCTCTGGTCTTTTTTTTAAATACATCATGTCGATTTTTAGCCTGAAATATGGAAAATAGTCCCACCTTTCCGTTTTCTTCACAGCTTCCTTGGTTTTCTGAAAGTTGCTACCTTGCCCTGCAAGTGGAAATGGTTACAAGGTGGCAAGAGAGAAGAGTGTGTACATGAAAGATAAATGGGGAGCTGCACAGAGAAGTGCTGTGGCAGTGCAGTGGGAACATCCCATATTTTTAAAATGCTGGTTTTCAGAATACTGATTCCCATTTTATTTCTCAAAAATTAGTGGATGTCTTAGGTGATTAAGACTCAAATGTGGAGAGAGAGATCAGAGCTATAGCCACAATGTGTAGCCACAGAAACTGGCCCCAGCGGTCTCCCCAGTTTGTTGTAAAGTCTTCTTAGGAGCCACTTACATAAATGATCCCAAATCCTGTGCGCATAGCCTACACTGTTGCCCACAAAATTCCTAACCTTTGTGAGAATGAGGATTTGAAAGCCTTTGCAGAATTGAATATTTAAACAAAGATGAGCTTCTCTGCTGCAATTGTGGGGAAGAGATTGTTCTGCTTGAGTCAGGACACACATCTTTAGCCTGTTTAATTCAGCATCAGCTTGAATGAGACTCTGCTAATTGACAGCAGCCAAGGATCTGGCTTTTTTTTAGGGAACTTGTGGGCTAAGGGGAAATGATGGGCAGTGGCTTAGAATTCATAATACCCAGCTCCTGTGTGTTTTCAGTATGCAGCACTCATAAGCCATCACTTGATGAATACGGCCTGAAGTAATGCAGGCAACTTATTGTAATTTTTTGCTGTGCTCTGTTTGGATTTATTTCCTAGTCAGTCAGGTGGGACACCCTGTAGATTAAGACTTAGCACATGCTTTTTGAATCTGTAGACTAGTACTTAAGCTGAAATAGGAATTCTTTATGTTTCAGAGCAGAAATGGCCTAAATTGCCAGAAATAACCATAATAACAAACTGCTTGTTTCCTGAGTCAGGCACATAGTGCAAACAGCTGTAGTCTGGGTGCACCCGGTTTTTTAATGAAAATAACAGGGATGGGAAACTGTCCAAGAAGAGTTTGTTCCCTTGGCTTGTCTGATATTCTTTTTAAAACTATCTGCTGAAGAAATATAATTACAGAACCATTTAAAAAGCATAGGTCTTCTGAAGAGGAAAGTGGATGGGTTGTATGTAAACATGGAGCTATAAACAGTACTTAGGCAAACCAAAAAGCATGTGGATGCTGAAATTTTTGTTTGCTGGGACGTTTTTGGGTGACTCTCCTAATTTTATTGGACCTGATATATAGAATAGGACTTTCCCACTGACAGTCCCTCCCTTACTTGTGTGTCTCTTTCAGACATCCTCTCTTCCTGTATCCTCCTTCATCCTGTCATTTACTTCACAAGGAATTTTCAGGGTGCTCTCTTCAGATCAGCAGCTTGGGTGGGTTTGGAGAAGTCTGCCAGCCTTCTGCAGAAGAGTTCACATCAGACGCTTTCCTTGCATTTCTCTCTTCAAAGTCCTTACCTTACAAGAAAGTTCTTTCTGACTCTGTGCCTTTCCTTTCTTTCCAGGATCTTCTGCTTTCCTGTCTCATATTGCACACAGGCTGTGAGATTTCCTTCTTTGAACCACCAAAATGTCTGTAGGGGTCTGCTTAGAAAGGCTTGTGAAGACACTAATAAAGTACAGGTACAACTATTCAGGCCTTAGTCTCTGCTGACAAATGTACAGCCTAAAATTGTGGTGGCAGTGATGGAGATGTGAGCAGTAATGCAGAGGTGTGATATCTGATGTGTTTATCACCGTGGGGTAAGGGCTGTGTGTCAAAGCACCACTCAATCCCAGCAGAAGCAGGGCAGACCTACCTGCATTCCCTAAGCAGCTAAAGACTTGCTCAGTATGCACTTTGCTGTGAGGAGATTTTGACTTCACTGGTTTCTGCCAGCTTGAAACAGGAGTTTTTACTTGCCCTGAGGCAGACAGTAGCAAACAATGTCTGATTCCCCATGAACATGAGTTTGTGCCAGGCAAACACATACCACAGGCTCCCACGACAAAAGTGGTGGCTCATGTTGACTGAGAGCGAGGGAGGGAGGAACCCCAGGAATGAGCCCTCTTGTCAGCCGTCCTGTCTATTGCCATCGGTCAGCTGCTGCTTATGATGAAACCGGTCTTTGGGAGATTTCATTCTGCATGGCTGGCCAGCTGGTATGTGTTTCTGTCTGGGCTCTGCAGCCCTGGCCCTCATTTGAGGAGGGAGGTCTTTGTTCTGTATCAGGCTTCAAATAGTTTGGCATCTGTTAGTTTGTGTTGTCTGCTTGACCATTTGTTGCATTAGAGAGCTTCCTTCTAATCACAGCTCCTAAACAGTCTGTTTCCCTGAATGGTTTCTGCTCTAAAAAGTAAAAGTAGATGTGTGCTGGCTGTAAACACCCGAACCTTCTCTCGCTGGAGAGGTGAGGATATCTGTCCACAGGAGATTGAAACCAGCTACGAGGGTTTGCTTGTGATTAACTGTTTGGTCACACTACAGTTTCTTACCACCAGGGCATGTTAGTGATGAAAAGTACAAGTTGTGTAATCCATACTTCCACTGCTTTGCAGGCGGCAGAGCTGATGGACAGAAGAGACAGGTAGGGATTAGATCTGCAGCAGTGATTCACAGCCCAGGATTATAGTTTCTGCAATTTGCTTGAGTTTGTACAACCCAAATATCAGATAACATTACAATTTACATTTTCCATGGAATGCTGTCTCAAGAACATATTGATTTATACTGCATCAGATTACTCAGGGGTGGGAGAAAGCCAAAAGGAGAATTTTACTTTTTTCCTGCTGACATTTGAAAAACAGGATTGTACAGCTTCACACCTAGCCGTGTGTAACCTTCAGCAACCAGCTTTGGAAAGTTGTTCAAGAATTACAATTTTTTAAGCTTACTTTAAACTGTTAAGAACTCTCTTCAAATTCCTTGAAGGCAAGCATTAGTCTTTTCCTGCCACCTTTGCTGTAAGCACTGTGAGGAGTGAGGTGGGGGAAAAGATGGAAAATTCACCCTGTGGATTCAGCATCACCCTCTCTGCCTCAGATGAATCCAGGTTTGCTCATTTGCATCCCTGGACTCCTGGATAATCAAACCTGACTAGAAAAGCTACCATCTTTAGTGTCAGTGAGCTACCTGTAGAAGTGAGGGTACTGATCACCTGGGGTTTCTGAGATTTGGGTGTGATCAACCATCCTTTACCCTCCCTACTGGTACTATCTGTTGTGGAGCTTGGTCTGTGCCAAATTGATGGGAAAGTGGTCCTGCCATTGCACAGCCTGCTGCTCCCACCCCCTCAGTGGTACTCATTGTAGCTACAGAAACCAGACTTGCAGTGTTTGATTTTTTAAATGATTTTTATTCAGTATTCATTTGCCCTTACTCTCAAATGAAACAGTTTCCAGAAGAACAAATTAAATTGAGCCATTAAAAACCCTAAATGTTAAGGCATCTGCTCAAATGTATCCAATTTTCAGAGGAACTGAGCCTCTATGTTCCCCAAGAAACACAGTTTTGAAGCAGTGAAGTCCCTGGGCAACACCAGTGCTCAGTAACTCCCCAAAATCAGGTCACTCTTGGTTGTATGCCTAGTTTAGTCATCGGATTTTGGCCTAAAATCTAACATGTGTGTGGAGATGAGTGGGGAGGGGGAAGCTGAAATTTTTTTTTTTTTAACTTCTCAGCTGCTTTGCTTAGAAGCCACAGACTGCTCTTTGTAAGAGTGCAGCTGTGGCTAGTCCGTCACACAGTATTTTATTTTAGGATGAGACAAGCACTGAGTCAACGTAGCTCCTATTGTTACTTGTCTGTCACCCTATGTTAGCAGAATTCAATGCACGCAGTGTTCACCAAGGAGATGTGGCATCAGAGACGCATATGCAGATGAAGGCTCTCTAGATGTGTTGCACTGAAAAGTTCAGAGCCCAGAGCACGCAGCAGTTACTTTTCCTCCCCTTGGAATCTGTGTAATTCGATAAGGCACCACAGACTCGATAATCTCAAAAGAAGTAATAGCCTTTGCCACAGCAGGTCACTCTCTGATGCAATGGGAGGAGACATCTTTGCAGTGCTGCGCCAGGAGTTATGCAATCTAAAATGTCAACTTGAAACACGTCCAAGCAGTACTCGAGAAATAGCTGCAGCATTGAAAACTCAGGTGCTAGAGATGCTTGGGTACTTGGAGAGTATGGAAGCTCAGCAAAATGGCTTTTGTCGTGCCTGAGAAAACAATGGCACTTGAAGAAATTGAGCTATTGAGAGATTCAATTTGCAAGGAAGGAGATGGAAATTACCTAATTGTTTCAATGTACTAGAAGAGGAATCTATTTCTTGGTAGAGAGAACTCTTTTCTTCTTGTAATTTTGTGGTTAAGTCCCAAATCTCTCTTCAAGGAGGGATGCCATGGGTCTGTCTGGGATCAGTGAACTTTCTGCTCACTTCCCAATGTTATTGTGGGGTACATATGCCATCCTTCAAGAAGGATGGTGATATGTGGGCTCTTGTAGCATTAATCTCATGTCCTGTCTTGCTTCCCCGTTTCACCTCTTTAGCGTACTCCACTGCAAGAACAAAGCACGGGGACCCTGTGTGAAGAATGATTTTGGGGTAAGATGTACATTGTAACGAGCCCAGATTTGATGCTCTCATAACATTAGTCTCAGTTTTGTGGCATAGGCATTTTCCTGGCTACAAAATATTTGGCAGGGTAATGGAACTGCTCTGTGGGGAAAAGTGTTTCTGTGATACTTCCTTCTGTATACCAGATATTGCAGCAACAACTCTCACTGGAGTAACTGTATCCAAATATTTCTTCTCAGGCATTTGTTACCCTTCACCAGTTCTTTTGCAGGGTGCACAGAACTATAGGCAACATTGAATTGCTAAAGAGGAGGGCATGGACAAAAGTCACTTTAAAGTCAGCAAAAGTCAAGCATTAAAGAAATAAGCCCAAGCTAAGCAGGGTACCGCTGGCTCAGGAAACCAGAGGAAAAGCCTCAAAAAGCCTGGACTATGGAAGCCATTTAGGAGGTGCAATGGTGAACCCCAAATATGGTGCAATGAATCTTAAAAATAGTCACCAACTGTGGCTGCTACTCCGTACACTGCCACCTCATTCTTGGTAATATACATAGCAGAAAGTCTGATTTTCTTTGGCTTATTCACAGAAAAATCAGGGAGAGGGACCACAGCCTGTTCCTGACAGTCTTGCAGCCCAGAGAGTTGCCTGTCTTTGGAGGAGGTCTGTGTAGCCTTGTCTCACATTCAGCAGCTCCTTTTCCAAGCTTATTTAAGAGCTAAAGGGAACTCAAGCTGTCACAAACCAATTACTAAAGAGGATTTCTCGAGATGCTAGATGGTGGTGGAGGAAGACCATCCAGGACAGTTCATGTCATTCACGGGTGGGTATGTGAATCAGTCTGTGGTGCTGCATGGTGCAGGACAGGCCAAGGGAGGTCTCCTAATGTTCTTCCAAAGCTCTGGCACAGGAACTTGGGCAGTTAAACATAGCAGAGCAGAGTTAGGTTGCATCATTGGCAGACAGGTGCTCAGCGGCACAAACGACTTGGGAAGAATGTGAGGGGAAAAGAGAGGTAAAAGCCACTAGTCCAAAGATGTAATGTGCCCCTTCTTCTATGACGAGTCGTAAAGGAATGCACTATTTGGGGACTGGACTGCAGGTAACGGGCTGGGTGAAAAGGGGTTTTGGTGATTGTGTAGAAGGACATAAAAAGACATGAAGTGACATTTAATTCCTCAAATTTTTTGTCCCTTTTCGTTACCCAAAGTGAACCTGAGAGATTTAAAACTCCGGTGGATACTTTTCTGACTTTGCAATTCAGGGAGTGAATTACAAAGTAGAGATAATACATATGATTTTTAATACCAGTTGATTGGCAGCTCACAGTAGCTAAGCTTTTTTGAATGATCAGTCTGTAAATTCATTGTCTAAAACTTGTTTTCAGAAACAATCCCTGAGGTGATTAGAAACAAAGGAATAAATTCATAGTCAGAATGACCTATTTGCAAATAATTTCTTTAATTAAAAAACCAGAGTTGATTTAAAGAGAAAACAACTCTCCTGTAGTGAATTATTTGAATTGTTTGTTCGTATCTGTTTCTGAGATTTCTCATCTCCTTCCGCAGATTTCTAAGCCTTTATGCATGAGTCACTAGCAATATGATGAAACAAGGGATTTGCATTAAATAAAAAATTCCTCCATCTTTTTAAAGTATGTTTCATCACTTCTGTTCTTCTATCTTTTCCTCTACAGCAAATCAGAATAGCAAAAAATATGTATAGACTATATACCTAATGATATCCTGTGCAGTTGTTTGTTCCCACCAGACATTCGTATTATTCATACTGTTATTTTTGAAGCTGTTAGTGATCAAGAGATTTTAAAATAATTTTTTTCATCAGCAACGTGTACACTGTTTTAGGGACATGTTTTGGAGAGTTTGCTTTCTACAGCAAGGTTCCTCATCGGTGATCTTTTTAAAAATTATAATGTGCGATTTTTATTCTTTGCCAAACTGTCTTTTTTTTTTCACAGAAGACTGACAGTAACTCGGTCTGCAGTTATCTGTTTATATAGCTTCTAACTGCATTACTTTCATAATGATATGTGCTATGCATGGATCCAAAAATACAACAATACAATAAATTAGAGAAAGATGATGATTGATTTAAGAGACCTACTATTTTTATCACACTCTGCTACTGGCATACCAGGAATGCAGTTTTAACCAGGCGTTCCACTGCTATCAATATCTTTTAGATAAGCTTTAAATAACTACTGGAAAAACACTCTGGACAGCTTTATGAAGATAATAACAGCAATTAAATCATGATTCTTTGGGGAGAACCCCTTAGCAAACCACAGATGAAAATTTCTCCATGAGATCTCCTCAGCCGTATGTGCGGAGGCAGAGAAACCCACCACACGGGCAGGATCAATAGGGCCTCTTGTTGGGCTGCAGCTGGCATCGCACCCCAGCAGGTGTGCAGGATTTGGGCCACGTGCCTCTGTCAGATCCCTGTGCCCTCTCGCTCCATCCTTCTGGCAGCTGGAGGGCACTGCCGCGCTCCTCCCCCCGGCACTTGGCAGCTGTGTGAGGGCTGCAAGGAGCCCCACTCCCCCTGCACACAAGGATTTTGCCGCTCTTTAGGACAAAGGCAGAGAGTGGCTGCTTGGAGATGGACAGTACCCTTGCGCCAAATGCTCTGGGCTGGGGCTTAGGAGCACCCCTGGCTGTCCAGGCAAACAGTGTACAGAGCTTTCCCCAGGTACTGCCTTGCTGAGTGCCAGGGTGTGGACATATTAACTTTTTTCTTTTTGCGTAGTTTCTCTCATTCAGGGATGGATTGCAAGTCAAACAGCTACAAATGCCCCACTGCAGTGGTCCATTTCTTGTTTTCTGATGGGTTATGCTGGGCTTAAGGCATGAGAAGCTCTGAGTTGTAGGCTTGAGGACGGTGCAGTGGGACCCACAGCTTTGCAGGATGCTTTTTCTTCACAAAGTGTGAGGATGGGCACTGACATTTAGTGCCTGTGGGTTTTCTTCTTTTATCCTCTTTGAAAGGTTGCCCCTACTCAGAGCTAATTGCAGCAAATATGTGGTGGTTCCTGCCTAGTGACAGGGAATGGACTGGCCACAGGAGTCTATGCTAGCACTGGCTGGCACACCGGCTGCAAGAGAGGCAACATCTCCTTACCCTCCACACACAATCCCAGTGGAAGAGTGTTGCTGTGAACAACAGGTGCTGCACGTATCCTAAAATGCCTATCGGACTGCCAGTGATGAGGCATGGTGGAGTCCTGTCTTTGCCTGGGGCTAACAACCTGAGAGCTTTACCTCTGGTAAAGTGCTTGGGACTGTTCCTCCAGGGATGGGTGAACCCTGTCATTTGCTCTTTATTCTCCTTAGGACAGCGGTGGAAGGGGGACTCACTATCTGCCTAATCCTCTAGGTTTCTTAGTCTCTGGGTCGCCTGCTGTCCCTTGCAGCCACAAGTTGAGTACCAAGTCCAATCCACATTTCTGTTTGGAGACTTTCACATGTGTGTCCTGCAGGCAAAACTTGATGGCCCCTGTTGGTTTGGCACACTGAGGGTAGTAGCAGGTTCCCCCTCGGTGTTAATGTCCTACTGTTCTCCAGCACTGAGAGGTGCTGCCTGTTTCAGCCAGCAGCCTGGGCTGCAGACCACTTTCTCTCTGCTGCCAGTCAGTACTTTAAGAATGGCTGGAATCCACACAGAGAGAAAGTAACAGCACTGGGAGTGGACCCCTGACTTTTCCTGCTCTGGACACTGCAGCCCCACAGAAACAGGGAAAGCAATGACAAGCTGCAATCTTGTTTCAGGCCTTACGTGAACACTGAGATGCAGAACTGTTGAAAGAGGGTTTGTGAACCAGAAAAGCTTTGGTAGAGAAAGAGGAGAGAACATCATGAGCAGAGTGGGAATACCCCAAACGCATGAATAGCTGTTCCTGGTGGGTACAATTACCCAAGTCATTGCTTCATTTGTATTCCTCCCATACCTAGCTGAGTGCTCACCACTTCATGGTGGCCTCCCAAATGTCCTAAAAGTTGTCACTTTACTAGCTTCCTCCAGGAATAAATAACCTAAGCAGCTAACATGGATTTGTGGCTATCTGAGGACTGCTATTTTTGTGGGAAAAAGCTCCGCATTATGCATGTAGACAGCGAGCCAGCAGTGAAGCCAAAGTGAGGAATAATGGTGCCTTTAGAGCTTCTTTTCCAAATGCCTGCCATTAGGGTTTTAAGTTCTGAAAGGAGCTTATTGCTTTCAGGCAGAACTGTTTTACCACAAGAAAATTGGAAAAAGGAGGAAGAAAGAAGAGGGAGGGGAGAGGAAGAAAAAGGAGTCTTGTATTGTATAAAAACAATTGAGACAGTGGAAAGTGGAATTGGTTACTAATGATCTGTGGCTAAGAAAGCATTAAACACATTCAGACTCCAGCCTCTGTGATGATAATACTCAGTGGGTGAGAGGAAGGCAACGTGAATGTCAGCGAAGTAGGAAAGAGCTATAGTCCTGCTGCAGCGTGGTGTGACTGCCACCCTGGTTTCACTGCTCAGCTGGAGCCTGGCTGCCTCATGCCCACTGGGCACCAGTGATGCACTCCTACATCAGCGATTAGCAACTGCTTTCCCGGCTGCTCCTTTTAGAACAGCAAACAATCTTTTGTCTAATATCTGTCTGTTTCCTTTGGAGTCCTGCCGAGAGTTCATTTGAAAGTGCGTTGTAAGGAGCCTCACTGCAGCAGGGAAGAGTAGGTGTTACTGCTGCTGGAACTGCTGGATAAAATTCTACGGCTTGCGTTACACAGAGGGTCAGGCTACGTGCTTGTTGTAGCAGTTCTTGCTGCCCTTAAGATATGTGTAACTGTCTGCTTCAGCAGGGCTGGCTTACAGCCTAGGGGCTGTAAGACGGGTTGGTTTTTTTTTGTGAAATGCTGATGTTTTGTTCTTCCTGCTGCCCATTACCTGTGACTTTAATTTGTGCTACTCAGAAGAGTCTATCTTATGCCCTGAGTTCATACGAACTGCCTTATTTAAATCTTGTTTTAAATATTTGTAATGACAATACTTTTGTGGCCACAGCCTCTGCGGACAGAGAACACCTGTGACATGGTTCTTTGCACTTCATGTCTGTGAGACATGTCCCTCATCCTCTCAGTAGACCCTTTGCCCTGTACAGCTCTTCTGAGTAGTCTATCCTGAGAGCGTCTCTGCCCTGCCCCGGTGTCCGTGCACTGCTCACCCCTGCAGCCAATAGCAGGGCAGTGGGAAGAGAAATCTTTCTGGGGCCATTATGTTTCTGGCCTGCAAATGTGTCAGTTAGCGGTGAGGAAGGTGAAGGCAGAGGTGTCTCCTTTCCCAGCTCTGCAGACAGGCATGGCTGCCCTGGAGTTGTACAGGGATAAGTGCAAAATCTGGCTCACATTGCCGTGTCAGCCACTGCATCCTCAGGTAAGAGAAAAACTCATGAATAGGTCTCAGTAACACTTCACAGTTCACACAGTGAGGTGCTGCCAGACAGACAGGTTTCGTGTCAAAACCTCCATCCAGTCCCAAAAACTGAGAACATCTGGATGATTTCCCATCCAGGGCTCAGCCCTGGAAGGCAGTGAGGCTGACTGTATTTCATGAGCCAAAAGTGAAAGAATACAGCAATTAGGTAACCAGGTTCCATTTGGAGACTCTCATTTTATTATTTTTCTAAAATATCCTCTAGTTTGATGACTTCAATCACAGGCTGCCTTGTTTATTTGCTCTGCTGCTAAACTGTGATTTCTGAAATCACTCCCTGTTGGCCCTTTTATAATTCTCAGCTTCCCTAATAACCTTAATTTTCTGTCACAATTTTCTTTTCCAGTGTTAACACCTGCTATTTTATTTTTCTTTGTTAACTGGGAACTCCTGTGGTAAACCTTTCTTTAATAAAGTGGTATGGTGAACTGACATATCCAAATAAAAACCTGTGCTCATATGAAGCTCAGATACTGGGGAAGTTTGAAAGATTTGTACAACGATTTTCTATTAAAACAATGAAAAATCATTCATCTTCAGTAATATTGTATAGGAAATTTAACAGTAAAAAATGTAGTGGTCATTCCAGTCAGACTACAGCTTTTGATCTTGTTTGTATATCTGAATTATTAGGGAAGAAAAGGAGGAATCCATTATATACAATTTTTAATGTAATTGACATAAAATTTATTTAATTTTTGAATGTGTTAAATAATACAGCTATATGAACCAGTAGTCAGTGGCCTGTTCTTCACTCACTAGGGAAGCACTTTTGCTGGGAAATCTCCTCCTTATGCTGTCTCAGATATGTGAGGCCTAGCTGTGCTAGTTTTCACCATCACACCAGAATAAAAATTTGTTTTTCTTTAAGAGACCTGACATTTTTTGTGTTGCAGATAAAACCAGCATCAGCTTATGTACTGTACAATGTTTCTGTGTGAAATTGTCACCATCTTGGTCTCATTTGCTCCTGTTTAAATGTAGTGAAAACTGCCTGACAGTCCCAGGCACCACTCAGTTTACAGTGAGGATGCATGAGTCAGAACTGGCTCCCAAGACAGAATCCTGCATGAGAGTAAATCTTGGCATGACAACAGTGGCGTGACTCTGGATCTGTGTCAGATTCCTCTTCTTTGAAGAGTTCTCCCATTCTTCAACAGAAGTGCAGTCCCATGGGGCACTTGTTTAATGTCTCTTGTTAGCTCTGAGTTAGGAAAAGTCAATTATTTCCTTTAGGTAGGGATTTTATCTGGAGTGGATTCCCTCTTCCAGTTGTTTTTTACCATAGCCAGTAGAGAAAGAGACTTCTCATGACATCTTCCACAATAGAAACATGATACAAGAAACTGGAGTGCAGAGGATAATGCTAAAACAAGACATAATGAAAGTAGTCTCTGTACAGAATGAAAGTAGTTTCTCTCCAAGCAGACACCTTGGAAACAGCTACATTCGGCAAAGTTCAAATGCTCGTGCTTCACATGCCTTTTCTTCATGTTCACAGGCCCATCATTGATGTGCATGCATTGCTTGTGATAGAAGAATTTACAAGGATTTATAGCTCATCTTTTCATCATTTGTTTCTACCTTCGCCATTCCTGTTCTAAACTGAGACCGATATGTTATGATGACTTTGAATTTGTGCAAAGAGGGAACAGGAAGCTATGACTGGTCTAGTGCTTTGCTCAAGTGAATTTCCCTATTACAAACTGACTCCTAAGAGTGTAACCAACCCATTCATGAGGTAGGCTGCATGTATATGCTTAATTATTTGTACCAGTAGCTTCAGAAAGTCCAATTCAAGGACTCTGGACCGGAAGAGGTAGGTACAGAACAACATGAAGTCCTTGATCTACAAAACAAATCCTTTAGCTATTGAACAAGATATGCTAAGTGGTACAGATCTCTCTTCTGAAAACGTCATCTCTTTTTGTTTAAGTTTAGCTCTTATAAGCTTCATTTCACAATTTCTGCTCCTTGCAGTGGATGGACAGTGAACAGTCATTTCCTATCCACTGACTCCACACCATCATGAATTTTCAGAACTGTATAAACCACTCCATAGTTTATCATAGTCTGTCTTTCTCTGAGCTTTTGTCACCTCAAATATGTCTTTTGTGTCCTTTTGTTGAGATGAGGGGACCCTAACTGAAAAAATATTCAAGATGCAGATGAACAGACTTATAATTATGTTTTTTTCTGTTTTTTGTTACTTGCATTTAAGTTGGTTTTTTGTCTGCTGCTGAGCAGAGCTGATGCTTCTGTGGAGTTGTCTATCATAACCTCAAGCTCCCACTACCAAATTGTAATTGTCACCTCAGAGTCCATAATTTTATTTCACTGTGAAGGGTATTTGTTCTATCGTAAGTGCAGACCTTCTGTTTCATGTCTTTTAGCCCTTTATTTGTCCCTGCCAGGTCCTTCCCACTTGTGCTGTGGCTGCTCAGTTCCTTTAAAAATCATTCACGAGAGACTTTAACCAAAGTATTTTGAAAATCCAGTTGTATTTTATTTGACTGTCTCACCTGACCTATATTTTAATTTACTTAAGAAAACTCAAATGGATTTTACAAGTCATAATGTCCCACTACAGAACTGACATTAGCTCTTCCATATAAGTTTCATTCAGACACACATTTGTCCTTTGTTGTAGCCTTTACAGATTTGTGCACTAGAGTTACAAGCTTGCAGGCCTGTAGCTCTCCAGATCCTCACTGGTGTCACATTTGCTAACCTTCACTGTTCAGTGCCTAAAAATCAACATGTGAGTTTGTGTACCCCTATCAGTGATTCAGCTATTACTTCCTTGAGTTTTCTCAGAGCTCTTGGTTAAATACCACCCAGTCCAGACAACTCATTAACACCCGCGTTAACATTGCAACATCCTCTCCAAAGTCAGTTATGTTTCAGATGGATCCTCTGCAGCACTGCCTTCCAAAAAGGCTTCTAGTCAGGAAATATCAGCAGTTTCTTCTACAGTGATTCTAGAATAGTAGAATCGTAGAATTATTTGGATTTGAACCTTAGAGATCATCTAGTTCCAACCCCTCATGCCATGGGCAGGAACATGCTTCGCTAGATCAGAATGTCCAGAGCCGCATCCAACCTGACCTTGAACACTTCCAGGGAAGGGGCATCCACCTGCTCCAGTGCCTCACCACCCTCATAGCAAAGAATATTTTTCTAATATCTAATCTAAACCTGCCATCTTTCAGTTTGAAGCCATTCCCCCTTGTCCTGTCACCACATGCTCTTGTAAAAAGTCTCTCTCCATTTTTCTTGTAGGCTCCCTTAGGGTACTGAAAGGCCGCAGTAATGCAGGTATTCACTCTGCTTTTCTGCAACAGCCTTAATGCCCTGAGTATTCAACCTGTCAGTGGGCTCCACAGACTGCCCGGCAGGCTTTTTGCTCTGATGTTGATGATTCCTGTGGGAGAGGAATTTAGTATTATGTTTGATTGCTCCAGCCAAATGTTCTTCAAACTTTTTTTTCCCCTGGCCTGCCTAATTATATTTTTGCATTTAATCTGCCAGGCTTTATGATCCTTTTTATTTTCTTCATTTGGATACAGCTTCTGCTTTTTGAATGATGCCTTCTCAATTCTAATAAACTCTTTTACTTCCTGAATCTTTAGTTCAGTGCTCGATCACGCCTGCTTCTTTTTACTGTTTCTCAACTTTCTGAGAAACAGACAGTGTGCACTGAAGCTCTGCCTTTAGTAGGATGTTCTTTGGTAGTCCCTGTGCTATCCATAAGGATTCCATTCTCTCAGATAATTATTTTAGCTTCTTTTTTAACAAGTTTCCTCATTTTCATATACTTCAATTTATTGAAGTTTAGCCCAATTGTGGTGGCTTTTCGATCTTTGATGCTCCAAAGAGGATAACTGATCTAAGTATGTTATGGTCATTGCTTTTGAATGGTGGTTTTTCTATGAAATTTTGAACCAGAAGTTATGTAGTCTTTATTGTCATGACACAAAGTATTTTGAAATCCTGAGATGAAAAGATTTTAAGGTGATAAGGAGACAGCTCAGGTACATGTACCAGTGTCAGTGGGATTGATTTGAAGGCAAAATGATAGAAGAGGTTTAAGAATATATTTTGAAGTATTCAACTATTATGGAATTTATCAGAGATCAGGAAAGAGGGTAGTGTGGAGATGGAATGACTGAGGCTAATATCACTGGAGGAACAGAGCTGGAGTCAGTAAGATACCACAGAGTGACTGCAGGCAGTATTGAGAACAAGCAGAGGAGAGGAAATGATGGACCAGGAAGATAGCTTTTGGTAGCAGCACTTAGAGTGGATTTGAAGAATGATCAAGCAATATTTTGGTTGGATAGTGTGGCATGAGTTGATAATACGACCTTTCTCCATGCTAATTTCTTCATGCAAACAAAGCTGCCTCTATGCAAACTAGGTCATCATCTTGAAGGCGTTTGGACAACTGGGCCCCTGCCTGAAGCAGTTCATATATTAAAAACTGATTCAAACCTCAGAAAATATTAACCGGACTAATGTATGATAGAAATTAAGGATTAGATGTTGTGAGTAGGGCTGATGATCTTGAAAATATACCGGAGTCCTGTAATGCCATATTACTTATGCTATACTGCCTAGAAGATCCTCTAGGAAAATTAGCAGAAGAACCTCAGGTCAAAAATGGTAGCAAAAGGCTAATCCTTCAATTAATCAAATCATTGCAGATGAACTTTCTTTACAAAAAGGGAGCAGGTAATTTTGCATCACTGTTTTGCACATGTAGGCTTTATTCACCGAGGAAATGTAATCATCAGTCCAGGCAGTGCTTTTCTCCTTGCCTCCCAGCTGCTAGCTTAGAAATAAATGTGTGCAGAATGGATGTGTGCGGTAGTAGCTATATTCTTTCCCCCTGATTTATTTGGTCCCATACACGCTGAATACATCAGGCATTTGTTTAAGTGTATCTTTCTGGGTAACTGTGGACTGCAGGAATATTGAACTTGGTATAATACGAATCTCTCAATAAATAAAAAGTCTCCCACTAAATCTCCCTTTATAAAGGCTGAGAAGAGAGATCTGTAGCATTCCACCCGTATATGAATCGATTTCAATCAGCCTTTAGGAGGTTTCAGGCTGTGTTAGCTGTAGGATAGCACAGCACAGCAACGAAACTGCCCTCACGTCCCTTATTGACAGGTTTGTTATGAAACATGGAATATTTAGATTGAGGAGATTCATCGCAGTACTGCAGATGCCCAGCCCTGTTATCTTCATTTCAAGTCTGCTCTACTGCTATCCACAAGCACACCAGCTTCTCCATCATGTGCAACAGGACACTAACTTCTCCAGACAGGCCTTTTCTGGAAATGAATTAGTTTTTTATGTGAGGGAGACTGAGGGGGATATTTTCTGGTTACTCTTTTTAAGGGCAATTTCTGTATTTAGGAAAATGGGCCAACTTTCCCATTTCAGAATCCTCTGATTCAGATGTGGGCAAGGTGAGAGGTTAGAGGCCTCGTTGTTAATGAGTGAGGCAGCCTCTGATTTTTACACTAATTGAAGCATTTACATTTTTCAGCAGAACTGAAATGCAAAACTAACACATTCCTTGGAGATTTATAACCCCACAATGGATTCTCCTATCCTCTCTCCCTTAATTATCCCAAATTATCTGAACTCTCATGAAGAAGAAAGAAATTAATATTAATATTCCATTTAGAATATACTCTAAAATGCAGTAGAAAATGGAGGCAATAATAATGATAAAGAGGGTAGCTAAGATGATTTGGAATATATAATCTTTCTTCTCTTCATTGCAGCTTTCTTATACTAGAGTAAGCCAGGAAAACTTGGTCTTGCATTCATTTAGCTAAGCAATTTTTTTGCTGCATTAACTTCCAATATATAACTAAAATATTAGTAAAATATTGTTCTGTCTGTTAAATGTAATATTTTGGCTCTGTGCCTGGATCAGAAAAAAAAATTGGGATAAAAGAAATTGGATAACTCTTTTTGAATAGTGTTTATACATGGGGAGCAAATATACAGGTGTGACTTGTCACTGGAGAGTAGACAGGAAAAATAGCTAGAAGAAAGAGCAGCTATAAACTGGACATGAAATGGAGCAGAAATCATAGTTTTGTTGAAAGAAAGGAGGAAATTACAGTTATCAGAAGAGGAAACAGTAGGGTCAAACTAATCAAAAACTGCAAATGTTGAATTTATGTCTGTGGACCGTAGGTCAGAGAGAGAGTCTACTTGCACAAAACTGGCAGAGAGACGCCACAGAGAAGGGTGGAAGGTGGAAAGGAAGAATGTCTCTTCATTTGGGTGGTGAGACCAAAGTACCTGGTAAATGTCCAGTTAGCCACTGACTGACTGCTGTTGTGAGTTACAGATTTGTATCGGCCTTTCCTGCTCTGAGATGGCTGCCAGCTGCTGTGCCAAGTTCCTTGCTCCCAGCTTTAGGGCATTGACTACAGGACTCCCACTGCCCTGGAAGTTTGCAGTTATACGACGTGAGTGGAAGATTGGTTTAGTTTAGGTTGACAAGTGTCCTAAGATGGATAACAGCCTTGAGAAATGGTCCTTGATGGTGGGATACCATTTACACTGAATGCAAAAGTATGCCCAAGTTCAGCTTTCAACTTGAAAGCATGTTATAAATCTGAGTCTCATAACCACTTCTACAGTTTGTTCTGTGTAAATCTGCAGTGTTTCCACTCACTGAGAAGAGCCAGGGACTTTCAAAGGACCCACCACTTGTGAGGGCCTTGGCTTATACCTGCCTTGGTGTTGCACTGTGGGCTGTGATTTAAACTCTGTTATCCCATGAAGTAATGTTTGACTTCTTGGACAATATTTTATGTCAAAACTGTAACTTTTTAAAGGAGGGAGGGATATGGAGTAACTCTATTCTCCTGTGCTTATAAACCCTTTTTTTCTCACTGTCTTAGTACAATGTTAGCAAGTTGCTGTAAGGGTGGAAGACATCAACTACAATGAAGCCCATCTACAAAGCTGCTGCATACGGCATCACATATTGGGCTTGAGGATGGATTGTGGGTGAAAAGATTGTCATATTAAAAAAGAAAAATACCAACAAAAGAGAATGATACTAAAAATAGTGAACAGACTTGAGATCAGCTGTGAACTAAAAAATCCATTTTACTGCTTCTTTTTAGCTTGAAAATAGCCTTTACTGTTTTTGTAACAATTTGCCTGTCTGTAGTGTTTGCTTAGCTTTCAGAGGCTCAAGACATGTTTTTAAGAAGTATTGAGGCATGGAGCTAGGTCTAGAAATGTACAGGAACTGGTCTTGGCCAACATGCAATCCAGCTGCTCAGGACTGTGCATTGCTGCACAGCGTGGTAGTGCTGTGAGTAGGTACAGCTGTAGTGTAGCTGGTGGGTACTGTGGGTTGGATATTTTGGGCTCATTTTCAGTATAGAGCTTCCGTGAAAGGAGCATGTGTTTCTCGGCCTTCTCCAACAAGCCAAAATATTTGGGAAGGAACACTAGGTCCCAATGCAGTGTTTTGTTGTTCTGTTCAATATAGCAACATTCAGTCTCAGGAAAAGCAATTTTGTGATCCTGCCTCCTTAGTTTCACTTAAAAGTCAGAAACAAACCCAAATCAAAGCAAAACTCATAGCTAAGGATGTTAGTTGTAGCTATAGGTTTTTGGTGTGAATGTGTGTTTTGAATAGTTACTAGCGAATATGTGACCTTTAAACATAATGGAATGGGGAAACTAGATTTTATTTTATTTAGTCAGATGTAACAATTTCAGTGTTACGCATTTCAAGAACACTTGCAATCCACCATTGAGAAACAGTAATGTGATGGATAAAGCACTGGACTGGGATTTTAATCTAGGCATTGCTGTAGAATTTCTACATCAATTTGTCCAAGAAAATTAACCAGACCACTTAGGACTTTCTTATCTGTGAAAAGAGTATGATAATCCCACCAGTCTGTGGCAAATCCATGAATATTACCTGTATTTACTAAACAGTTTCAGATTAATTTTTAATCTTGTTCAATTATTTCAAAAAATAACTTTCAAAAATCCTGATCAAAGATATGAAAGCTATTACATTACACGCATAATATAAATTGGCTGACCCATGCTAGACTGTTGAATGTCCCTGGATGAGAAATTAAAATAATTTGTTTAAACTATTGAACAACTGGTTGCCAAAACTGTCTTATGACCAAAGATATCTCTCACTAATTTCATGATCACTGAAAATTTCTGCAGCAGTCATAAAATTTATGCATCTTAGTTACATTCCTCATTAATTTTTTTTGTTAAATAAGAGATATGAGACTAAAATGACACAATTTTATTATTAAAACTCCAGTTTCATTTCTAAATATATATATTTTTTTATGCAGCAAAAATTTGATGTATCGTTTTCTTGTTCATCATTTAATGAGCAGCAAAATATTCTGCAAACTGCCACAGAACAAGATAACACATACAAAAGGATGAAGAAAGAAATAGAACAGCCCATGCTATAAATCGAACAAAATAAATACAAGGTATTTATGCATGCTTTTTATTACATGTCTTTTCCTCTATTACTCTAGGTAAAAAGAACTACTCTACATTTCTTCATAAGAATTAGGATAAGACACTGAATTCCGGAAGCTGCCTGGTACCTTTTCTTAATTTGGAAAAACAAGAAGTGTGGGTTTTTTCCATTCTTGTTTCCATTTCCTTACAGTTGTCTCCTGTGCATCACATCTCAAATCTGCAGTGGTGCTCATTTGCAAGAAGAGTGCCACATGTGAGTGCACGATGGTCTGATTGTGAAAGACTTGCCTTCTTTCCCTTTTCTGGAAATCCCAAACGCCACATTTGTCTTACAGTCTCTTTGCTATGAGTGTAATTAAATGTAAAGCACTTTGGGATGTTCAGCTGTATAAAGTATTGCCATTGAAATGCAAGTTGTTTTTCTGCAGAAAAACACAAAAGGAAAAAAACCAAATAAACAGCAACAAAAAGTAAATGAAAACGTTTCCAGGGATAAAAATGTGAACACTGTTAGATAAATAAAACATTAGAAAGAAGGGAAAATACTTCTGGAAAACAAATCAATAAGATAAATAAAATGATTAATTTGAGAAAGTTGACAGGCTTGCAGAAATTTCTAGCTTACAAGGTATTTGCAGAGAGAAAATATGATGAATCAAGACACCATCATCAAAGTAAAAAACCTAGGTATTAAAATTTTAACTCTAACTTGTAGAGAGTCCAAATCTTTTCCTCTGTGACATAAATTTGCATAGGCAGTAGAAGCTTCCAATTACAGAGTTTCTTCTGTATTTTACATCCTTGGAGAGAGTGTTTGTCCTTTTGTAAAATGAGTGTGAGAGTCTGTCCTTCCCAATTTATGACTTCTACATGACACATTAGGAGCTGGAATTATTTATAAAAACAGGAAAAGATAAGGCTTAACAAGCTCATTGACGGATAGTCCTATTTATTCACTGCAAAAGGACACTTTTGCCATGGTGAAACAGTGGCAGGACTTACCCTGAGTTGTCATTCGGCCATGGACTAGACCCTAGGTATTCAATCTTTCAGGTAAATGCCCTGATAACAAGGCTGTAGAAGTACCGGCATAATCATGTATTTTTTTCTCTCTGTTGATTCTAGTGGTTCACGTCCAACGCAACAGAACAGGGAGCCACATGGAGGGCTCCCCTTCCAGGGCAGCACCCCAACCCTCACATTGCTAAGTAGCAGTTCGAGAACAAGTATCACCACATCCAGCTCCTCTTTGCTCTTTTTGGAAAGGTAGCCTTTGTCTAAAACCAGGAACACTCACCTGCTTCTTCTTCCATCCAGGTTGTTTTAGGAGGTCATGGCTCTACCTCCTTGTAACCTTCCTCATAAGAGGTTCCTATCCCCACATGATCTTCCAAAGGAACTTTGTTGGGGAGGCAATGTTTGAAGCAGGGCAGAGGCACACATTGTCTTCTGGCTCCAGCTGTGCTGAGCAACTCTTTTTTTTTTTTTTCAGTTGAAATTGTCTGGAAAATAAGTGAAACTCTAACCAAAACTGTTTTGCTTTGCTAGAGACCTGATGTTTGCTATACACATATTTTCCAGATAACTTAATAGCCCCACAAAAAAAATCAATAAATGTTCTCTATTAGACTTTTAACTTTGTTTCAGTCTTCAATGATGGCTTCTCACCAAAATTCATGTTCTGAAGGTCCTGTGTTTGCTTTAGCTTTTACAGCTTTCCCATACCAGATCATATTAACTCCTCTTATAATCTACCAGTCTATGCTGAACTGAAACTAATGTTTTGATGGCTCTCTCTTTACAAAATGTTCATGCTTCTCAACTTTGGATTGTTACACGTTGAAGGACAAGGAATAACCCAAGTGTGAATTGCCTTTCAAATTTGCAGTTATCTTCTGCATTTTAGTTATTTCTGATAAAATGTCTTGAAGATGTCAATTCACTTTGTCTTAGAAGTATAATTTGATGAAAACTTGGTCTTCTCTGTGGTTTAAAGGATACATATCAACAAATATTTCCATGCCAGATGTACTTCAGATCAAGAAGTTGGATTACTCTTTCATGTTTTGCTTAAACTTGCTCAGTTTTGGCTAAATTTACTCTACTGACATTTGATAGTTAGCTTGAGTAATTCTGTGCACTCCCACTTTTTTAGTGGATGTCTGAAATGTTTTAGGTAAGACCTCACAAATTCTGAATGTTAGTTTTGTGTTTCCCTTTGTTTAGAGAAATAACCTGGTGTATTTGATTTCCTGAAACACACATGTTAAGAAAACACGTCTCACACAATTGCTTTACTTCTGGCCTGGACTGAAATGCAGTACAAGGGAGGGAGAAAGCCTCAGATGATTTGAAACTAAAGAGAAAAAGAGAAATGCACTGCACCATTGAAACCTGGATCCATAGAAGGTAGTTTTTACGGCAGCTTTATTTTTGTGGGTTTCTAACAACCTTATTTAATCTTATTGTGAATAAGGGGAGAAGATGTAATGCCGTAAATGCTAACTCACGGTCTAAGCTCCAGCTTTCTTTATTACTTCCGTTATCACAATGGATCTTCATTGGCCTGAATTGCTTACATCCTTATAGGAATGATAAGACTAAAATGGTTCTACCTGTCATTCACTGATGTGTGAATCTACAATCAAATGATTGATCAATTTCTCTGTGCTTCAATAGCTTCTTTCATCCTGATTTACTGCATAAAATGCTGCAGTTTCAGCTAAATTTTCTGAGGGGTAGGTAAAGTAAATTAGGCAATTAGACATAATCTTAGATTTAAAAATTGAAAACCCATCAGCATTTCTGTCTTGCAAAGAAAATACATTTCAAAATCTGAAAACACAAAATCTTTTGTAAGGAAGAAATATCCTTAAAAAAGAAATCTCCTGTAGTCCTGGCAGTATGCCTATGAATTGCTTGCATGAATTTCTAATATATTTTTCTTTTGTTCATTTTTTCAAAAAAGCTTTGGACTCTAGAAGCTTTTAAGAAGGAGAAGTTTTTAAAGTGGAGCAATAGGAAGTGCTAAATATTTTATTAGTGATTTGTGATAACATGCTTTTCCTTTATTCCTTTAATAGAAAAAAATCATGACAGTTAGCAAAATGATGAGGATTAATGTATGAAAATGTATTGCATGGCAGCTTCTGAATAATGTATTTATAAACAGTTTCTTTTAAAAAAAAATGTATGTCAAAACAGATTACAAGAAGACTAGGAAATTATTGTAGTCAGATCAAACAGAATACATGGTCCGTGAGTTTTTTTCTGTAACATCTACTGCATCCTGACTGAAATCACCCAGTCTTCATCTGCTTCCTTCTCTCACAGGAATGTCATGCTGCTTTTGTTCACCTCTGTTTAAAACAGCGTAAAGCAAGTGAATCTCTCAAGAGTCAATGTAGGAAAAATGCTTCATGATTTAAGCGAGGTTTCATCCCAAATCACTTTTCAGTTTATTTAGTACTTTTTGCTGTTGTTGGTGAACCTGTACCCTTCATGGTCTACAGGTAACCATTCACTTTTAAGCATTAATATGACCAGAGTTTTATGTTCTGCACAATCTGCCAAAACTAAGAAACAATGAAGATCTGCAGAGGGAAAAAAACCCAGAAACAAACACCCAAATATAAAGATAAAAACTGAGACAGAAACCATGAAAATAGAAAAGTTGGGGCAGACAAAGGCTGAGTAATAGTTTTGACAGGCTGACTGGAAGCCAGTGTGCTTTATGCTGTGAGGGCTTCATCCAAGTTTCACTGGTGGCAGTAGAATGGCTTCAGCAGGCTTTGATTCAAACCTAATTCAGCCAATTTATTGAATGATTTCTTCATTTTTGTCACACCAGTCTTGTTGCTGAGCAGGAATGAGGAGGAAGGGGACAAGGGGAGGCCAAAGGAAAGTTGACCACACAAATGTAACGTTGGAAGCATTAGACTGCATGGGGTTGTTCAGTCTCCACAAAGAACCAAACTTATTCCCATGGAAACCAATGTTCAAAGATGAATAACTAGCCTGGCTCTCAGCAGCTCCCTTTCCTTTTTTCTCTTTTCTTCTCTCTTGGGATGTTTTGTTGTTGTTTTTGGTAAAGGGAAAGAAAGAGTCTCTTCACCTCCAAGCAGCTTGAGAAAAGACTGGCAACATTCATTCCACTAATAAGGTGTCAATTAATGCAAAGAGGAATGTCCTGGATTTCTCAAAGAGTTGTATTTTTCGACAGGAGCTAGTCAAGATGTTGATGAGATTTTGTTTCTCTCTCTTTTTTTGTTTTGTTTTATTTAAATGGAACATACACTTTCTCGAAAAAGGGGGCTGCTAAACTAATGTTGTAAGTCTGCCCTCACGTGTTGGATTTTAACTCTTCAGGAGAAAAAGTGTAAGTGAACTCAAAGGAATCCACCAGATGTATTGTGGAACCACCCAGTCCAGATCCTCAGGCCTGTTTTTTTTTAGTTTTGAGGTTTAGATGTTGATGTAGGTGTAACAGTGGGTTACCTACACAGGAAATGCCCAGAGGTATGCACTATCCATTTAAGGTAGCAGATATGGGTCATTGTAATTCCTACACTAAGTAGATAATGAATTCAAAGGGAACGTTACAGAGGTGTTGCTGATGATATCAGTATTATAATGTGTTGCAACTATTTACTGGTATCAAAAAAGATGAAAGGTGGGCTGACAAGCAGGAGAATTATCAACTTCTAATAAGTAAGGAAGATAGTCTCAGAAATCTGAAGGAAATCCTTTGCATTTGGCTTCTTGTGAAGAGAGTTTCTGAGAATAGGAAATGCCATAGGATATGGCGTCATATGGGAAATGTCCAGTGTGAGTCAGCATGAATCAGCGCTTAGATGACGCACAAGTGATTCTGCAGGCTTTGGAACCAATGAAGCCAGGTCTCCTGCAGGCTTCCACCTGGGTCAACTGACTCTAATGTCTCTAAAAGTGTCAGTGCCCACTGAATTTTTGGTATCATAAACATCTGCAGAAGAGCTTTTCCATCCAAAGGAGGACTTCTTCTGTGTGGATCCTCTGATACCTAAATGATGATCTCATGCTGCAGCCTTTCCTTTAGCAGGGAATAAATTTTGGTTACTCTCCCTTTCCCCTCTCCAGATATGTGTTTCTATAAAATTTATAACAACATAACTGTTTGTCCGTCTATTCCACTTGGCTGACATCAGCCAGTAGGCTCAAAATTATTAGGGAAACCAGCCAGAAAAAGTGATTGCCTAAGCCTCATTTCCTTAGGAAACTTAGCTGAAAAGTTAATATTAGCAATAGCTTGTGGATTGGAACTACCACTGGGGGAATGCAGTGTGGCACTGAAGCTGTGTATGCCCAAGTGCAGTCTGGTGTGTTGCTCCCATTGCACTTTTGCTGCAAACTTTCTCCTGGGTCCTGCTGGCAAGCAAACCTTCCACCAGCTGCTGTGTAGGTGAACGGTCACAGCAGAGTCCTTGGCAGGGAGGAGTGAGAGCCTCTTTGCTTCTCAGTTTACCCTGTTTATTTGGGGTATAGACACCTGCTCACCAGAAAGGGATAGAGACCACACATCCATTTAATCTGAGTTTTCCCTGGCCTTCTGCACATTTGGGATCTGCACTCAAATCAGCAGTTTGCAGTGGGTTTCAACTCCTGTTTCTGAGTAATTAATTTCCATGGCACTTTTAAAAAAAGTCTTTGAAAAGACCTGCATGTTCTTCTCCTCCTGAATATATGAGTGCCAATTTGGTTTAATAAATCTATCTGGAGTCCTTAAATTGTTTTTTTAATTTACTTTTTAAAAGTTTTGTCTTTTCTTTCTAGATAATGATCCATGGATGTGGAGTGTGAGAAATATGTTTTCTGCTGCAATAGGTAGAAACTTGGGTCTCCATTTCTTCACTGCTGTCTAGGGTCTTCATTTCTACCTGCATGGTGTTGTTCTTGCTGTATATCCTCCCTTCTCTCGTTTCCCTTTCACAGAGCAGTGCTTATTAAATTGCATGTATCTTTTCAGAACACTGAAATTATAATCTCCATTGAAAAAACCACCTTAAAACCCCACCACATTTCACAGCATTTCACAGCAGACTCTTCCTTCTCCATCTCCATCACATACGGGCAGTGATAGTCACCTCACTGTGATCCCTTCAGCTCCCAGTGTGTTTAAGAAGTTCTTTATATGCTAAGAAAGGCACACAGCCAAAGCTGCTTGTGCTGAGATTTTTTTCTGTGTGAATATGAAGCAGGGCAATGGCATTGTAACTGCTTTGCAGCGTGAGCTCATTTTCAGTATTCTCTTTTATCCTGAGGCAATGACCTTTCTATTATCAGCCCCTCTTAAAGGAAGGAGTACAACCACGTCTTGTCTATGTCTTCTTGTTTATGGTTTATATGTGGCTCAAAGTTCTGCCAGAAACTTAATGCCATTTTACTGCCTGGTTTTACATTCTGCCTGTGATGTACTAATTATCAGGGTGTGACAGCACTTATTTCCTATCATAAACCAGGGCTGTTACCCAGGAAGGAAATTTTGAGTCATGAAAGGAGGTAACAATATGAAATATTCTCTGAGGACCATATTCTGATCCTGTTGACATTGATGGGAATGTTGGTTTTGTCTTCACTGTGAGAGCCACATAATGAAAGACAAGGCATTTCTATGCCTGCTTCTATTTTATTTTTGGAGAGCCAATTCCCCACAGTACTGTCAGCACTGGACAGTTGTATACCTCCGCTGAATACCTGGTGCATCACTAGCAAACTAGGATACTAGCACTAGGATACTTAGTATGCTAGAGAGCCACAGTCTTTGTGGATGTAAATTAGTGTAGCTCCTTTCGCATCAGGGGCAGTGCACTGTTTTATATTATGGGGAAATCTTGCTCTCAGCTTCAAGCTGCCATTTCCTCCCCTTTTTAAAAGGGAAAAAAGCAAAGAGTCTGCACTTTTAATCCATTCCTACTAAGGGGAGAATGGGAGGAAAGAAATAAAACAATTTGGAGACTGTGTAGCAGTTTCCTAGTTCCCTACTAGTAATACACAGTTAATGCCCATGACTTAATGGGAATACACTTGCACTCCGCCACACTTGCCTACGGCGAAAGAGGCAGTGAAGTATTTCTGCTTATACCATCACAACATTTCACTTGAACAGCAGAAGCACAAGTAGAAACCAGATTCAAACCAAGATCAAGGGTGAACAGAGGGCAGCCTCCAGCCTGGCCAGGGCTCTGAACGCCGTGTGCAGCAGCACTGGCTGTTGGGCACCTGTGCATCAGGTTTGAGCCTCATGCTGCTGTTGCTACCAGTTTTTCATATATTCACTGGCTGGTGGCTATTTCTTCCTCCTCTGTGGAAGAGATGATAAAATTTAAACACAAGTAAGAAGGTTGGTCTTTTTAGGCAATTCCAGCAGACTATACAACCCACGGTGTTCAGAACATGTGCAATATTATATTATAGACGTTTCTGTTTGTAAGAGCAGAATTCAGCCCTGAACTAATTTACATGGATTAACATGAAGACAGAATGTCCCACCATACTTTTATAGCACTGGAATGCAAATTTTGATTTACATTCCAACTCAGTTACTTTTCTGGCTGATACCCTCCCCCTTCTCACCATCCTCCTGAAAAAAAAAGAAAAAAAAAGGTATTTTCATCTTTAACTTCTATCGTAAGTATCTCTTTCTGATCTTCTGCAGACTGAACCTTGACAGTTTCCGATGAAATAGATGGCCCCTTCTGTTCCACATATCCCGTAATTTATTGGCTTCTTGCACCTGTCAAATGCCACATTTCCTCCCTCTGGGAGCATGCCCCCATTCACGTAACCCTTCTTTCCTTGTAACTAGAGAGAGAGCTACAGGTGTCAGTTAAGCCGTGAATGTTTCTTTGATCTTTCCTAGATATTTTTTTAATTGGAATTTTTCTTCCTAGGATTTTTTTCCTGTGTAACTGTATTTCCAAATAGAGCGGCATTTGTTTTGTTTTCAGTAAGCCTGGAGCCCCAACTCTGTTGGTGCATCAGTGAAAAATGGAAGTGATTCCCCTCATTTCGGCATATCACTCTGCGTTAAACCTTATCCACAAAATAATTTTGGTCTCCCTTTCATCTTTCATTTCTTGTTCAGAAACAAGATCCCTATTTATGAATAGCCCTTCAATGAGTGCTTCAAATCCACCCCTTTTTTGAGAAAGCACTCAGATAGTTTCCCAAATCAGGAATGTAGAAAATACTTACTTATATAGAAAATACTCCCTTCTCTAACTGGAAAATTTCATTATTAAAAAAAAAAAAAATCAGGTCTACTAAAGAAAAAAACTGATCCTTACTTATTTTCTGTGGAACTGATATACCCTTTGTCAGGACAGCAACTCTTTCTAACTGATGTTCTGCAGCTGAAACGGAAGATGAGAGTCTGAAGCACACGTTACTGGGGAGACCATTTCCTTGTGCTATCCAAGAGGCTGGATGTAGTCACTGCTGGCTTTGCACCACTGAAATTCAAACAGTTGGGCTCATCTCTGGGTCTTCTTTCAGACATTTTAGTAGTAATAAATCCTAAAAACCACATTTTAAAAACGAATGCTATCACTCACAGCTGGCATTTTGAACAGCTCAATCTGGACATCTAACCTGACCACTTTCGTTTTTTATTCTGACCCTTCCTTCTCCCTCTGGTTCTCCTGTCTTCACAAAAATACTCTGCTGCCTGTGTGAAATGGTTGGAGAGTGTCTGTGTTTCTAAAATAATCCAGTACCTGTGAGGTTTCCAAAAACTCTGACACCATTTCTGCACATGTCTTTTTTTTTTTATTTCTTGGTAATGCTTCCTTCCTATGTTGGAGCATTCATGTTAGGCAAGAGCCCAGACCATCCTGTTTCAGGCTTTCTTGTGCTGCAGCTAGCAATCCTTTTAGTCCCTGCCCTGCCGAAAATGCCCCTGGATAGTACTGCAGACCCAGAACAAGCCCCCTGGGCTCCCTCAGCCCCCAGTCCCATCTCCCTTACTCACCCCACCCCAGCCTCTGTCCCTCCACAAGTCAGAGGGACCACACAGCACCTTCTGCCTCTGCCTACAGGAGCCATTCAAGGTATATATATGTATATGTGTATGTATTTGTATGCATGTATATTTTAACCCTCTATGTAATAAATTTCTGTCTGCTTTCAGTGTGACATGTTAGCATTTAGAAAATTTAGAAATTAGTTCAACTGCATTTCCCTATACTTTAATACCCGTCATACATCAGGCGAAATTCCTGGTAGCATATGTTTTCTCATCTCAGCCTATTGAACTATTGTCTTTAATATATTTCTTGTAACATCTCTTTGGAAGAACATGTTTTAAAAATGTAAGGAGGATACGTGAGCTTTCTGCTATGTTTATTCAATTCTCAACCCTCCAAACACTTGAGAATTCGAATTATTCAGCTAGGCTTAATGAGGCTGACTCGGAGTGAAGTTATGTGCATAAAAGTCAAGGATAGGAGGCCTTGATGTTATGCATTTTTAGGTGGCTATGGGGTTTTCAATATTAATGTTTATTACTGAATAGTCTGAAGGAGAATGCAGGATGTACCTTTTCATCAGTGCTTGCCACTAGTTACCTTGCTGCAAAGGAGCTCCTTGGGGGGTGTCTGGAATGTGGAAGTTTGTTTGTGGAAGCACTGCCGTCTGTCAGTGCAGATTGAGGGCTTCATGTCAGCCACTCCAACCTCAAACCTTGCCAACAGCTGAAGCTGCAAGACCTGTAGGTTTGTGACACTAATCTCTAAGCTCTTAGATCGACCACTTTCCCTTTGCCTCCATTTCCCAATTAGTAGAATGGGAAAAACAATTTTGGACTTTCAAAATTACCAGCATGCAGCATCTCTATGCTGTACTGTGATCCCTAACACAGAACAAAAAGAAATGGGTAAGAAAATTTGACTAGTCTAAAAGCCTGGCCATTTTCCCATCTCAGCTTCTTTTGGGCTTTGAAGGTTTGTTTGAGTTTTGTGTTTTCTCTTGCATTGCCTTTGACTCTCTTTTTTTACCATCCTGCAGAGTATGAGAAGGCCAGTTTGCATGTGGCCTCAGCAGTTTTAGACAATGGGACTGCAGGAAGGACTCCTGGCCTCATGCTGGAGGCCTGAACAAGTCAGGTTGCCGTACAGCTCTGGAGAAGAGATTGTTCAGATAGTCTGGCAAAGATGCACATGAGAGTGGGGACTTTTTAGTGCTGGTCTGCATTAACATCCAAGGACTCCTCACAACTAATCTTACAAGATCCTCTGGGGCTTTATCCTGACCTCATCCCTGCTCCCATTCATAAGTATGGTAAGAAAAATTCCTGTAGAGTCACCCTTAGGAAATGTTCAGAAGAAAACTCCCCTTTTTTTTTCCTAGATGTGCTCTTTGCTCTGCTAAAGCAGCTGCTGGGCAAGGCCAAGTGCCATCCTAGCCTTTCTAAGTAGTAGATTTTGCTGAATGCAGCCATGAGAGCAGAGGAGTAGGTAGCTTTTATTTTTGTAATGATTTTTATTTTGATTTTACTCAGACCCTTGGATATGCCTATTTGCATATCCATCTTTACAGGTTTGAGCTGGTAAAGGGATTTGGTCAGAACATGCTGACTGCAGGAAATGGAAGCCTTTTTCAGAAATATCTCACTTTAATGAAGTAAATATCATGTTATACTGAGATCACTCCCACAAAACTGAGTATTTGTCCTCTACAGCATAAACCCAGTTTTGGGTTTTACGCCATGTTGCAATATTCATACTACGATTATAAAAAATGCATAGCCATAGAATTGCTTTTGGAATATTCTATTTCACAGTAAAGGTATGAGATTTTTGATTTTTTTATCCCCATTCTACTTGAAGGAACATTGAAGAATCTGAGAATTCCCCACAAAATAAAAATTCCAAATTTTAATTAGCTTTACTAAAATAAACGTCATCTGCACCTAGCACTACAGGATTTTGGAAGTAAAGTCCCACCTGTTTCTTCAGAGCATGTTGGGAAGAATGAAAAGTGGAAGTACAGGAGAGGGAGGTATGCCTGTTGGTGATTTGAAACATAAGCAGGACCCTGCATTCCAATTTTATCTATAAAACCCTCCGTGGTGTGAGACAGCTGTTGCCTCTGAAGCCTTCTACGTATCTCTCAAAATCCCAAGGATCCTTCCTTTTTTAACCCCACTGCCCTTGAGATCCTCTATTACAGCTGCTTTCCTCAGAACGATTTGATAAGAATATCTGTTTTGGACCATGTCAGTGTTAGAGAATTGCTGTCAAGCATCAAGAGATGCTCTCTCTCTTCCCCTGGGGCTTTAAAGATGCTATTCTAAAATTAAAGTGTTTGGTATAGATAAGATGCTTAGGGTTATAATGAGGTCAAGAGTTGCTGGCAGTTTCCAACAAGATTTTTAAAAAAATAAGTTGATCAGATCTCTTGCTGGGGTTATTTCCCTTTTTCAGCAGATAAATATAGACAGATCAGGTAGAGAAACAATCAGGAACAGAAAGGTTTGGAAAAATATTTGGAAATTATTCTGTTTGCATTGTCTAATTCAAGTTGCCCCATTTTATTAAGCTGGCATCCTCTGCAATGCAATGTGACATGGAATATGTGATGTAATGAGATATGCCCGCCAAAATGCAATGTGCTTTGTTTTAGTCAGAATATATTAATCCACTTACTGAATAATTGACCCAAAGAGATTCTGTCAAACAGTATTAAATTATTCACTGGATTTCCAAACCAGCAGGCAGTGTCCTTTAAATATTTAAGAATAATGTCAAATAATTTTCCACACCAAAATTATTATTTTTTTTTTGTGTTTGTTGAGGTTCTCTGGCTGTTCTCTGTTGTTTAAGGAGGGCAGGATAATTTAATAAAAGCCAGTGTGCCCTTCAGGTGCTCTCTCACTTACCAGCAGCCCGGAAGGGGAAGCGAATGCTCACCTGATTCAACTATCAGACCTGGCCAGATGCCATCCCATTAGCACTTTTTATGCCTCACCCGTGAGTTTTAAAGGAAACCCCAGACTCTCCACATACACATACACATACACATACACATACACATACACATACACATACACATACACATACACATATACATATACACATACATGTACATATACATATACGTATTTCGCCACGTAGCCTGTTACCTCGGCAGTGACTTCCCCCAGAGAGGGTGCAGCACAGAGGCTGTAGAGTGTCCTGCTATTTCCTACCCTCAGGCCTCTTAGTACCTCTCTAGGTGTGCATTATGAGATAACAACCTTGCCGGATCAATTTTGGTGTGGAAAATAGGTTTCCTTAAAAAAGGGACACCAGTATAGCAGCATTCAAGTTCTACCAATTACAGTGTCTGACACCTTTCCCCTTGAAGGCTGCATGCTGAACGAGTGCAGGGTATATTTCTGGCTTGTCTAAAAAGGATGAGGACAGGCATCTGATAGCTCACCTTAATTATTCTATTTCCTCCTCCCTATATACATTTCCAAAATCTAATTATAGTGCTCATGGCCCCTGCTATCAGCCAGTACCCAGATAAATATAAAGCCACGGGAAGGACAGCTACCTCCCTTCATGCTTTCCACAACATTGCAAATCTATTCCAGCAGTCTTTTGATACTAATATTTTGATCCATTCATCATTGTGTTAGCATCAGCAGTGAGCAATATTTACAGTCTATAAGCTCTTCCAGGACCAACTGTTCATATTACTCCTGTTAAGTCCATTCAATTTTCCACCTGAAATACCACATTTATCTAGTCAGAGTTTGACATCTATTTTCAGGGGGGGAGGGGGTTGCTTTTAATAACAAGTTTTATTTAATTGTATGTTTTGCTTCTCCTAAAGAACACACTAAGGCAATCTGTTACCTATTGTCAATCAAGATGCACTTGGCTGCATCCTCAGGTTTTATTATCTAGGTCCTGATATGGGGACATTTTTGTGCATATGCATCTGTGTTGAGGCGGAATTGCTTATCTGTTCTGTGGCTTTATTTGGACTGGAATTTGCTGCAATGTCCTCACGAGTGCAGGAATGTTGTCCAGGGTTGTGTTCTGTGTGCAGTCGGGGGGCAGCGGGCAGCCCTGCTTGATAAGATTGCTATTGCAAGCCACAAGTATTGTCACACTCTGTTTCTTTTAGTAAACAATCAGACTCCAAACACACTAAATATTCTTTATTTGTCAAAATAAAGTGAGGATTATTTTGCAACTGCTCTACCTTAAAGGCATTTAAATCTGGCTTTAGGAGACAGCAAACCCTATGACTCTGCTCAGCCACAATGGAAGTAGAGCCCAAGTGGAACAAAAATATATAGGAAATTCTTCTTTTTCTTCTTCTTCTTACTATTTAAGGAACAAGGGAGAAAATTATAGCAGCATTAAAAAGAAATTTTTTCACCTCCTGCAAAGACTTACATAGGTCCCTGAACTTTAAATTCCAAGGTTGCCATGAACATCATGGATTTCAATGTTCTGGAACTTTGGAACAGCAACAGCAAACCAAGACTTGGTCAAAGAATGCACTGGTCCATTATTTTTGTGTGGTGGACTCCCGTGCTATAATCCCCATGGACTCCCCTGCTATAATCCCTATTCAGTGTGCAGGGAAATTTACCCCCAGAGTAAGAGCTTGTGAGAGACTTCTTTTGGTTTAAAACTGACACATTTTTCTTGTACTTCCTGTGTGCAGAAACACCAAGGTTTGTGCATAGTTCTGGTGTGAAAAGATCACGTCCAAGGTTCCTATTGGCAGTCACTGAATGCAGCAGAGGTGATGGATAGAGATAGCTGGGAAGGAAGTCACTGTTTTATGAGAAATTCTGCATTAAATTCAGTTAAATGGAACAGGAACAAACAAACCCATAATAATTTCCAGGAAAAAGAAAAAAAAATTAAGGTCATACCAAAGGCTTAAGAGAATCAAAATCTTTGATTCTAGTTTCAACCTTTTAAAAAAATCTGTATAATAAATGTACACATATAAGGAATTAAAAGCCATAAACTGAAACAGAAACTATAAATTTTCTTTTTTAGAAATGACATGCTAGAGCACTCTGATCTTCCTTGGATGATTAATTTCTCTGTGCTCCAGGTTTCACTTATTGCAACTTTTTCCCTTGTTGGTCTGTGATACCTCAGGTGGGTCAAGCCCAGATTTTTCCCCCAGTATGCTGTTCATACTGCTACTGTTGAACAGGGTAGCACAGAGCAATGACTGCTGTTTTGAGAGGTAATTCCTCAAGCAGCATCCACCACTGTGGAAGATCAAGCATCCAGGAGAGGAGGTGACCTTGTTCCAGGGACCTGCCCCAAAGAATGTGTCTTCCTGCAGGATTTTGTCAGGATGGAGGCTCTCCTTCAGACACAGCAAGGAGAAAAGTGAAGGAGAAAAGGAAGAGTAGGGCTGGTGAAGGCCTGAATACGGTTCCATTTACTGTTCCTTTGGGTAGAGGGTTGCAGGTGCTGTGCAGACACCCTGCCCCTCCAGTGGAACGGAAGAGGAATTTCTCCTCTTTAGCACTGAGGGGCAGCCCTGGGTGGGATATAACCTTGCCTTGGTGGGATCCTTATAAGTGTAGTTCTGTCTTTGCCTGAACACAGAGAGGTGGAATGCCTTCCCCACATATGCAGCTAATGGCTATCAGAGCTAGGGTAAAAACATTTCTCTTCAATTTCCAGTCTGAAGCAACAAAACTCATTTTCTCCCCGTTACAGCCTGTGGCAGTGTCTGTGGTGCGCCGCTCTGCCGGTAACATTCCATGTGCTGACAGACATTAGTGGATAGCTTACACAAAGCCAATGAAAGGAGTGTGAGGGGCTTGCTTTGCCTTGGCTGCAGTGCCAGCAGGATGCTGACATGTTGCTGACTGTCTGCAGTCCTGCAAACTAAGCTTTTTGGGAGAAAGGCTGCCAAAGCTTTACAGAAAAGCATCTTAAACCTCAGGTGCTGCAGCATCGTCAGGCAGGGCAGTGCTGTGTTGGGATGTGCTCCGTGCGTGTGTGCTGGGGGCTAACACCAGTGTGAAGCAAATGCCTTCTGAACGAATTGGTGCCAGAGGGGACATGCACAGCATCCCAAGACAGCCTCAGCAAGACACCCGAGTGATTAGATATTGAGGTCAGGCGCTGAGATACCAAGGTCATGCCACGTCCTGCTTTCCTTATCCAGCTGGGCCCCGATAAAACAGCAGCTGGTAAGACCACCAATCAGATAAGGCGGCAATTTTCAACAGTCTCTAATTATTGTTGCAGCCAGGGAGGTCCAGATAAGATCAATCAGATGCTGGAATGATTTAGCCATTCCTGGTTTCTCCCCCACCCCCTTTTTTTCCTATTCTTCTTTCTGAAGACAGACAGTCTTGTGAATGTGAACACAGGGAGAACTCGCACAGTCTCTCACCATCCTCAGAACAAAATGTGAGGGTTGATTTATGGGATGGATTACTTGAAAATGGTAATTCTTTGCTCTTTATGATGTTTTGTCAGAAAGTGCAGTACCCTCCAGTCAGAGCAGCAGGATTGCACTGAGGTTTTTGCAAAAGGGGTGAGAGAAGGGGGGAGTGGTGAGTACAGCAGCTCCTCTAACACAGCAGTTAATAAGACACCAGCACATTAATCATGTGACAGATATTGAATCTAACAGGGCAAGGCAATAGTTTTTAAAAACAGCCAGTTAAGCTACTACCTGGTAGAAAAAGGCTGACTGAATGGCACAGGTTTTATGCCACTATTTGCAATTGAAGTTATTTTTTATCCCTTCTTTTTTTTTTTCTCCTGTTTGAAAGTTTTAAAATGCCTTTTTGGACCTGTAAGAAAATAAGAGATAAACCATTCAGGGATGTAACAGAGGGCTGCACAGTCCCTTCCCCCTCGACCTGCTGTGCCCTGGGCTATACCCCCGGTGTTTGCACAGGACCCTGCTGTGGTCACTCCCCTGAGCTGTACTGCCAGAGCTCAACACATGTGAAAGGCTCCTGAGGGTCGTGGCACAGAACACAGACTCTGGTGCTGTGATACAGCCAGGACAGACTCCTGATTAAAAGAGACATGATTATCAACTGCAGCCTCCCAGTGTGGCTCCCTTCTTTCATGCGGCTGTCCAGGCAGCTTTATCCTACCGCACTATGTACACCTTGGTCTCTTTTATGACCTCCTGCCCGACTAGAAGTGGCAAAGGCAAAGTGGAGGAAGGACTGGGGTAATTTTGGTGCACAGCTACAGATGAGCCCATATTTCCTTGGTGTCCTTTACTTAAATCTCTTTAATCTTTACTTAAGTCTCTTTAATCCTGTGGTTACTGATGTTACAGTGAAAGTTATTTTTCATCGGTACACCAGTTGTTATCAGAAACACTATAAAATGGAGAAAACATTACTAAATGAACCATTCACATGATTTTTTAGGCTTTCAGCATGTGCGCATGCCCTTCATTTTGAGCCTTGGTCAAACTGCTTGCCATAACAAGTTGGGAGCGCTGGGCAAGGCCAAAGAAGACAGAGTAGTCATAAATAGAATCATAGATTTGCCTAGGTTGGAAAAGACTTTTAAGATCATCTAGTCCAGCGGTCAACGTAGCACTACCACCCTGTTCACAATTAAACTCCATCACTTCACTTGGCAGTCTGACTAGGTAAAGTTTTGTCTTGCTTCCCATATGACAAATATAGATTTCCAGGGACATGCCTCTTGGCCACTACAGTATGATGAAATGGGCTCTTAAAGCAGGATGCAAACAGATGTCACCACTGTAAATGAATCATAAGAATTGTCTTCCCAGAGGACATCTCATGTCCATCTTGCTCATTAATCAGTCCCTGACAGTGATCAAAGCCTGATGTTACAGGGGAAGATAAAAAAATATGTAATAAACAGAGACAAAAATGCAATTTGCTTCAAGCAAGTGCTATGGGAAAAAAATGTTCTCTTGACTCTGAAATAATCATTAGCAGATGCCAAGCAACAAAAGGTGAATGGGTGGTTCTGCTGCTGAGAATAATAAAATGGAGTTTCATGGTCAGTGTTGGCAGCAGCTACAGCCAGTGCAGCTTCCAGGAGTGGCTGTGTTTGTAAGATGAAGTCCTTAAATTTTGGGGGTAGATCATTTAGGTAAGACACCTAACTTGCCTGAGAATCACCAGTTCCAGGAAGGCTTGGGAGGAGCTTCCTTTATTTCATTGAACACAATAACTGGTGCAACACATTACAGCTTTTTGTGGCTGATGTGTGGGAACTTTGCTTCACTGGACTCAAGGAAACCACAGTGTTTCTCAGAAGCTGAACACCTGACCCACAGTTTTCAGATGTGGTTTAGTTTTGTTTTGCCTTTTAAAGGTCGTAGATTGAATTTAGAGGTCTTTGTGTTTGGTTTTATGGACTTAAGAAGGCATTTGACAGTAGCAGTGTTGAATAATGTCTGCATGGATTTCCTGATGCTAATCAGATTAATCCTTTTTCTTTTTCTTTTTCTTTTTTTTTTTTTTAGCATAATTTTTGAGCTAAAGAGTTGAGCTGAGACTAGGAAAGATATTCATAGGAAATAATTTCTCTAGCAAGTTCTGATATATTTTTCTGAAAAATAACTTTAAATTTATCTTATGGTTTCCCAGCTGTTTGCTCTCTGCAATTTCTCTCCACATCATAGCATCAGAATATACTGCAGGTTACAAGGTAACCGAGGGAGATGCCCTAGCTAGTTCTGACTGAGTGGGAGTTTGAAATAATGCTGCTCCAGACATATTTCTTCTGGTATCTAAGCCAGTTTAGAGCAGTTGGCTATCTCCACTCTGCTGTCTGGGATGTAAATATATGTTTCCAATCCTTAGTCAATTAACAGAAAACACTGACAAACACTCTCACACTTTAATATTTGTTTCTCAGTGAAAAATACTTCCCTAAGTACATTATGGTGTAATTTCACTTGTAGCTGGCTAAATACAAATATAACTCATGCAGTCGTGTTTGCCACCCACCTCTGTCTCTGCAGAGGTCTGTGGGAAAATCCAGGGACACACCAGTTCACAAGAGCAGTGTGGCTGGCTGAAGCTGCTACTGCTGCTAGCCAAAGGAAAACCTTTGCGCCATTGAACTCACTGGCAAAACTCTTGTTGGCTATTTTTGGGACCAAAATATGCACTGCAGCAAACACTCAGCACATAAAGAATAAGACTGACTGTTTTCTCTCACAGAAGCCACTGAACTTGGCAGTTGGACTGTCACTTTGAGCATCAGTGCTAAACAAATCAGCTCCCTGTGTCATTTTCTGACTCTAGAGGAACACGGGTATTTTTCAATTGGGTTGTTCTAGCATATGATATAATTACCAGCATTAAGGTAGGTTTTGTTTCTTTTCCTCAACACTTAGCACTTGGATTACATTCGCTTTTAGGTGTTTGGGTTTTTTTTTCCCAACACAATACAGAAACACAGGGAAGCATGAGGTTGCTTTATAGTTGCCAGAACACATAGCTTGAAGAGTTTAAGCCCACCTAACTCCCACCCATACAGTCTGCATCTCATCTAGAATCCCTGTCTGTAGTCCAGCACTGACTTCCTAGGAGTCCCGTCTCTGAGGACACTTGCGAGTGTTAGATAATTTCCTAATTATCCTGAATGCACTACGATGGCTCTGTTTTAGTTGCGTATCTATTCTTGGAAGCAGATGCTCTGGGGCAACAAGCTCTCTCTGTGAGCCAGAGCTGTGAAAGCAGAGATAGACAGGCAGCTCACTTCCACCTCCTTCCCCAGGGGTGTCTGTGAAGCTTCCTGAAGGACCATGCTGTGACACCAGGCAGGAAGGCAGACCCCACTGCTTCAGGACTGAACCCAAAAGGCCAGTGGGCACATACTAGCTCCTGCTCCTTCAGTCTCTTCTCTTTTGCAGAGGAATATTTGTGGCTTAAACTTCAGGAATAGGGTCCTCTATGGTCAGTGGAGACTGAATGGGTGATTAAGTTATATGGTTAGATCACCCTCACCTGTGAAGGTATTTAATTATTTGTACTTGCTAGAAAATGTAGGAGTCATCTGACAATACACACCTAAAATTTTCGGAGGCAGCACCTAGACGGGACACTTAGAGTAGATGGATTGGGGTCCACTTTTGGTTTGTAGGCTGACAAATGGTCTATAAAGAAATAATAATAACAACAACAGTAATAGATAATAGTAATAATAAAATAAAAATAAGAGAAAAAAAAGAGAAAATTAAATCTTTTAGCAACAAAAGCCACTTTGTCTTTTGTCATTCTCAGCCCTTTGAAAATGCCTCAAACTCTTTCGGTAATTGCTATGCAAACATTTTTGATGTCTGTGCAAAAACATCTGGAAGCTTACAGCAGCATCTGGACATAAATATTAAAAGATCAACAAAAACATGATGTGAATTAGCCATGTGGATAGCCATAAAAACCACAACCACAAAACCCTGCTCCACGTCTTTGCCTGCAAAAGTAGATGCTTTCTCACTTGGTTTTAATGTGTTTATGAACTGACATTCAAAAAGTGAGTGGTCATGACTAATGATTTGGTTTCCTTTCATTTTGACCACTCTTAATCATACTAGAAATTGCCTTGCCTAATTTAATAGGAAATCGGATAGGGAATGTCCCTCATCCCTTCTCCAAGCCCTCTGCTAAATTTTTGGTGTTCTATATGAAAGTTTTGATTCAGTTTGAGAAACGTGTGCTTGCAAGGCTCCTTCTCCTGCAGGACACAGTCTGGGCTCCCACTGATTTCTTTCTGTGGTGGACGGGGCTACCTGAAAGTGATTGCTGTGGGCAGTCAGTGCTCTGCGTTACAAGAACACTACTTTCAGTGTACTCAGGTCTCACTCTAACACGCCCACTGGTGAGATGTGCTCTGACGAAGGAAAGGTGACTCTAAGGTCCATCTCACATAGGGCAGCTGAAGGAAAAGAAATACTTCCATGCAACTCTCACAAAGTCAAAAAGCAAGCTAAAGAGGCAATTCCATGGTTATTTTTCAGTTTATGCAGTCTAGTCTCACAACTTTTGAGGCCCTCAGGTTGGCAGCGTTGCGAGTCGCTTTTTCAAAAGTGGCAAGGACATGAAGGCACACAAACCTCTTTGCTTTTTAATGAGTCTGTAGTGCAGATAATCAAAGGTTTTAGAAGCTGACAGGAGTCAAGCACATATATGGATTTGATAACTCAGGTCTTATTACCTTGATTTTCTCTTGGTAAAAACATATATAATAGCTTTTTGCCTCCAGAATGGAATACATGAAAGATTGAGCAGTGCTGGTACAATAGAAGTCCTTTAAATTTTCCAAAGAGAACTGGAAAATGCAGTTCAGTGATACGGATCAGGTAAGCAATGCTGTGTCTTCTAGGTGCCATCACTTGCTCTTATCTCATCTTTTTCACATTCTTGCTGTTTTCTTCTTGGTTTTTAGCTTTCATTCGTTGCAGGCTTCAGTGCTATTCACCACATTCTCAGAAGAGTGTTCAGCTACAGATCATACATATCCTACTACCCAATCTGGACTGCTTATGGAGCAGACTTGCTTTTAAATGGTACTTCCATTTCTTAATTGTCTGAAGACATGCATAGTATTTCATGATGGAAACAGAAATGCTGTAATTCGCTGTTGGCCTCTCCAGTTGCTAGCCCACTGGGATATTATGGATAGGACCAACTGCAAGGTGAACAAATTGCTCTAAAAGACTCTCAAGAATGGAAAAACACAGATGTTTGTATTTGATTTCTGCCCTAATATTTAGTGAGGACTCTATAATTTAAATAAAAGGGCTCATTTTTCCCCAATTTAATCTCCTTTAAACAGTGTGGGAGTTATAAACATTATAATAATGTTACCACTTTCATATTTAAAAATATGCCCTCTAAGCATTTACGTTCAAGATTTGTTTTTCTTCAGATGTGTAAATAACGCATAGCAATTTGCATCTCATGCATAAATCTTTCTCCTGTTGAATGCAAATTAAAAAATAAAAATAATCTGGCCGGCAACCCCTTTCATTTCCTTCTTTTCCCACCTCCTCATATTTACAGCAAGTTAGCTGGCTAATTCTTCCAATGAGAATTTTAAGAGTTTATGTGTGTTTAAAAAATTATCTGACTGAAGTTTTCTTCCACTGAGTAAAAAGAAGCCTAGAGCTGATTAATAGTGTTTCCTTTTCCAGTCCTAATGAATGTGTTTCAGGTTTTATGCATCCCAGATGAATCTATTTTAAATGGTGTGTGTCTGTTTGCGTGCAGGAATGTAGCTCTTTCTTGGGATTTATCCCAAATGAGTTTAGCTTCTCTGTACCTTGTAGGACAATATCGATGCTGGCTTAATCAATTTCAATTTGCTGTTAAACCAGAAACGAAGCATTTATCAGGATGAACCAGGAAGGGCTGAATGGACTTTTCGTGTTGCTGAGGTCTCTTTGTGAAATCTGCTCCATGAAGTTTCTGGAGCTCAGAATTTACAAGAAGCTCTTCTCTGACTTGCACTTACCACCCAGTCTGGATACACCCTCAGTGTGATTTTACTCGACATGTTTCCTGCACTGGCAGTGTGTATGTGCCTGCTGATGAGTATCATGGGGCTTAACCCACTAAAAATAACTTCTCTGGAGAGTCTTGCTGCCTTCGTAAAAGTGCAACCAAAATATCTCATTGAGTCATCTTCCTCAGCTCAGACCGGCTCTGCTATTTATGACTGTAGAGTCACTTCTGCCTCCCCGGCTGCTTCACACCGAGCGTGGAGCCAGCCCCGGCAGACGTGAGGCGGTGCCAGCAGCAGCAGGAGCTCTCTGGTGGGTGAAAGCCTTCTGCTCGAACGGCAAGTCCCGGCCCTGCGCTGCTGGAGATATGGGGTGTTGCAAACTCCCCGGCTCTTGGAGGCAGGTGCTGCTTTAGTGATCAGCTCTGAACACCATGGCAAGCAGTGGGTGAGAATTTCTTCCACTGTTGCCTGATCACAGCGATGCTAATTTTAAAGTGGTGAGGAAGCGCAGGGAGGTGATAGCAGGATGGTCCCAGCTGTTCATCCCAAGGACGTGAGTGGCACTTTTATCCAAGAGGGAAGGCAGGAACTCCCATTTCACTGCACAGACTGGGAGAGTGGGGAGAAGAGAGTAAAACCTTCCCTAAATTCCTGTTTCACTTCAGAAAAGTGTTTTCAAAGACTCATCCTCTCTTCCCCTCCCGCAGGTTATATTTAGTTTTAAGATCTCCTGGCTGCTGCACTGATAGCTCCTTACCATTTCCACTACAATTAATCAGAGCAGGGTTGATTATGCTTTTGTCTCTGAATGTGTAAATCAGGATCCTTCTGTCTAAAATGAGGAGACCTTTGCTGCCTGGGTACCCTGCTTTCCACCCCATTCCATCTCAAGCCATCCCATCTTGCCAGCATGGCCAGGCAGCCATGCATTCCTGGATTCACCTGGTGGATGTGGCTCCTGTGTTGAAATCATGCCGAGGAGGACTGAGGCGAAGGACTAAGCAAGCATTGTGGCTTTGGTGAGAGGAGCTGTGAGATGAGTGAAGTCACCATTTTAGGGGGCCTGTTAACCCACTTTCATGCTGTGGTGCAAGGGGGAGGTGAGAGGGGCAGGAGGGCTCTGGCCCACTTGTTCTGCAGCACAGCCAAGCTCATCACTTCAAGTATACGTCTTCAAAATCCACTTGAATAGGGTAGCACTCATGCAATATGCACTGAGAAGAAAAAGTAGGTTTGGATAGAAAAAAATCGTACTAAAGAAAGCAGCTCCAGGTCCCAGTAGTCTCTTCTAACAGCCCACAGGCTGCTTCCATCCCTGTTTCACACAAAACATCATAGGGGCTCTGGCCCTCCCCATGGGCCTGTCTGGATCACCTTGAGGCAGCCAGGCTCTCCTTGAGATCACTGGTCGCATTGGGACAGCATGAGCACAGGAAGAGCAGTGAGGATGTGTGACACCTTCCGTGTGTTTGGAGAGGTTAATTGAAAGAACAAACTGTAATTTTAGGAGTCCCCAGCACTACAGACATTAGTGGCTTTGCTGGCCATTCAGCACTAGCTCTTTTCCTTGCTATCTCACAGCCCATAAGCCTGGCCAGAAGATATCTTCTGTTTTACAGTAAGTGCCTGCAAATCAAAAAGCTCTTTAAAAATACGTATTTATTAAACTCAGCACTCCTGTAGGAATGACTGCTTCACAGGTTTGTAGTCTCAGGTGCAGAAGGGTTAAAACTATTTGCCCAAAGACTTAAGGTGCAGAGGGGAGCAGGCAACAGGATGGAGGTGTTGCAATCCTTAAGGGGCCACTCCAAACACTTGTTCATAATCCCTTCTTTTCAATTAGTAGCAAATGATAATTTGTAACATTGCCTCTTAGGAAAGCAACTGCAGTGTTGCTGTCCAAACCAAGCCAGGCCAGAAATCTTCCAGTTACACTAGCTAAAACTGCAGGAAGTGTTTCTGAAGGACAGACACACTATGCATCTTTTTCTTCCACCTGCCTAAACACTGGGCTGTGTGTTTCTGTTCTGGTCTTAAAAGAGGACAGATGAATTGCAACTCCAATTGAGCTTGCAGGGTGTAAACTTTTGATTTTGCTGTATCTGTGGTTAGCAGATCACATTCTTAGTACACCGTTACTTGTCAAACAACAGCTCTGTAGGCAGAGATCAAAGGAACTGGAGGAGAACACGTTTCCTTGGCTCATATAGGAGAAGATGAGAGGTAAGATGATCTTGACCTCTGAAAGTCGGGGACAGCTCTGAGAGTGGGTGACTTGAGCCAGGACTTCTGTTGATGGTATAACAACAACAAATACTGGTGCCATAACACAAGCATGAATTAACTCTTTGGAGGGAGTAGTATTTTCAGGGGTCCTAACCCTTGTAAAGCTAGAATTAACTGGATAAATGTATCCTGTATTGTTTTTAATTTTAACTATTTTTTACTATGTAGATATGAAAAAGGCAAGCTGATTCTTAGTATATTGCGTCGCTAAACTTTTGGGTGGAGAAAAAGCAACTCATTGAGTGAATTACATCTTCAGATGATGTCACAAAGACTGTCTCTGCAGGGTTTTATTGCTCCCTAAGTAATGTGCAGTCTGCCCTTTCCCAGGAAGGTTTTACACCATCAACAAACAGCAGGGGAGTGAAAAATACCATCTGTAGGACACAGTAAACTCACACAAGTAAATGTGGCTATAAACTATAAGTAAGTTAGTACATTTACAGATGTTCTTGCTAATCCAGATGCAGCTACTGTACCTCCAAGGTCTCACAGACGTAGTGCAGAAGCTGCTTAGCCATGTTGCATGGAGAATTGATGAAGTCACATGATGCTGTTGTTGCCATCTTTTTTTTCCCCTAGATGCTAAATTACATTAAAAAGCACTAAATAGGCACTCAATATTTTCCGTATATAAATTTATCATGTAGCAATTATTGCAGTTAATCTCAGTTTGGGTATGTGACTGAAAATGGGAGGTGTCAATCAATGTAATTAGAAGAGAAAAGATATGCTAGAAAACAACCTCTGCATTAAAATATTGTCTCCACTATAAACACTCTACCACATGGTGTGTCCCTTCTTAGTTACACAGTGTAAGTCCTGTGTCGATTCAGGCTTGAATTACACAGTAAATCTTGTTTGTGAATTTATAGACTGTCCCTTTGAAGGCAGAATTGTGCCAGCCTATTTACTTTAAAGTCCTTTTTTCACTGCCGCAGCGTGCTTTGGAGATGTAATACCTTATACACAAAATCCCTGAGTGACAGCAGCTCTGCAAGCTCATGATACTTATAATAAATTACATATTATCAATAAAATGTTGCAAGACATGTCATAGATCTTATTAACATAACTTTAAATTATGGGTACAAGTTTGACCCATCTATTGATGGATTAGAAACAAAGCTTAGATTGTTAAACAGAATAAAAGGCTCAGGGCATCATTAAATAAACTGTTTCAAGTAAAATGTCTGTACTTCACCATAAAAAGTCAAAGCATACCTGAAAAGCTAGCTGTCACCAAGGCAACTTATAAAGTTTAAAGAAATCCATAAATAGCTTCCAAGTATTTTTTTAAAATTACTTTTATTTTTTTTTTAAACCCATTGCCCTCATATTTATTATGATCCAAATTTCTCCCAGAAACTTTGGCTGCCCTAAAACATTCTGATCTGTGTCTCTCCCAATCCCCCAAAGCAAACCAGAGAAAATAAGCTCTGAACTGCCAGGAGATCTAGACAGCACCCAAACCTTTGGTATCAGTGACACATAGATTGCCTGCCTGTTGTGTCCCATTTCTCAGTTGAGATTCATTATGTCAAGACTAGGGAGTGCAGTGACAATGAGGCTCCAAACAGAGATTTACAAGTGGCTCCTCAGACATGCAGGAGTCTATGCTGGCAGATCCAGCTGAAGACTTTGGAAATTAGGTCACAAATTACTCTTCTGCAAACTTTCGGAGACATTTCTAGGATTTGCTTGTTTGTGCTTGATTAGGTATCTTGACTAATTTTAATTTATGGAGGGTCTTTTGGCATTTTAACTGTGGATTCTTTACCACATCTTTTTATGTTCTTTTCGTGTTTGCACTTTGGCAACAGGGAAAAAATTAAGGCAAGTCATTTAAGTGACTTGCCTGAAGTTATGCAGAAGAACAAGGATAGGGCCATAAACAGCTCAGAGATGTCCTTTTTCTTAGCACCCCACCTATATCCTGGAAATATTATGTTTTTTCGAAGTGTCATTAGGATTGACCGTCTATAGCAGGATATATAAGACTTCTTCCCTCCATACTTTAATTGTTTAAAACATTGAATTTTATATTTAGGATGTGAACTTCTGTGAAGCGGGGGTAGTGGGGCATGGTTGGTCTAGTAAAGATGGGAGCTGGAAGGCAAGAAGTCCAGAAATTACTGCCTTTTTTTCATTATTTCTGTAATATAATTTCTGGATCAAGTACAAAACCATGACTGAGAGAGAGAGAGCGAGCTTTGCCATTGGTTTGAGAGAGAATGGAGAGAGACATTTAAAAGAAACATGTCCAGCTGATGAGTAAGCTGGCATGCACCACTGAGTCCTTAGTAATGTTTATTCTATTAGAGTGGACAGTCTTTTACTGTTGATAAAAAAACCTAACTCAGTCCATTACACATTAAATTAAGAGAACATACACATGCCCCATAATCACAACTTTCTCTCCCTGAGCACTGATCAGTAATAGTGACTTTTGGGTAGGGGGTGGAAGGTGATAGCCTAAATACTTTTGTGTTAATTATTACTCCTCTGTGCTTGGGAAAATCCTACAATTTTAACAACTTCTCTGTGCCTGAGGTCCCTTGAAACGTGACATTGGCAACAACAAAAGAACATATATACTTAGACAACAGTGCTATAAGTAATTCTGCTGCTTTGTGTTTGTTTTGATTTAGTTTTGTTTGTTTGTTTGTTTTGTTGTAATCTCTCCCAGAGTGATAAAAAAAACCTTTATTTGACAAGTTAAAAAAAGTTAGTCACTCCTCTTCATTCAGTCTGATATACTGAATAAATAAAGGCACAAATAAGAGTGGCTTGAGCTCTGCAGTGGACTTCCCTGCCTCTTTCAGTTAACCTTAAAGTTCACTGTGCTGAAAACTAATAGCAGTTAGTTGTCAAGAAGCCAGAATAATGACATTTTGTGCCATTAGTCTAATGCATTTTTCACTGTGCATTTTCTTTAATTATTTCCATGAGTAATATCATTAGGCATTCATGCCAATACAATTCTGATAATTAATTTACATGATGGCAATTTCTTAACGATTTTGATGTCAAAGTTAATAGCAACATCTGATAGTTGATCTGTTTGAGCTGACATAAATTTAACTTTTAACGTATTGATGCCAAAACCATCAGCAGCATCAAATTACATTGCAGAAAAATAAACATCCACAGGGTAAAATCCTCAGTAGAAAAGTCTTGATCTTTATCCGAGGTTTATAGGTTCAAAATAGAACCAGGCCCCTAGACTCAATGCATGTCGGATTTTTACTTCATCTTTTTTTACTTATTTATTTACACCATTAATGGTATTGATGCCTCATATTTAAGAGATCAAATTACATGCTATCATATAAAAGATGTTGTACCTTTGCCTCCAGCTTGGTGCATATATACCATATATTAAAATAAAAAAAAAAATCCATGAATTAAGCTTTTATCTTTCTGGTTCTTTAAGCATAAAGTTTAAACTGTTCTGTGGGGGAGGAATTTAGGACTGGTGTCTGAACCCAAATTTGTGTCTTGGTTTGTGATTTCAGTTTGCACCATGTGGTAATAAAATCAGCAAAACAGATTTTATGTGGAGGCAAATATTGTTAATATCAATAAAACAAGAACCAGAGAAATGCAAAATAACATTTGAGATCAATATTTTTAGTACATTTTTGCTATATAGAAGTAATGCAGAGATTAAGAGACAATTGTATGTGCTCCGGACACATATAGGATATGCAGGATAGATATATATATGTATCTATCTTTTTTATATTGATTCATGTAAGTATTACAAGACAATTAACATAAAATAAACCCACATTCTTCAAGTCTTTGTCCAGGAGATTTGAAGATCTCTTTACAAGTCTATAGCTATTTTTATTTACCAGTTAAATATTTTAGTACACCTTAGTATTGAAAAAATGTATGTGAAACAAATTATGATAGCCGTAAAATGGTGATGGTTGTTTTCCATTTTTTTTTTTTAATGAAAAGCAAAGCCTCATTCCCTGACACGGTCACTAACATAATATTTATTTCCCCATACTTCAGCCTGTTAAATGTATAGATGAAATGTTAAAAACCATTAGAAATAAAATTGATCCTGCCATATATCTCAGCCTTTTCCCGAACTGGTTTTCTGTCAATGATATCCACCAAGGGAGTGCACATTTCATTTTATATCGTGAGGAGATAATTATACAGCCTCAATTAGACCTTTCATTGCTGGAGTATAAAGGGCTGCTAGTGCAGACCCAGATCATTTGCCTCTAAAATGCATTACCTTTCCTTCTCCAGACTCAAAAAGCGAGGCGTCTGTCCTTACCTGCTGAACAAGAAGCTAGGTCTGATTGTTTTTAGCCTGTCTTTAACTTGTCTTCACAACATGAGGACACATACTTGCTTGAAGCCAGCCCTCCAAGATTCAGGCACGTCAGTGTCCATTTTCTCTGTCCACCCTGTGGAGATGAACACTGTTCCACCTACAGACAAAGTTTGTTGAATGCTTTTAAGTCCCAGTGGTGATGGTGAAGGTGCAAACGACAGCAATAGCTTAATTCCTCACATGTGTTTCTGTGGAACTGTACTTTGGAAGAAGCCTGTGGGATGAGAGGGACTTCATTTGCTCAGAATTTTTAACTTTCCTGCGCCGTATACCATGAGTGCACATGTTCAGCTACACACCTGCAAGTTCTTGTAAATGCAGTGCTGTGGTGGAGTACACAAGAAGAACATGGATGGGAGGAGATGTCTGAGAGCCCTTGAGCTTCAAACACACATCCTTTGTTAGGACACACACATCTTCCACACATTTAGATATAAGCTGAATCTACCTTAGCCTTTTGCTCTTAAAAGAGCATTGGTTTGAGGCAGATACTAGTCATACAAGTAAGGACAGTGAGACAGAAGACTGGAAAAGAGTCTGATATATGGAATGGGAATTTTTTTTTTATGCAGGCTTTCTGAAATGCTTTTCCTGCTCACACATTTGTCTGTGACGAAAATTTGGAATGCTTTCCTCTAACAAAACAATTTAATTTCAGAGCCTTTTTTGGGGGGGTGCAGAAAAGAAAAGGGAGATTTCTTTCTCTGTACCACTTCCCTATATTAATTAAATTTTATTTTAGTAATAAATTTTTTAAAATAATAACATTTCATACTATGGAAACTGAGAAAGGAGTGGAATACTCACTGACTGTCCTTTTTCTTTGGCCTGCAGAAGGTATGGGTTTTAGCTGCTCAAGTTTCCTTTGGAAATAGGTTAGTAAAGAACACATCTTGGTTTTAAGAATAGCTGCTCAATGACAGAGAGCAGTGTAAATGTTATCTTTATTCCAGGTGAGTAGAAAATCTCTGAAAAGCATTTCTGAGGAGTGTTAGCTTCGTGGGTTGATTGTTGGAAGGTGTAAGAAATATGACTGTGATTGTGGTTTGCACACTGAGAGGCTCTCTCCCGCAACCCAAATGGCTTTCTTGTGTGTGGCATTTCAGAAACCCCTGTTTTCTGCCTCCAAGCATGAGGAATGCCTGTGCAGGAAATATTTTTTTTGTGTAGGGCTTGTCATGAGTTGGACACAACCTGTTTGGAATGCAATGTAGGAGTTTGAAAGGGAGGTTTTAAAAATTCAGAGCTGCCTGAGGACTGTGAGCATTACTAATGAAAATGTGTTTGAGTTTATTGTTGAAACTAAATGTCCCATAGAACAGAATGAAATTAAGTTCTTCTCTCCCCAAAATTCATACTGAAGTTTCCAAAGCCTTAAATCCGGCCAGATAACTTAGCCTCTGAGTCAAAAACTGCTCCCTATGCCTCACGTAAACACCCACACCCAGGCATCTCGTATTATCTTCCATTTCTTCAGTCCGCCAATTATTTGCCACACCCCGTTATTGTGGACTATCTTAAATTAGCTCCTCAGTGACTCAAACATTTATTAACTGCTCAGGAACCAGGAGTTCATCATGTTAAGAAGCTCCCGGGCCTGAAATGTTGCAATAGAAGTCATTTAGGACACTGATGGTGGTCAGTGATGAATCATGGCAGAGGCAGCAGGGGTACTACCTGAGAACGGGGCTGTGTCTCCCAAAGCAGGGGACATTCTACTCATCCCCTCCACCACAGAGACATGGGGTGCTCTACAGGGGGTGGGATGCATCTTGTAGCAGTGTCCCTTTGAGTCATGAAGCCTGAGGGAGAGGGCAGCAGCAATCCCCCCCTCACTTTCTTTAATCAGGTGTGAGCTCAGAGGTGTGACTATGGATATGATCTAACTGCCTTGGTCCTTAGTGCAGAGGCAGAGAGCACAGGCCCTTTCTGCAGGAACAGTAATTAGTCAGAAGGCAGCCTAGCTACCAAGTACAATGCTCACTGTTTCTCTCCTTGACAGCTAGCTCAGGCTGGTTATTAACACAAAAAAAAAGCTTTCACTTTGAAACTAATTTTGTTCCCTCCATCCTCCACTGCTACATTTCCTTTGCAAAAACCATTCTTAGCGACATTACACTGTGGCTAAGGTTGTGGGGCCTCTTTAAGGTGCCATTTTGACACACCAGTTCAGAAGTCTCAGGCTGGACTAAGACCAGAAAGCAAGCGGTGGGGGTGGAGGTAGCCTCTCAGTTCCCATGGCACAGACTGCTGTACAGTGAGCTGGGAGAAAGTTTTGTGGGAGAAGTTCCACAGAATGTTGCATGACAGCTTTTTAACAGGAGGGAAATTATGTCCTCTGTTACTTGTTGCAGTGGGATTGATTACACTGGATCCTGTAACCGCCTGGATGTCTTAAGTCTGCAGACCACAAAGAGCTTTGACTGTAACTGGACAGTCACTAATGTCAATTTACTGCACTTTGTCATCTGAATCTTTCAGTCATACAGTTTACTGACTAATTGTACCAAGCAATGTGTTTTTAATACAATGGCTATTTACAATCTGTAATAGTTATATATAAAGCCTTAAAAAATGTGCTGTCTGACTACTAAATCATATGATTTTACAAGAGGTTGTGTATATTTTTACATCCACTTTAGACTTACACACATAGAGTATTTCCAATTGTTTACATATGTTAGAATCTCTTGCATTTAAATAGCTCATTATGCAAATATTTACAAAATACATGGATATTTATTTTTACTGTACCTTCTATTCAACCACTGAGCTAAGATTTAATGTCTAAACATTGTCTGCAGAGTCGCATGTGCAGTAATGTACTATGAGTAATTATGTACTATATACAATTATACAACAAAAATAACAGATTCAAAAAATAATAGCATTGCAAAGGCAAGCACTCAGATTTATGGAGTATCGGAGGTAAGGTGCAATCCTGTTTCAACCCCCAGTTATGCACATGTGCCTTATACCATGGCCTTCACTAGCCATGCTCCGGTTGTCCCCCAGCTGCCTTCAGCTGCGATGGGTGCATGTGTCCCATGCTGTGTCACAGGCCAAGGCTCTGACCAAGGCTCCAGCCAAGACTTGGGATCAGACCAAGGCAAATTTATAATGTTTCCCAGGCAAGGACTTTTTCCTGGGTTTGGTCACCTAAGCAACTGCCCTGGCTCAGCGAGCATGTTTCTGATTTTCCTACTCCAAGAGCAAGAGCTTGCAGCAAGAGAACGCCCTGCACTAATTCACCTCTCCGGCTGGAGCCATACACCAAGCAGGACTAATTTTGCATTTGAGACATTTGAAAGAGCACTGTGTTCTCATATAATCAAAGACTGAGCCTGAAGTACATTGTGTTGAAAGGTTTTCCTGACCAGAATATCTTCCACCAGGAAACGCTTCTTTGTCGGAATTGAAATACTTCATAGGAACATTTTGCTTGTGATGGTATTTTTGACAGAAAAAAAATGTGAGCAATTCAAAATCTGAAGAAAGTTTTTCTCACTTCTGGTTGTTTCAGTGTAGGCCTCATTTCATTTCTTTTGGTTTCAGAGCATATATTATTTATATTTACTATTCATGAGTTAAATATTATCAAATCCCCTGCACAATGTCCTTGAAACATTTCAATCCTGTTAATTCCAACATTGACCAATTTGATTATCAGAAGGCTTCAGTAAGTTTGGGGTTTAACAATTACGTGTTTATTGGCCCTTGTGCATGCACAGTGCTTTCCAATATTTTAAGAAAACAAGCAAATTCCAGAAACTTAATTTCAACAGAATTTATAACTGCTATGAGGATGACATCAAACCTAAAAAAACAAACAAAAAAATCTGTTTAAGTGGATAAAGTTTTCCCAAGTCATAAGCAGCCAAAATAAATCTAAAGATTATTGAGTGATCTCAATAATAGATAGCAACCTTTGTTCCATCTATTACACTGCAAACAATTTGTCCTTGGAAGTTACTCTGAAAATGCTAACTGTATTTCATTTTTTAAATAATGCGATTTATAGAGAATTTCTAGCACAAAGAGAAGATATTTGAAGCCAGCTTTTTTAGTGTTAGCTGAATCAGTGATGAATATGATGAATATGATGTATACAGTTGCCTAACAGTTAAAATTTCCTAAAGCTAATTTATAGCAATATGCATCCCGCATATTGATAATGTCCTAATAAAAAACAGACTAAATAGAAGTTATCTTAAACTGAAGACAGGTCGGACTACAGTAATATCATTTGGATAAAGATTTCTCAGGATGATTAAATGAATCTGATCTCAAATCTTTTAGTTCCAGTTCATAAAACGTTTTGTAACTTCCTGGATATTTATATTAATTGACATGCGTCTCACTACATCCTGATTATGGAAAAGGTAAAGCAAAACAGTGATGAGGGAGACTCTCACGTAGACAAGTATCAGGAAATATTAAGAGTTTTATTAAAAAGCAATGCTTTCATAGCATTTCCTACTAAATAAACGGTGTTTGGCCAGTGTCTGACATAACAGATTGGGGTTCTTCAATTCATTTCTCAGTTGCTCTCTTTGGAGACATTTGGAAATAGGAGTGCTCACAGCAGGTGTGCTCAGAAGTGTAACGTGAGTCGGAAGAAATCCACCTGCATACAGCACACAGTAACAAGGACTTGTTTGGCTGTAGGCTTGACTGCTTTTTCTGTCAAAAATTAATTGGTTGGGTGAAAGAGATCACCCTGGTTTTCCACAGACCCTTAGCCTGAGGTGGCCACAACTCCTTCCAGACTTTTTTACATTTAATTTTCTACTAGCCACTTGTTGGAAATCTTAATAGAGAAATCAGCTTCTGATCTTCCAGGGACTGAGATTTTTGAACAACTTTCCTACAGACATATTGAGGGGCAAGAAAGCCAAGACTGATTATGAAGTGGATCTCAATGTGTTTGTGAAAGGAGTTATAGACCAAGTTTTCCTGCAGCAGCAGTCAACTGTAGTTGGTGGCTCAGGAGTTTCTTTTGTTTGCTGTTGCGGACTTGTCCAAACTCAAAAGGACTAATGGCTTCTCAAAAGCTTCAGCTCCTTTCTGGAGGCCAGCAAAAGCTATCTGAGACATAGGTTCCTGCTGCTAAAATCCAGGGCCAGAACTCAGACCAATCAGTCTTCACTGAAATGTCACTGGGGTCCTGCCTCTTCTGCTGGCTTCCTTCTTCTCCTACTCCCACCTCTGTCTCACAGAGTGGTCTTAGGAGAGCCAAACAATGTACACATCACATTTTCTCATCTAAAACAATGGGAGAAACATTGCATAAACCACTCTGATGGAGGCGATGATGCTTGATTAAATTATGGTAGATGTGCCAGTCATTACTGCAGTAAGGCTGCACCATAGAGTCCACTGCCTGGAAGGCACCAACCTACACAGTTCTACAGCCTCAGCTTGCTCTGCTCTAAACTAAGGCTCTCATTCTGTTCCGCTGACCCCCTCTTCCATCACTGGAGATATATTCCATCACACCAACTCTGTTTCAGGTGGAAAGAAAAATGCCTTTAAACAGAAAAAGAAAAAGAAAGACAAAAAACCAGACACACCTATGCATTTCACATGTGACTTCCACCCACCTCCTGCCATATAGCTACAAAAATACTGAGTTTATTTATATATAAATAAATACAATTTTTCATCACTGCAACTTGTAAATAGGAAATGAAGTCACAATCCTCGAAATTATAATGGCAGGCACACAAAGACACATTTGCTGGCACGGAATTCAATTAACAGATAGCAATCACCCTTGGGTGACTGTGTGAGGTGGAAATATACAGGCATGCTAATAAGTAATATCTTAAAGCCAAGGCTTTTATCAGCCAGCAGCCAGACATGGGCATAAGTGTGGGCAGACAGCACTGCTCTGGGATATTTAATAAAACCTGCTCTCTTCACTTGAGGATTTGTGTTTAATCATTTGGTAGCATTTTAGAAACATCTAGCCTGGGAAGCTTCTCAAATGGAACTGCTTAGGTCAGAAAACCTAGGGGGTTATTTACTGATACTAAAACAGCCAAAGGAACAGAGTGGATTCTAGGTAATATTAACAGAATGCTTTGTTGCCATCTTTTTGACCTTTTGAGTTTCTGGGGTATGCCTGCTACGTGAATCACAGCCTTATCTGGGGAAACATGCAGGAGGTGTTCATTAATACTGGGAAAGCGAATGATTGAACTGCTGTTTGAAATAAAATTTTAACTCTTTTTTGCTTGGTTGAAAGCCTAAAGCTAAAATAGTTTTCTTCTAGGCTTCTTGAACTTTAATTTGCATTGCATTTTGGCCTTTCAAAGGCTTCAGGCAGGCCAAGGTTTGTCATCTGCTGAAAGATGTTTAATTTAAACTTTTTCATCAGGGCTCTCTTTGTGCCACAGCAGTCGAGTGAACTCACAGGGCTGTTTTGCATGGTTAAACACCACTGCTTGGAGGAAAGGCAAATCCAGTAGCAAAGTCATGAGTTTCTTTAAAGGAAGGCAGTTCAACTTAGGGAGACATTTGTTAGGAGCTTCATACAGAAGAAATGTAAGGGGTGGTGTTAGTACATTCTTGGGTAACTCTCCAGGGTTAAAGGATTCGTCAAATGAAAGTGGTTTGGAGCAGGACACAGGAGGCCAGCCTAGTGATGGGACATGCAGGAAGCAGCGTATGTCAGCCATTATCAAGGAAGACTGGAGGCTGTGGGCTCTGAAGCAGATGGTGCTGCTGGTAGACGATGATCTCACTGCTTTTGGTTTCGCCTCTGACCTGGGTATGCAGTCATACTGATGCCTTAGGTTTTAACTTTTATATTTTTCAAATCCTGTAGTGCCTAGTGGGTAGCTCTGAAGTTTCTTGTAGCCTGTTAACTACTGTTCTCTCATGCTAGTTAGACATAACAAGCCTATCCAAGCTTGTTCTTCAAGGACACCCAGATTGTCCCAGGCCCCAAAATGTGTAAACTAAGGCCTCAGAAGAGGAGGTCAAACTTGGGGTAGTTACATCATTAACTGAGAATTAATTGGAGAATTAACCCTGATATGCAAATAAACCAAACTTATAAAAGTGTGATGAACTCATGACTTGGGGTCCATCTTGGGTGTAGCCTTTTAACTGCCCAGGGTCTTCCTTTGAAGGCCCTTCAAATAAATACCTACCTTTATTCCCTTATTCTTGTCTAGTCTCTGTTTTTAGGTGGCCACCCCAGGCATCAATACCTTTTGTGGTCATTGGCTCTGCCCCTGAAACTGGGCAGAAAGTCTGCAATGCCTTCACTCCTTCCCTGAGAATGGGGAGCACCCCTCTGAGCACACTGCCTCGGCGGCTTGCATTGTCCCTCTCACTGGTGTGGCTGCCTGCTTTGCTTTCTTGGAACATTTCTGATGGCCATGCAGATTCTGGTGGCCACCAATATTTGTGTAGCAGCTGAAGCAGTGGAGTGATTGTCCAATTTGCAGAGTCTTAGTTATTTTGCTTTGTCAGAGGAATCATCAATAGGTGGGCTGAAACAAATGTTAAAGATGGGCAGTGACATGCTGCAAGCACCCTCCAACAGGTGGTCTCAGTACCTGTTCCCTTTTCCCCTGGGGATTCACGTGACCTACAAATCAGTGGCCAGAGCCTCTGCCAACCATTTTCCACACTGCTGGCATGAAGCCCAGCCTGGGCTCTGCTCAGGAAGCTGTAAAGTGGCTCTGAATAGCTGCTGTGAAGCTGTCCCTGTGCTGCTCCTGTCACAAAGAGTTTTCAGTGCCCGCCTCACTAATGGATGGGTTTCTCCTACACAGAGTGCCAAACAATGCAGTGATACATTCGGGTTTTATTAGCGTGAGTTTAGCGTGGCTGCATTATTCTTAATGGAAACAGCACAAGAGCACTGCACTGTTCATCCCAAATACGAGACCATAAATCCTGTGAGCCACGCAGCACCGTCAAATGGTGTGTTTTCACCACTTATCTAGCAGGAAAGCTATTTGTAGTCCCTCTGTATGTAAACCCAAGCTGTCTTAATATTGCAAGCCCAAACTGTGTTGGAGGAGGTAATAGCAACAAAAAAATAGCAACCAGTACATTTTAGAAAACTCAGTCGTAACTCTAGGATACCAGGGCTCAGCCCCTGCTGCCAAGTGAGAGGGGAGCAAGTGCTGTGGATGGGTGCTCTACTGAGGGGCTCAGCCCTTGCCCATCTCTGGGCTATGAGAGTGGAGTGCTGCTTTTACTTCAGGACTGAACACGGATCTGCTCTGCTGAGGAGTGTATGTTTGTGTGGGACACGGGGAGACTTTGTGCAGCTGCTGGCTTGGTTTTCTTTTACAGAGAGCAGCTGTGGTATCAGGGTGTGTGAAGTATGCCCGGTGGAGGTACATTAATGGCCTGAGTGTGGGTAAGCTGGTCAAGAATTCCAGACAATTGTAATTTACTGTGATGATGACACATCACCTGCCTAACATAAATCAGGATTTTAGGTGTCAGGAAGCGGTTCAAACTATATGCTGATTTGCTGTTATGCGTTCCTTGGGAGACTGTCCCGGAGGGAGTCAGCCTCGGCTCACAATGAGAGCAAGCAGTGGCTTGGGAGGAGCTAGGCTGAAACCACTGCCTCCCTTCATGTAGGCACTGTGTGACTGTGAGAGAAATGAAGCTGACTTTTGTGTGTTTCTGCATTCAACCCAGTGACCCAGAAATGAAGGGCTACAGAAATTTTTACCAGCCTTTTCAACTACTGCCTTTTGCAAAACTCTTGTCACCCTGCTTCCATCAGCCTTCACCAAGCCTGGAAGCTGGGCAGCAGCAGCCCCAGCACATGTGGCCTAAGCACTGTTTTTTTGATGCTGCACAGCAATCATTGAGGGAAATGTTCACTAGAAGATTCATGTACATTCTAGATGTGAGTATTATTAGTTGACCCAGATGCAATGGCTTGAGGAAATTATTGAGCAGGTTCTTGTTACTTTTCCAGGAAATATTGCCTGAACTTGTGGAGACACGTCCCCTTCTCTCTTCCTCCTTTCTCTCCTGCATCCATACCCTCTCCGGTATGGCCATTAAAGCAATTCACCCTGGGCTGAGAGAGGAATCTCTGATTTCCTAAGTCTCACCTCTGAAGCAAGCTCTCTGCACTCCTCCAGCTACTTTGTTCACTGTTGGTATTAGCACTGGAAATGCTGACAGCAGCTGCTAAAGGTTAAATGTGTTTGTAGAAAATCAACAGTGTGGTGCCCCGTTCTCCCTCTCCCATCAACTTCTCAGGGGGAAAATGGCCCCTGGATACATGAAGAATATAAGTTCACATTTCTCCATCTCAGAACACATGCATTTATGCAAGAGGCTTAAAGGATATCTTTTATGATCCTCGTACAGCGACGCTTCTCTTAATTCAGTGCTTGGAAGAGTGACAGAGGCTTCTGGAAGTGTTGGTTATTATGCAGGGCATGTGTTTTAAAACGTTAAGTACCTTGATTGTCTCTCACATAGCTAGTGCTGTCAGCAGTTTGCACAGTGCTTTTAAGTGCCTTTTTCCTCCCTGACACACCTGTGTTAAGTTCAGAACCGATTCTGCTTCTGAAGCAATTTATTAAACGTGCTCAGTGCACCGCTTCTGTGAAGAGGTCAATTTGTTCTTTCTGCCTAGAGATGCAAAACTCTGGGCTTCAGTTGGTAAATGCAAGTATCAGGTGAATTTCTAGCTGTTTAACTTAAGCTTTCCTTCAATCTACTGTCTCTAATGATCCCTTCCTTTAACACAGGAATTTATTATTCACGAAATGTGGAAACATGCTACTGTACATGTCTAGGGCAGGTGCAGTTGGGTAGCCTGACACGCACACACTCTGCTCTTCACCCTCTTCTGGAGGACACATTTTCCAGATGACTGAAAACATCTATTTCTTTAATGAGTAGACCTGAGACAGCGAATCCTGAAGTAAATGGGACCATTTCTACTGGAATATCAAATGTATTAATTAAACTGTCATCTCAGTACAAGTATGGACATACAAAGTTGATATTTCCCCTGAACAGTGAATATTTTGGTAAAATTTTGATATTACTTATTACAGAAGTTACAGCTTTTTGGCAAGATTTTTATTTAATGTGATTTAATATTGTTTTCTGGACTGTATTTTGCATACAATGTGGTTTCTTTCAAAGTTTTTTTTTGTGGGGAGAGGGTTCTGTTCTTTTTTCTTATTTTCTTTTTTAATTTTTTTTTTTTTGGACAAAGTCAGACTGTGAATTTAAGAAGCAAAACTGATTACAAAAAGTACCTGGAGAGCATAAGTCAGTGGGAACTTGAGAAGTAATAGACTCTCAGAGCTAGTGATAGAGTAGTATTTTCCTTCTTTCTTTTATCATAGAAAGGGTCTGTAGAAATATGTACTTGAATCACTACAAATGTCCAGTTCTCAAGGATTCTGACCAACTTGTTATTCCTAGTTTTGATTTAAATGAAATATTTTCAGCATGTGGTTCATTTCCAAACAAATCAAACCAAAAAAATCCTGAACCGTAAGTGATGCTTCACATTTCCTGTTGGAAAAGATTTCAGAAGCTCATAAAATGTGTCCAGCCTTTACAATATATCACGTCATATTAATTTATGGTAGTCAATGAACAGTCAGAGATGATGGAGGAGAGAGATGGAGAGCCTATAATATTTACTTTTTTTCAGAACTGTATATCATACGGCTTTCTTTTTTTTTTTCCTTTATACACAACTCAGGCACAGCATCTCTTCTTCCTTGCTTCAGGAAAAAAAGAAAAAAAAAGAAAAAAGAGAAAAAAAAATCTACATATTTGTATTATATTATGTTCTCCAAGCAGCAAAGTCCCTCTGCCAGCTATCTGTGGGTGTGCAGCCCTTCCTCAGGAACATGCTGTATCTTCTGAGTTCCTGTGTTTGTGATAGCACAGTGCTTTTGCTCTGCAGAACCATGAATGGGGCCATTATGAAGTGCCGCCAGATAATTAAGATTCTGAGAGGGGTAGGCTGCTAAAAGCGTGTTTAGTGAGGAAATTACAAGGCCAATAAAAAAATGTCTTTGCGAGTTCCAATTGTATTCTTTTCTTCTGTTGGTCTAATTTTTCAAGGTCTGGCTGGATCATGATGAGGTTTTCTTTCATCCTTTTTTTTTCTCTCTACAAGGGGGCTGAGGCTGGAATCTAAGTCCGAGTTAATGAAGCAGCCTCAAAGTTGAAGAGGAAGAGAATAAACCACAGCTCTGAGGCACAGACCATCGGGGATTCCTCTTTCAAACCCTGCCTTTGCCATTCACTGGAGTTACTTGTTTTGGGAACAAGATAAGAATTCACAATATCTGATTTGTAGAAATAACCTGGAGGAAGGAAAAACAGAAATACTAATTTCAGATATAATTTTCATCTCTCAGTTTCCTAAAAAGTCTTTCTCACCTCTGATAGCATTAGAAAAATACAAAGTACAGATTTTGGGGAAGTTGTGTACTGACTGACAAATGCATCTCCAAATAGCCCACAGTTCAGCACTTCTTTTTCTGTCAATACTCCGTGACCAGGAAAGGTTTGGAGCATAATTCTCTCCCAGTAATCCATCTTCTCCCTTTCTCTCACTCTCTTTTTTTTTTTTTGAGTAAGAAACAGACCTGGAAATTCATCGCTGATTTCCCAAGAGTGTTATTCATGCCAGTTTATTTATGTATTTATTATTCAAGTGCAAACTTATTGCAGTTCCTTGTGGTAAACTGCAAATCAAACTGATAGAGGCAGAGGGCTGGCTGTCACACCAAGTGCTGTAGAGCTGAGTGCCGATGCTATGGCTGCTATTGCCCCTAAGTGATGAGGTGTGAGGAACAATTCAGCCTCCTTGGTGCTTAGGTCTGCCCAGACCTTGGCAAGAGCTGGAAGAAAACAGTAGCCAGCATCCTTAAATTAGGCAAAGTCCCTGCTATAAATGCATACCCATGGCAGCAGAGCAGCTCTGACTATTGCCTGCACAGGTGTCATCTTCTTTCTTCAGTGCTGGTAACATATAATTGGCAGACAGTGGTCAGGCTGACTCCTTCACACACTCAAAACTAGGCTTACACTTGGATTGAATAAAAGTCAGAGTGGTGTGTGTGTGAGAAGGGCCACTATTCCATTCATCTGTTGCATTCCGCTGGGGGCAGTGGTGCAGCCAGCAGTTTTGGTGCATCCCTCTACAACCAAGAAGGAGCAGAAGGCAGCTCCAGACAGCCTTAGAAGGTTTGCAGGTGGATATGTGTCCAGCAGAAGCCAGTGAGAGAGAAAACCACATCTTCCAAAACCAGACACAGAGTGGATATTGCTCATGGTGGCACTCTCTGAAAATAAGACATCATTGCCCCATCAAAGATTTAGATGCACATGCTGCCTGTAGCCGCACACATTTTGTGATTACACACATTTTGTGTTGATTACAATTCTTATTAGGATTACCTTTCAATAATTTTCTCCAGAATCTTGTTCTGCATGCGTTCACAAGTATTTCTCTTCAGTAGGAAATTTATTATAACTGTGTTTTAGCATGTGAGCATAATAGTTTATTGTGTTAAAATGTTGGAACAGCAACTAGGAGAAATCTTTATTAAGGCTGATAAGAAAGGGGCAACTTCAACTTGGAATGTGGTCAATTGCAAAAATAAAAGATGTCTCTAATGTAGCACTTGTTTCTAGGCTTCCTTCTTCCTATTCCTGACTTTTTCATGAGCATTTCTCATAATTTATTCACATCCATGTACATAGTCCTTTGTTACTGTTTAAAAAACCTACACAAAGGCGGTTCATTGATTACACAGAGGAAAAAGCGAAATTCCTGTCAAATGCTTAAAGAAATCAGATTAAAAGAGTTGTCATTTTAGTTTATTGACTTAGTATTGTTCCCTTTCATAACAAAGGATAAAAATGTGATTTTGAAATGGTTGTGTTCCTTTGCGTGGTATATTGATTTCCATATAGATATGCTGATTTACACTAGCAGAAATCCTAATTGCTTATTCGAATGCCATCTTGCTATGTCATCTTGGTAGAGACACAATGTTCCTGTATTTTTCGTGTGACCTTGTCTCATCTGCAAAGCTCAAATTTCATTGCCACTCTGGGAAAGGTTACTGGTGAGAAATGCTTGAGCCTTAAATGGATTCTTAAATTTGAATAGAACCCGTACTTTTTTGTATTGAAAACCAAGCTTAGGTCCAAATACATCTGAAACCTGAGAAGATTCAAACTTGGATCTAGACTGAATTGTGCAACTTACGTCTCTTTCAAATACATAGATAATTCTGTGTGCAAAGAGTGTAAATCCACATGTACATGTGTGTGCACACATATAGATGCAACATATGTATGTTGATACATAACCACACAAATGTACATATCTTGCTTCAGTGTCATACTTGGTAATAAGTGACTTATATATCTTTGACCAGAATTCCGTCAGTGTTTACTCTGCTTCCTCAAAGAGAATTCAAATTTTAGAAGTTTTAAAATAATTTCTTGAGTAGCTGAAATAATTACCAATGGGAAAAAAAACCAAACCAAACCGAAGCAAAGGAATCAATTTCAGTTTTTGGAAAATTTGTCTCATTGCATATGAATTAGATTTTACACATAAACATAAGTAGGGTATTTTAAAATGTGTATTAGTTCCTTATCATTGTTCTCTACTGAGGTCAATATCGATTTCAGTTGAGTAGGACCGTAATAAGAAGAAAACCCTCTTTATGTGGCTAATGCAAGGCAAATTTTGGAAGTGTGAAGTAGTGATTGGCAGGAGGAAGGAAAGGATGTTGTGTGGGATGGATGGCAAACCACGAATCAAAATGTGGAAATGGAGTAGACATGGAAACATTCTGGTTGTTTTGGAGAAAATCACTGTCTGACTTCTGGTTCTGCAGAAACAAAGACAGGGTGGCCTGGATTTGAATTCTTTTTTACCAGAAAATCCAGTCTTCAGGATAGTTTTCATAACCCATTCCAGCTTTGGCTCATGTCTGTTCTGAATAAGCAGTTAAACAGTTTGGGTATTTTTCAGTTCCCTGTGGGCTGGCAGAGAAAAAATATGCAGCACAAAGGGATGAAGGAGATTACTTGTTTAACTTTTGCTGGCCTGTATGGATACAGCATTCAGCCACCCTCATTCCCAGTACTGACTGGTGTTCCAGGCAGAAGCTGCTGGTCTCACAGACAGGAGCTGTTCGGTGCTCAGTGCTTCAAACATCTATTTATAGAGGTTTTACATAACTTAGGAGCATAATAGAGCTGTTTGCTAAAAACCCGGGGCGCTCTGAACCTGGTGCTGGTTCCAGCTTGGTGGGAGTGGCTCCAGTGGACACAGGAAAAACAGAGAAAGCAGCCAAGTGTTATATGCCTCCCCAAACCCTTGTTTATAAGCTGATGCTAAACCTCTGCTGTACTGCAGACTCTTCCTCTGAGAGTATCCAAATGTGTTGTTAGCACACCAAATCACAGGAGCCAAATTTCATCAGCAGGTTTGTGGCTGAAGCAGTTTTTTATGTGTGTAATTTTTTCTATATGGATGTGACTTTAGATTAGCAATTAAAAGGGAGAAAATCAAACTTTGGCTTAATAATGTCTCTCACCTCTGGACATACATAAGTTTAAGAAAAAACTGATTGAGCTGTTGAGGAAGTGCAAGGCTGGTGTTCATCAGTTTACAGAGACAGATACTTGGTTAATGCCAGCATTCCAAAGACCTGGACAAGACTGCAGCCCTTTGGTGTAAAGTGCCCTGCAAATGCAAGGTATGAGACTGCTTCTGTCTCCAGGAATTTGCCTTCTCTGCTCATAACCTGCAAGGAGGGAGGATATCCTGCCTGAGGCATTGCAAGGGGCTAACTGGAAAGCAGAAAGCAGAACTCAGTTCTCCAGCCCAGTAATTTGCATGATGAGCTTCACTCTGGACTGGTTACTGTTTTCCCACAGCAGTGCTCTGCTGCACTAATTGGGATTAAGTCCCCATTGCACTTGATGCTTCCTGAGCACAGAGGAGGAAGCAAACTCTGTCATGAAAAGCTCGACAGTGGTAGCTGCTTAATTGATGGGGTTATTTTAAATCCAGTCAGTTAAATTGCTACAGTCACCCTTTATTATAGCCGAGGCAATTTTATTTCAAGTTACCTTTAATCAATTAGGAATTGATTTTAGCTAAGTCAGTATAAGAACATCTGATCTGGGTTAACAAAATTGGTTTTAGAGAAGTGAAACGGGTGCAGATTCAGCATGAGCCCAAAGAAGGCTTGCTTTCTGTGTTTGCTTGTTAATGATCAGGTAGAGGATATCCTAGTAAAACCCCAGATCCTGCACAGCCTCAGCAGATCCTATCTCAATCTTAAGCCCTGGCAAAATAAAATATACAGAAAGGCAGATAATGATGGTTGCCTGAATGAAGGACTCTCTCCTCAGCAACTTGTACACGTGCAGAAGCACATCCTCGTCCTGACTGCACTGGTCAGTGGAGGAGCTTTGGGAGCAGCAAGCGAGATGAAAGTTAAGAACTTGCTAACTCTGCCTGACCAGGCTGCAGCCCCCCAGGCCACTGAGGCAGCAAACCATCTTGGTCTTCCACAATGTGCTTTTAATGCACTTGTTTTCTGCCAGTTTAGTGTTTTGAAGAGGTTTGCAAAGATGGCTGAGCTGAAGGTATGGCAAAGAGAGTGGCTGGGAGCAGGTGGAGGTAGGAAGAGGAAGCAGTAGCTCTGCTTCTTGGCAGAGGTGTGGCACTATACGATGAAAATAGAAATCCCAGGAGAACTGAGAATTACCAATGGAGAATTTTGAGATGTGACAATTTCTAATGACGTCTTGCCTTCAGGGCTATGAAACATTTGCAAGGTTTTACAACCCTTTTGATGCTTTTTTCTCCAAATGATTATTATGATATTTTTACCATACTGTAAATCGATACTATGTTTAAAAAACCCTATCTTGTTCTCTTCAGTTTGCTGTTGTTTTTATCATGACTATTAGGAGTTCTCATATAGGAACTCTTTATCACTGACAGTTGGAATCTTTAATTTCTGTTCTTATAAATGGTAAGAATTAAGCTACTGCAGTCAAAGACCCACTATTTCTGGTACTATCAGAAGAAAAAAGCAGTATTTCTGCCCGGGATTTGTTTACTTTGTGCCAGAGCAGCTCCTGTGCTTGACTTCTTCTGTAGGTACAAGTAGTGTTAATGAGGTGTTAATGTGTATGTAGGCGATGAAGACATAGATTTGCCTTTGATCAGACTGTGTTATTTCCTTTTTTTCTTCTGTTTTTTTTTCCCTAACCTCGAAAAGCTGTTTGCACCATGAAAGCCTTTTGACTTAACAGAAATTTCTCCAGGAGCTGAAAGAACTTCTGAAAACAATGTCTAGTGAAACTCTCACTGACTGTAGTGGGGTCAGTATTGTTCCTTTGATTACAATTGTTTGAAGAGCAAAAACATACTCCCAAGGGTTTGCCTACATGCAGTGTTTGTACTGCTTTAAATATAGGCTTGAAATTAGTGTATTGAAAGCAGTATATAAACCCTAGTACAATGCAGTTGTGCTATTATCAGGAAGTTATGCTGATCTTGCTTGATCCCACAAATGCAGAGCAAATCACAGTGTCTCCCTATCTGTATTAGTATCATATGTTTTTTTTTTTTAAATGCACCCCTAAGGGGCTAACTTGGCATAGAGACTGGGTGTGTTAGTTTCTTGGTTTATAATTATTAACACACACGAGAAAATGAAAACAAGGCATTTAAAGTGAGAAAGATCCAGAAAGCAGAAATATTATGCTTTCATCTTATTGATGTGGGCTTCCTTATCCTGTCGCCTTTGTTATCTCTCTTATTCACTCCTGCTGACCTAAAGCAGCATCACCTCCTGTTTATCCGAGTCTCATGAAAAAAACAATTGATTGGGGGGTGTGTGTGTGGCTTTCATAAAGCAAACACATATAAAGTGAAGTTGAAAAGGTGTCCAGTTCAACGCTCACTTCTCGTTCCCCAGACTCTCTAGGCATCCTCTTGGGACTCTGATGCCTGGCACAATCCTATTTTCAAGTGGAAGACTGCGTGGGTTTCTGCATATGTCTCTCTTGGGGCATCCTGTTTGCTGCAGTCATGCCTTACAAGTGGCCAAGAACAGACTCTACTGTCCCAGGTGCTGCACAGTCAAGCCAGCAGACAGGTCCTGCCCTCTGCACAGCAGCCTGAGCCGTGGTGTTGGCCTGGCCACACACGGCAGAAGGGAGACGTAGAGCTCACAGTGGGAGACAACGGCCCGGTTGCAGCAGCCAATGTGCTGGCACTGAGGCTGATGGAGGGCTGAACACAGGAGATTTCCCAAGAAGTGAAGCTGAAATGGAAGAGGAGGGAAAGTGAAGTGAGAAAGAAGTATGCTCCAAGAAAACTGTGATGCAGGCTGAAGGAAGCAGCCCACTAGCACAAATTGACAACACAGTCAAAACTGCATAAAAAGCTCCAGGAGCAGCTGGAGGCTCCCAGTGATGATGGCTCTGTAGCTTTCCCTCCTGGCTCTCTACCTTTCCCTCCTGGCTGGGGTCTCATTCTCAATTCAGTTTTCTCCCACAGGCCACATGGCAGGAAGAGGAATCAGGCTTGAAACAAGGAAAATTGATTTAAATCAGCCAAACTGGGCTCCTGTTCAAAATCCTGCTTTAGAGGATGTCTGTCTCTCCCTTGTAACTACAGAAAAACCTGGTTTGATTATCCTTGCCAGACTTCAGTCAACCTTTGGAAGTGCTTCTCTGTCTCCTTTCTCCTAACTCACCCGAGAATGAGGTAGGAAGGTAGGAGAGGTGGCTCATTGCATAAAGCTATGTCCAAGGGTTGTAAAGATGTAGAGCAGCTGGAGGACTGGGTCCCAGCCCCCTGGGTCCAGAGGTTTCTGCCTCATCTGCCTGTGATGGCTCCAGTTCTGCCTGTTTGTGTTTGGAAGAATACACCAACTCCTCAAATAGGAGAGGGGAAGTGTAAATATACTAGCAAAGAAGAGGCATAGCAAACTACGCACAACTCTGTGTATAAGTCTTATTTATAAAGTTTCTTACCTGAACCTAAGCAAGCCTGTTGCAGCAGAGGTAAAACATGTGGCCCTGGCAGCATTTGCTGTTTCATACATGAGCAATGGCTTCTACTTCTTCCTCCCCCACCCCAGTTTATGTTTTGCTTTCCCAGTTGGAGTTTAATGTGCTTTGCAGTTTCCCCTATTTTTCTTTTCAAGTGCGTTTTGATTTTTTTGTATTGAAGTCTCTGCTGACAAAAGGTGCCAGCCCATTTAACAGCTGCTGGGAGACAAGTGCTCAGTGGATACAGACAGCATGGCAGTATCGGAGGCCAGACTAGACATCCTTTGGGCAGGCAAGCACCATGTGTCCTTGGCCTGTGTGTCCATTTACCCCTTCAGCTGGGCTGCTTAGAGCACATTGTGGACGATGCTGGTTTTGGGAATGGGAGCTCAGTGCTTTGGATGTGAAAGTATGCTGTATGTTTTCACACCTGAAAGCTCTGCAAGGAGAGATCTGAGATCTTTGCTTTTGTGCGCATACGTTGAACTTTCTTTGACTGGCTTCAGACTATTTTTTTTTATCGCATATGGTGATTGCTTCCAATGTGTGCTTGTAGAAACTGGAGACATTTACATTCCTAGTTTAGGGAAGACTTGACTGATATTTGATTAGAGTTGGTTTGTTATTTCTAGTTCTGGCTTATTGCAACCACAGTGCCTACTGCTGTATCTCTATTGATTGCAGACAGACATCCTCTGAGGGATAGCTCTGTCTTCCCTTTCATTTAAAAAGGAGGAAAAAAGGCATGTCTCCAGCCCTACTTGTTGTGAAGACAGACACAAATACATAATGCAGACTGTTTGATGAGACTGAAAGTGTGTCACTTCTATAAAGTCATCATTTATTCACCCTGACTTCTCTGTCCTTCTCTGAGCTACTGTCCCGGTTTGAGACAAATTCGGAGGAACGTCCGAGTTTGAACATACTCTCTTATAAGGCAGGTTACAGCCACCCCTCCCCCACCAGGTTCGGGAAAGAAATATTCCTCAGAGGAAAGTGAAAGGGGAAAAAAACCTATTTATTTAACAAACACATGGGAACAGAATAATAATGGTAAATAATAAAACCTCTTGCTGTGGAGAGAAACCTGTGAAGATTTTAGAGTCCTTCTGTGGGTGTGGTCTCTCTCTCTCCTCTTCGGAGCTGGGTTGGTGTGGGCCCACCCCCAGAGCCTCGGTGGAAAATTCTCCCAGTGTATTCTGATGTTGCTGAAACAGTCCAGAAGAGAAGAAGAGAAAAACCGAAGTCCCAGGAGAAAAAAGTTTAACTCTCCGTCTCTCTCCGGAGAAACAGAGATGAAAGCTGGCTGAAAAGCAAGAGGAGTGCTTCCTCTGCTCTTCTCGCCACAGCAGGAGAACACAGAGGAGTAGTGACCTTGGAGCACAAAACTGTTTTGAAAAGTTCATCTGGCTTTTTTTTTCTTTCTCTCGCACCCAGTTTTAAAGGCACAGAAAGGCACAGGATTCATATCTGGGCACAGAGCAGCGATACAGGATACAACATCATAAAGTCAACCCGAGACAGCTACCCACAACCCAGCGTGCAGAACTGTGCTGTGAAGGCTGCAGAAAATAAGTACCTGCAATTTTTTGGGTTAAACTAGCAAGCAAGTGCTGAAGTGAAACTGTGAAGGACACACAATCCGAACTCAAAACTCTGCCAACTCTAAAGCAAAATTGCAACTGACACCCCCTACTCCCACTCCTTTATTTCTGTCCAGCCAGGCAAACTCCATTTGAGCCCTGGGTTTAGCAGGTTTGGGATAGTTTCCCTGAGCCTTGTTCAAAGAAGAAACAAGGAAATATGTTTTATATTTGCATCTCTAGACCACTGGAGTCCCAGGAAGTTTCTCTGGCAGCCCAGATGTTGTTCCTAGTGGAGAAAGGCCCTGACCATGTCCCATTGTCTGAGTAGTGCAGGGGCAAAGGACAAGTATGATTATCTGCTGGCACTAAAGATCTTGCTTCTGTCATTATATAAACTCAATCAAAGAGCCTGCTTCAGTTCTTCAGCACTGCATTCTCTTGCCTGACATACCTGGGCTGCTGCTCTGACTTTCCTTTAGGATACTGCAGGGTTTGACTGCTCTGAAAATGAAGGCAGCTTGTACAGGTAAAAGTGGGCCAGAGTAAAATCCTCGAGCGTGGGTAGCAGCAGCAGTGCAGCTCCTGTAGGACACTTGGCACAGGTGAGTAGCTCAGGAGTTTACCTCTGGCCTCTCTGTTGCACATTCCCTAAGCGTTTGTGGGGGTCTCTGATCTATTGCCCCATGCCTCCTCATTTAAAGCCAGCACGTCCAAGTTCTCAAAATCTTTGAGAATTCCCACAAATGCAGGTCTCTGTCTCATAGGATGAGAAGACAGTGAATCTTCACCTTTTTTTACCTCTTTCCTACAGTTCCTAGAAGTGAAAATGAGGCTAGGAGAAATGGCAAACATCATGTCCAAGCCTTAAAAATTTGTGGTTGCTGCAGTAAAAATCTTCTAAAGCAACATGCTTGCTCTATTTCATTTAATGTATTGATCTGATGGCCTGTGCTCCTGTGAAGCCACTGCCTCTCTCGCTCATTTAGCTTTACTTCCTTCCTCTAAGCCCCAGAATTCAGAACTTTCTCATCAAACTGCTTGTCTGTTGGAGGGAGATTTCTGCTCATTCCTGCCAAATGAGAGAAAATCAAAGTCCGTGCTGAGCAGCAGTAAAAGAGCAGTGTTGCTGCCTGGAATTGCATCAGGAGCTCCTTCCTTATTAGATCGTCTAAGTGCTACAGCAGTGAAACAAGTAGCTGAGCCTGTTCAAAAGCCTATGAATTCTTTCTTGCATTAAGTTAATTAGTGAGAAATGAAACAAGAAGCTAGTGCATGAAAGAAAAGGATTAGGTATCTTGTATCTTAGTAGCTCAGTGGAACTCCAAGGAAAAGGGATTCGACTTGTCACTGATAAGAAATAAGTGTTTTATCCCTGTTTCAATTTTGAGAAAAATTCAGTGTGTTTTACCTGCTGATGGACAGAGAACATTCAGCTGCTGAGACAAACATGATAACAGATAATCCAGGGAAATTTGTGTGACCAGTTAGTGCTCGAGCACAGTCCTGTCTGAACTACTTCCTACTGGCTGAGAAGCACCATCTAATTCCCTTCTGCCCTCACGCTAACTGGCTGATACAGGGAGTAGGAAACTCAGAAATGAACACACTCACTCCTCCCCAGCACTTAGCAGCACCAGGAAAATAAGGCAAACAGATGGGAGTCAATGTATCATCCAAATGAAATCCCACCCTTCATGAAAATGTGCCAGCTGAAGAGGAGACAGGATCCTTATCGGTCTCCTTTGTCATAGATAGCAAATGTGATTTTTTCAGCTCAAAGATAGCAGTGAGTGCTTTGCTTTTTTCCTCCTTTGGGTGCCTGTCATCTTGACCAGGTGGTCTTTGAAGCTTGGAACATGCAGAAGCATGAGACTTTCCAGAGAAAGCTCCAGATGCCCTTGGCAAACTTGTTTCTCCTAAATCCTGCTTTCCTGCTGTGTCTGTGGCTGGGGCTGAAATTTTCACAGAAAAACTAGCAGGGTAGTTAAAAAAAAATAACAGGCTCTTGAGCTGTATTTTGTGTGGACAAGATGTATTTCCATCTGGAGTTGGGGTGGCAGCTTTTCCTTGCCTTGCTGACAGACGTCATGTTGTCATGAACAAAACTTGCTTTTAATGGGTATTGGGATCTCTTTCCCGTTCATGTGTTTCAGTTGTGACATTTGGAAATATTACTCAGGAAATCTCTCGCCATCTGGGCCTCCAGCAGCCTCAGCACCTGCACCACTGACGCACCCTTGTCTCTCTCAACAGTAAGCCCATCTCTTCCCCTGCAGCTGTCCCCTTCAGACTCTCTGCCTCCGTCTGTCAGCAGCTTCACCAACAGAAACCAGCTTACGGATCCTGGCCAGTCCTTTTTCCAGCCTATAAGTGTGACAGGAGACTTCTCTATTTGCTCAGTTTCCATTACTTGGCATGAAGTGAGGAACGTTCCTGCAACATTTGAGGAAGTACAGATTTACCTGGAAGTCTCCCCACTTGCTCATAGGGAGCAAGACATCACTTATCTTCAAAACTCACAAGACAAGTACTTCTTCAGTCTCAGCTTTGAAGGGGGCGGCTTAGGGCTGCCTCTTTCCTTTCTCAGCTACAGTGCAGCCTCACTATGCCCATACAAAGGCTCTTACCCTCAGCTCCAGGATCACCTCTGCTTTGCTGTGCACCTCCATCAGCAGCAAGCAGCCTGTTGAACAACCCTCGTCCTCCGCTTCATCCTCTGCAAGGTCAGGTGAGGGTGGCTAGCAGGAAGCTCTTCTGCCACCTCTGAAAGAGCATTGCTGATCTTTTCTCAGGGATGATGGTGGAGCTGAGGTAACCCCACGAGGTACAACTGCACACTCATGCGCTACTGCTAACCTGAACAGCCTGCTAGGGCCTTCACTCACTGTGGTAGCTTCCTGGTCTAGTTACGCTCTGAAGGGCTTGTTATCTGCTCCAAAATCAAGCTGCGGACTGGCAGGAAGTCTTTACTAGCTGTGCTCCTTCCTAGATCTTCAGGCAGGTCCCAAGCAGGGTAAGCTAACAGACTGAAAGTGAGTAGGTGGGTATATGCAATTTTAAGTTTTATACATACTTATAGTTATATGCACTATACTTTATATCTATCTATATATATGTATATAGTTACATACATACATATATAAAATATTTATGTGTAGTTACTGAGGAGAAATGTGAGCGTATCACTCAGAAACCATCCAAATTATAACAGCACAGTAGAAAGCTGGATCAGCTCTACTGAAGCCAGTGGAACAATGGATCAGATTAATGTGCCATTTTACTTGGGTAAAGAAGGATATTTACATGATGTACAGTGTTTCAAAATGGTCAAGGGTGCTTTTAAGTCTGTGCAACATTGTTCTTTAAATATATGTGTAAAATTTCCCATTCTAGCTGGTAAGACAGTTGCTAGAGAGTTTACTAGCATGAGTGGTCTTTTCCAAATTAGTTTTACACTTTAATTAGAGTAAGTACTGTACTGCTAGAAGACAGAGAGAATATGGAAAGAGCATTAAGTTCATTCCAGTTCTAGGTTTCTCAGGTAGGTATCATATGTTGAAAGGGTGGACATACTATGGGAGTCCTAAGTACTGCTAGCAATTCCATCTAGCTAGTGAGTTTATGTAAAATCATTGACCTTGATCTGAGGATAGACCTCTTTAACACAATCAATACAGGTGCAATCAGATAAGAACATTCTACTGTTTTATTAAAGTGCATCTAATTCAAAACTCAATAACTCTCACAAATCCTTAATCAGAGAAGACATCCTGGGAGGTATTTAGGTGAGTGATCTTATAACTCTTGCTCTCTCCTTGTTAGGATGGCATTTTACAAATAGAAAAATAGTCTGTTTCCTCCTTCCCCTCCCTGCCATAATTCTTTCACTATACAGCTGTGTTGATTATCATGCATTTATCAAGTATTTTTTGCCTTCATTTATTTAGAGAGACTGAGTTAAGTGACAGCTTCTGTTTACTCTGTCCCCCTGCATCACTGTGGCCAAGCATACAAATGCAAATATGGCTTGTTTGCTGGCACGCTGGGTCCTGTGTTCTAGTCCTTGGCTTAGATGTGTTACGCTATAGGAGGTGTCGTGCTAATGCATGCTCTCTAGCTCGGGGTGGCTGGGGATAATGAAAGAAAACAGTCCATGTGCAGCATTATGTGATAGTTTAAGCAGAATGAAAGCCAAAGGCAATGACTGTATTTTTAGAAATTATTTTAGATCAAAATGATGCATATCAAATAAGACAAAATAACCACATGGTAAAGAGCTCTGAGAGCACTGCTTACAGTGAGGTAATTATTATTCTTTCCAGGTGATCCTCAGCATGTTCCTTGATAATGCAAAACAAATTGTAATTTGGAGCAATTGAGCTGAAGGCAGATTTCTTTTTAGTCATTTAAGTTCATATATGGCAGACTGAGGGGATCAGGTCTTTAGTGTAAGTGTGAATGGCTACACATGCTTAACTAGACCCCTGATTCCCTGCATTACACAAAATAGAACTTAGCCAGTCCATACAATAAAATACGAAAAAAAAATCAAATTGGTTTGTAACTATGTACAGCACAGAGAGGCTCAAGAGACTGCAGCACTGCAACAGTGTCCTTAACATATGTGTCCAGTGAAAAGAGAAGATGTCTGGATTGCGGGTCCTCACAGTCAGGAGTCTTCTGGATGTGATTCTGATCCCTTTACTCCCTCAGACTTGATCCTAGTTATTTGGAACTTTTATAATTTTTATATTATGAAAAATTACTGTGCAGACATTTTGGTTCTTCCTCAGCCATCCTCCTCACTCTGTGTCTACGTCAGTTGTTTTAATCAAAATAATGCCTACAAAGGACACAACTAACAAGTTCCAATTCTCACATGCACAAACTCACCAACATCTGTGCTTTCCAGGGGCAGAATTCTGTGTCTCCTATTCCAGGTGGGCCAAAGTAGTATCTCCCATGGTAGAAACAGGATTTGAAAGGTGATGGACTGAGCTAGTTGATTGTGTTCTTCTCAAGTTCTGCTGTCTGGGAAAAACTCAGCTATCATCTTTCTCTACTAGGGAATGTGGCCTGGGCCATCTTCTTCTGTTCTAAGGAGATAGACTGAGGGCAAGAGTGGTGAAAAACAGAGAGCCAGGTAACCTTCCCGAAACTGGTTTGGTGATGCAACTATAGCTGAGAGCAGCAGAAGGAGAGAGTGGATGATTCCTGCCCAGCCAACACAGTAGCAGTTGCCATCATAGACATTCTGGCCTTCCCTTCTGTTCACATCAAGAGCATGAATTTCCTGGGCGTAGGCAAAGCAGGGCTCACAGTTACTTTGCTGTTTCTGGCTGCCTATTAATTTAGATGGCTTTCTGCTTGGCTTGTGCTTCATCCCTACATTCTCCATTGTTCTTCATGTCCAGAAGTGTGCTTGCTCCATGCAGTGATGATAATTCAGTGATTCCTGAGGCATTGCAATACCTCTCAGATACAGCATGATGCTGCGTTGGCTTAGCTTGGGTCCCAAGGTCACTGAAGCATTAGCACTGCACAGTGCAAGATCTAGTCACTTTGTCATTAGCATCATCTTCCCCAAAATGCTGAGGTGATTAATCTGAATTCACATGACAACTGGAATTAAAGTACTGATGAAAGTGCTACGTATTGTGTTGGGTTTTTTTTGTGTTTTATTTGTTTGTTTATTTGTTTTAAATTAATGAGCTTTTGATTAAGCTCAAATATCTCTTTAAAACACAATTTTGAAAGAAGATGTGATGAACAGCAGAATGGTTAAATGCAAAGGCATGCTAAGTATCTTGGCCTTTGCCACAAAAAGCATTGCTGTTTCAAGACATTACATAAAAGCTTCTGCAGCACTGCAGTCTCTCAGTAGTTACTCTAGCTAGCCTTTTCACTCTCCTTCTGCAAGGCAAAATAATATCCTCTTTTTATTTTTGTAATCAGAATTTATATCATATCATCTCTGAAAAGTATTTTTTGTATGTTTCAGCTTTGATAAATGCAGCCCCCATCACCAGTGGAACAGAAATAAAATTAAAAATTATCTCGGCACGCTTCTGTGTGCTGGGCCTGCAGTTCAAAAGCAGCCTCATTTTGGAGTGCTTGGGGAAGGGGAGAAGCTGGTGTATGGATGTACACAACACTTTAGATGAAGAGTTAAAAAGGAAAATGCTATTTCTTAATGCTAAAGGGAGAAACAACAGTGAAAGAAACTGAAAAACTGTCCAGATGCTGCATTATACGTGCAGTGATATGTAACTATTCTGTATTAATGAAATAAAGCCGTAGGCTCTGAGTAAGTTTGTGCTCTTTCCTGATGTGTTGGGCTCTGAAGGACTCCCACCACCAATGGAAAATAAGGGTGTAAAAGATCTAATTAAAAACGGGAGCTTGAGAAACACAAGACTTTAAACTCTTCTTCTACTTAATGGAATTTTCTGTGGTGTTAGGTAGTATTCCCCCATGACTCCGACATGAAAAACATTAGTGAATATTTGATTTTATTGTGGAACAAATTATAATGATATGATGGTAATAATGAGTCTTTGAGAGAAAAAAAAAGTGCTCAGAATGGTACAATCTCATTTAAAACGTGCATGTGTAAAATAGAGCAGTTACACAAAATGTTGTCTGCTACTTCACCAAAAGACTTATTTTATGAGCTGCATGCTCTTTCAGTGTAGTGCTCCACAAGTACCATTTGCCTATCTCAACCCCACTCTTACTGCAAACTCCTTTCTTTATACAATTTGGGCATTGGGAATGTATGAACTGTCAGGTTTCAGCTCCTACTCGGCAATCCAAGACTGCAAAGGTCAGGTATCAGTGGGCAGAAAATCCTCTCTGTCTTTCCAGCTGATTCCCAGACATTACGACATTAAAGACTGATCACTTCCAGTCAAAATTTGAACAGCCAAGCAACCATTTATGCTGTATTTTTTAAACTTATTAATTTAATTTCTACTTACTTTTATAAGAATGACTGAATTTCAGGCAAGAAAGTAAGGAAGACACATCAGAGATGAATGGACCTAGAAGGATTATTTTTAAAAATTATTTTTTTTAGGTTATCAATACACCCATTGCTGAAGTGGGTGCTGTCAAGAGAGATGTCTCCTGCTACCTTTTGCTTTTAATGTTGCACTGATTTTAGGAAAGTTGATGAGAAAACAGCTTCAGCTCGCTTGAGGATGAGAAGAAGAGTGACTGAGTTTCCAAACTCCAGCTCTGGCAAGGACACTCTCTATACCCTTGACCAAAAACCTCCCTTTGATTTCTTCCTTGGTAAAATGAAAATAACACTGTGCTTGCAAGATTTATTAACAGGAATATGTCAATGAAGATAGGAGGCACTTTGGTGCACACTGGGGTCAATAGGAAAATTTTCAGTCATTCCAGTAGGTCAGGTTATATTGTCAGTATGAGAAGTTGTAAAGTAAGTTTTCTTGTCCAAAGGAGACCGATGGATTACTTGGGACATTCTCTGGGAAGCAAGAAGTGGTTGTCCTGTCACATCATCTCAGTAGCGATGACTTTCAAGGTTTCATGGGAAGTTTCTCTAGAGGAATGTGCTGAATTTACGTACTGAATTTATATGCTCTATACATTGTTTTTACCTTGGAACTCTTTCTTCAGCAGACACTGCCTACTTGCCAGAATGTCTTGGCCCTTTTAGATGTCTGTAAGTATGACTTGAGAAAGGTGTGTGTGGCAGGGGTGGGGGGAGAGCTACTTTTTGCTCTCATAAATTCTTTGTCATAATTTCTCTATGATGGCCTTTATCAGAAAGTATCTCCAGAAAACTCCAAGGTGAATCTGGCTCAGCCTTTGCAAATTTCTGTGTGCATCTTCAGCATTACTGCTATTGTTCTTTTGCTGGTTATGAATGAAGATTCCCAGATTCTCTGAAGACCATAGCTCAAAAAAAAATTTTAAAAAAATTTCACTGAGTTTTTAATCAGCACAAGAGGATAATTTTGTTTTTCTGTCTTTTAAAATCAGAAGTATGTCTGTGTCTTCTATGGTTTGGGTCACATAGTTGAACGTGCATGTAGACATTGCAGCAGGGATACAATTTTCTTGCAGATGTTATTAAGGTGAATTTTACTTTATTTTGTGAGCCAGAGATTGTTCTCAATGTCACTAACTTAATGACAAATGAATGTGAATGATGAATGTCAAATGAAAGACCTTTTTGTTATAGCTGGCTTGGCTTATTTTTGTAAAAGCATCTGAAAAATAAAAATCAAGAAGGATATAAGTATGCGCTCCTTTCCTCAGGATGTATCATATAAGCCTTTTGCAGTCTGTTGAGTGATTAAATGAAAATGACTTGGGCCAGCAAAGATGTGAGAGGGATTTTTGTCACTGAGCAAGCCTACTGAAATGACTCTGTTTCACAGAGCCAGCAGCATGATGTCTAAACAGAGTTTGTTTTGGAGCATGGGTCACTCTGCAGCAGGTTTGCTCACATAAGCTACACACAAATGGAGGCTAAAGAAAACAATAAATGTGAGCTGTCAGGAGATCTTATTAAGAATTTGCAGAAGATCTTACTCTTAAATAGGATGGAGAAAGGAAATATCTCACAATCAAAGCCTTCACTATCTTCACGGTTAGCCATTGTCCCAGCCAAAAATGTAGGACACATTTAATATAATCTCACTGTATAATGTAATCAGACTGTCTGAGGGATCTCTTATGCTACTCTGATAGTCAACAATCAAGTGTGGTCAAGGACAGTCAAACTGTTTTATTGCACATAACTTGGCAAAGGCTAAGGAAAAATGTGTACGAATTTAATGGCTCAAGGCTTTTATTACTTTCCCAATAGGTGATTTTTAAAATTTACTTCGTTGCCTTCACGTCAAAAGCAAAGTGAAGTGGATGGCCTTAAAAATCATAAGTTGCAGAGGGAAAGAGAAGGAACAGCGATCCTCTGATGTGAGCCTGCAAATTGGTCTAAAGAGGACCTGAGGCCAGCAAAGAATGTCCTAGAAGACTTAGGACAGCTATAACGGGTGACACTACAGGACACATGTCAACTCATGTTCAACAGACCTGCTAGTAGAGGACAGGCTCATGGAAATTTCAGTAACCACACAGTTGACGAAAGACTCCTGCTCTGCTGCTGTAGAGGTACTATAGATGTCCTGTCCACCTCATTTAACCTTCCTTTAATGGACAAAAGTCCACAGGGAATGAATCAGTAAAACAAGGGATTTGCATGATTCATGTATGAGAACAAGAACAAATATTTGATTTGGGAGAGAAGTAACAAGTTTGGGGAAATGCATTCCCATTCTGTAGAACCAAAATTTTTTTCCTAAATCATCATCAGATTGAGGATACAAGAAGGAAGCCAGAATTAATTTTTTCCCTTTGATTACAAAGCCCAGGTTACAATGTTAGTAAAGTGAAACTTCAGTGAGTGACTTAATCTTTATTACAATTCTGCTAGCACAATAGAAATAGAAATAGTGTTGATCCTAGATTTGGAAATAATTATACACTGACAAATATCCTGCACTTTCAAAGCATTTATAAATGTTCTCTTTCATGTATGTCAGGTAGCCATACTGGTAGTAGCCAGAACAATTCTCTTGTCAACCCACAGCAGTGTCCCCAAGTATAGAGATTATTTTATTGATTTGAGATGGTAAGGAGCATGACTAGCTGGAGTACAGCTACCCAAAGTACAGTTTAAACAGGAGGTAATAGCTGGCATGTTACAACTCCTGCATAAGTGCTGCACAGTCTGCCAAATGAGAACAACCAAAATTTGATTTTAATTTCTGTCACAAAAAGGCACAGCTCTGGTGCCCAGCCTTAGACAAGATTTGCCATTGAGTCACTGTTGGTCGAAAAGGCAGAGCTCCTCCAGTTAGAACATGACCTGCAGAAACAACCCAGCTTTTTCAAAGACAGTTTGGTCTTTGACCAAACCCTATGCATCTTGTAAAACTTGACAGGATCATGTTGAAGAGGCTTTAATGCAGGATTTTGTGGAAGTGAACGTTGACTTCAGAACATTCACAGACATGTGAGGGAGGTAGGTTGGCTGATTCTGTCAGGAGATTTGTCCTGGGGGCACTGCTGGAGATATTTCTTCTAGCGGGAACAGACAGGAACATTGAAGATTAATTTGTAGTCCAGTTATTTTTTTTTCTAGATTATTTCCGACTTTTATCATGAGCTTGACATCTTTCATATGGTCTTCATAAATTTATACCACACAGTTAAAGATCTTTGAGGAGTTTAAGTTTAAGGCAGGATTGAAATATTTTAAAGGACTTTATAATGACACACTGGAAGCACAGCAAATCCCTTGATAGCCTAAATGGATGGAAACATTCAAGAGTACAAATGAGTTAGAGATTAATTCATGACACTTTGTACAGGCTTGGGGAATTCTATGTGTTGGAAATAGTTCCACAGCACAAGCAATCTGCTGGGCAGTAGAAATGTCCTCTCAGCCTCTCCTCGCTCCCCAGAATGAGTGTTTAGCAGAAGGAATCTTTCTTCCTTCACTGTCCTCTCCATTGCAACCTTTTTATTGTCAAAGAGGTTGAAGAAGTTGAAGGACATTCCTCGTGTACTGCAAGTTACGGAAAACACGTCACAGTAAGAATTCAGAACCCAGGAAAAAGACCAGTTCGCATTTAAAAGACTGTAGACTAAAAATGGCTAAAAGCAGCTGGCCATAGAAAGAGGATTACACATCTGCTGGGACCAAAATGACCAAAATGCCCCACTGTAGTTAGAGCCAGGAAAGCTTGCTATATCCTTAGATGCCCACTGAAATTAAATTAGGACTTGGAAGCAGGTTTACATCTTTTGTTTGAAAGAACAACTTGTAGTAAACAGGATAGTTTTAAAATCAAAAAGAACCTCTATAAGGTGCCATTGCTGGAGAGTCTTCAAGGGTCCTCCACTCTTCTTTTTATTTCTAACAAAGGACAGCAGGACTGAGGACTCAGCGATCATTCAAATGTGTCCTTTTCCTCCAAATGATTAGCAAAAGCTGAAACTGGTATTTCCCCTAGGGAATAATCTTTTTATTTATGTATTTATTATTATGTCTGTAGAAGAACTCTGTGAAATAGCTCTTACTTTTGCCAGTACTTCCTTTGACTGAACCAAATACATCCTCTTGCAGAGGCTCCAGGGAGAGAAAGTCCATGTACTGCTGAGTTTTTGGCACAATGTGATGGGTTTACTTTTGTGGTGGGTTAGCTTTGGCAAACACACAAATTTCCATCCAGCTGCTCACTCATAACCCCTCTCAGTGGGGCACGGGGAGAAAATAGGATGAGAAAGCTCACTGGTCAACATAAAGACAAAAAAATTGCTCACCAGTTACTGTTTTAGGCAATACAGACTTGACTTGGAGAAAGTTAATTTAATTTATTGCCAATTAGAATAGAATCTGGCAGTAAGACACAAAGAAATACAAAGATATATCCTCCCATCCCCTTCCCTTCTCTCCCCTCCCTTCTCCTCTCCGGACTCCTGTACATGCTCCCCAGGTGGTGCGGGGGCAGGGGGGCAGTCATGGTCAGAACATAGAGGTTTAGTGGTTTCTCTCTCCTGCTCTTTTCCTCTCACACTTTCCCTGTGCTCTGATGTGGACTTTCCTTACAGTCTGCAGTCCCTCAGGAAATATCTGTTGCTTTCTGGGCTCTCCATGGGCTGCAGTTCCTCCATGTGTACATGCTCCTCCTCTGACCTTGATGTTCCCTCTGCTGTTTATCATTCCTTTTAGTTCTCCTCTCTATCTGTGTTACCTTATCACAGACGCACCACCTGATGGGCTCAGTCTGTGTCCTGCAGTGGGTCTGGTGGAGCCAGCTGGAGTTGGCTGTGCCTGCCACGGGGCTTCTTCTCATCTCTTTGCTCAAACTCACCCCTGTAGTCCTGCCTCTGCCAATAACATGCTGTGAACACTCTACACTATTTTGCAGTTAGGAAAATGAGGCAAATGTTTGTCTGTTCTGACCAGTAAGCTTTGGAAAAGGGACAGTTTTGCTCACTGGATTGTGATTATTCAAGACTTCTTTATGATAAACAGGAGAGCTTCTTTTTTGCTACTGGTAACTAGATCTGATTGTTTTAACTGTCCTGTTCAATTCAAAGCATGTAATGACTCACACAGCCTCCACCCCTCATCCTACTGTGTTCCAGGAGAGCTTTTGTTTGTCCTGGAGCCATGGGGATTTGGGCAGGTGGCACATAGCTGGACTTCTAGGCATTCCTATCTGAAAGCACTCCCTGTTTTCCTACTAAAAAAAGATACAGTGCTCTTTCCTAAAAGAGTGTTGCCCAAGCACCCTTGGGTGATTGCTGTAGATTCTTCATGAATACCACTTTCTGAGCACTCACCTTCTACCCAGACTGTGCTGGATCTATTGGAGCTGAGGAAGAACAACTGGCAGACAGCTGATGAAAGAGGTGAGGTGGGCATAGGAGCTCCTGCCTCACCATTTTCTTTGTGAAGATTAAAGGTGCAAGGGTGTCAATCATCTTCTATGTAAAGGTCTGAAAAGGCTCTCAGAGCTCAGTATTTTTAGCTCTTTAACAGATTATCTCTTTTATTTTTAGAGGTAACAATAGCTCTTAGGTTAAGAGGGAGACAAAAGCCTCATTAGTTTTGGAATTTCAAATGAACTCAATAAGGCATTTAGGAGATTTTTTTTCCACAGGAACCTGAAGAGTTGCATAAAGGATGTTGTGGAAAACAAGGGAAAACCTCCAGCTTAGGTGGTCTCTGTGCTCATGATATACAAATATAAACAGCCTTGGCATGCCATGGAGCAGCTTGGGAGCACACTGTGCCTCAGCCAACACAGCAGCAGCCCCCTCTCTGCTGGGATGAAGGCAGTGTCAGAGGCCACAGAGGATTAGATGAGCCAAGCTGAAGCCTCCCTTCTTAAGCAGGCCGAGTTAAAGGGCCACAACTGCCAGGCCTTACTGTGCCTGGGCTGACCACCCCTTACCAAGGGCTCGTGTAACTTGGGCAGAAACCATACAGGGGATCACTAGACCTCTGCTGCTTGAGGTCCTCAAGAGTGTTACTGCAGCTGGCAGAGTGGTCTCAGGAGGTCTCATATGTCCCACTCATAAGCCAAAAAATGTAACTACATTTCTAGTTTGGTCAAAATCAAAAGTCAATCTGCAGGTGTAGGAGATATTTGTTGAATTTTTTTCCTTTTTCCCCAGTCAAGGCCTAGCTAAGGGGATTTAATCTCCTTACTCTGCTCTAACACTCTGCTCTGTTTTTCATGCTTATCTCATCTAGATTTTTGTTGTTGTTTATTTTGAAGGCTATTCAGGGTGTTATTTGTTTGAGTGTTTTCCCCTCTAGGATATGATAAATTCAACCACTTTCTTGCAGATTCTCTGTAGCAGGAAACTGGATCTCCACCATGACGGTGTTTGGGAATGGAAGCACATTTTCTTTTTCAAGTAAAAGCCCTTGTGGTGAAGCTAAACTTTTGATGAAGCTCATTATTGATGCACGATGCTCATCCAGCAGAATCTGAGTGTATCAGTAAACTGCGTGGCTGTTCCAAGTAAGAATGCTTGGGACAGAGAGGACAATACACCTTGGAGTCCACTCAGGAGCATTGCATTTCTGTGTGGCATTTTGCTTTTCTTGTTTGGGAAACACTTTTTTCCAGGAGCTCCATCTGCTTACTTGCCATCACTGAGTTACTGCTGAAATCTTCTTCCCTTGCACTTTCTATAAAGTGCAAAAGCAGAAGAAAGGAAGCATAAAAACGTATATTGGAATTATACTGAGCACATTTCTTTTGAAACTATAATTTGTCAAAATGAGTACATGCAATTTTGCAATTATAAATACATGAAATAAATGCATTAGTTAAGAAGTTAAGCTTTCAAAGGTGCTAATTATTAACCAAATGCATTTTACAGTGTTTTAATGACCATTTTTTCACATCATGTTAATATCCATTAGCTATATTCATACTAGTAATGCTAACATTGTGCAAAGCCATTAGTGAGCTACAAAGTCAATAATGGATGATACTGATTCCAAGCCTCCTGCACAAAAAGATATGTATGGGGTTTTTCTGTAGAGCGGGAAAGTTAACCTGAGTTTTCACTTGGAAATTGTCAATGAAGCTGTTTATGCTGATTACACAGATGAATGTGGAGTCAGTTATTGAGAGCCTATGAACAAAATACTGATCTGCCTCTGTCTACTCAGAAGCTGAAATTGGCTTCAAAGTGAATTGCCCTGCCTGCAGAGGAGGGGTCTGAATATTTCTCTTCATGGACTTTATCTCAGCTGCCTTGTAGATAGAACTCCTTCATTAGTAATTTCTCATTAAGAAGTTTCAGCAACACTTCTTAGACAAGATGTTTTTAAAGATAACTCTGGAATAGTTCATTCACTGCATTATCTGAATGTATTTTCAGATAGTTTATCCTGTTATTCTTCCTCTCAGAAACATTCACTGTTATTTTGTCAAATATCTCTCTAAGATGTAATCATTGTTTGAGTGGAAAATTGAACCAGGAATGGTTATGTAGAGAAATTCTAGTTGAAGTTGCACTACATGTGTGCCACATTTTGCTCCTTGCTTTAGGAAAACTTTTATAAGATTATTTGCAAGTAAAATATTTTATTATACTAATATCAGGAGCATTTTATGCTACTAGTAAAATGTGTGCATTGTTTTAGGGGCTGGATTGCAAAACTAACCATATATCTTGTAAATCAACAGAAAGAAGAAGCCTCAGTTGTTGTCTCAGATATTAAGCATACAGATTTCACTAATAGTGTGTCTCTGTTTAAATCTTAATTTATTTAACCACAATATCTATTCTAACTTAAGGCTTACAAAATGCAAATGTTGAAAACTTCTTTAATACAGAACATACACACACACAGACATTTGACTTCCAGCTTGGTATCTTTCATCTGCTTCATCTTCTTTTCGTAGGATGTTAACTTCTGGGAATAAACTGCTCTCAGCTGTAAAAATGAACCCTTAGCCCACGTGTTCATGAAATGGATCGAGTTCATTGTGGTGCTGATTTACTGTAACTAGATGCAAGATTGATGCATCCAGGAGAAACTATTCCAAGTGTCTCATCTGTCTCTGGAACAACCCCTTTAATCTCTTTACTAGATTTGATTGTTCTCTAACAAACCAACAAATACGTCAAGAGCAGGTGAGATTATTCTTCAGTGAAAGACCCAGATGGGATGAGCAGAGTTATTGTGGACAGGACAGATTAAAATGTCTCAACTTAGTGTAAGCATCAGCAGAAATGGGTTTGGGGCAAAACTCCTTTGTCTTCTTATTCTTACAGCAGAGGAAAGCCACAGACAACAGGAAAAATGGAGTGGAAGGTAAGAGCCCATGCTCTATCCTCTTCCTGTGATCCTGATGCTCTGTTTCTTTGTCCCCCTTCATGCTGTGATGTGAAGACTGACTTGTGGTGGGACTTTTCCTGAGGCATGGATTTGGGGCTAGGAGGCCCCATAAGGAAGATAAAAGCATTATGCAGCACGATTAGAAAGTTGAAGCCCAAAAGAGCTCTGTGGAGGATCATGGAGTGATTCCTCGCCAAGGTGAACGAAATCAGAAATAACCCCATCTAAGTCAAGCAGATTAAAACCTGTTTGGAGGAGATCAGAAACGGGCCTTGTGAGGGAAAACACAAAGCACTTTAGATAATTGTGTGGAGAGCAGGAAGCAGCAAAAAGTAATATCCTACCTGACAGAAATCTCGATAATGTGGAAAACTAGGTGAAAGCCAGGAATGTAAATATCCTGTCTTGAAAAAACAAAAAAAACCCCAGACAATCTCTTGATATTTAAGGAAGACTCGATCTCCTAATGAAATAAATGCTAAAGAAGACCTAACATATCTGAGGAGTGCTTGTGGGGATTCCCCAGGGAAGGAAGAGCGTGCATAAGAGCAATCTTCCTGTGGTGCTGGAGAGGAAGGGACTGCAGGCTTGGGAAGCCAACCTGGAGGAATCAGACAGAAGAACAATGATAATTTTTTATTTCATCCCATTAAGTCAGTGGCCTGGATTTAGCTCAGTTGATCAGAGCATGGTTCTAATAACACCAAGGTTGTGGGTTCAATCCCTGTATGGCCTGTTTACTTAAGAGTTGGGCTTGATGATTCTTGTGATTCGCTTCCAACTCAGAATATTTTGTGAATCTGTGAAAAATTTATTCACAAAAAATGCTCCTACAGAAAAAGGCGGATAGGTATTAATCTCCTGCAGATCAAGGAAATGCTTCGGAAATGGAAGGCAAGTCTCCTGGGGTTTGGATTCTAGAAACAAATTCCTCTTTCAAAAAAAAAAGACCCTTGGGTTGGATTTAGTCCATGGTACTGCCATTTGGGGACCAACTGTTAATCTGTTTAGGCCCATATTCTGCATTTACAAGTACTGGAATCAAATGCTGACAGCTCTCACTAGTGCATAATTAAATTCTTATTCCCAGTTGAAGCCATTGGCAAAACTTTCACTGACTTCAATAGTGCTAGAGTAAGCTCTCACTGAATGTCATGCGAATTTGAAAAGCAAAATCAATCCAGATTTTGCAAACAGTCCCTTGTCTTTATTGTGGATCAAACCAAAACCATAAAGTAAAAAAAACCCAAAAACTTTACCATGAATGAAATAAGAATAAGGAGTCATATTGGTATCTTTTCCAGAACATAGGCAAACTGAGTCACTTGGGGGTCTACAGTGATAATAAGAATTGTGTAAGTACTCTGTAGCAAAAAATTTCTCAGTTAGTCTGCTGTTTCTGGCACAGTCCTTCTGGCAGAAATGTATACATTTATTTTGTTGTAGCTCAAGAGCTCCTGGTGAGTAATTCCTGCTCTGCAGATGGTATATGATGTAGATGATTTTTCAAGTCCAATTTCAACCTGTAGTGCTGTGGTTTATCACAAAATGTTTTGCTGTAGTCTAATGGAAAGAACTCCGAGAAGTCAGTTTACACTGTTAATTTTCAAATAAATCCAGTCGCTTTCTAGATGTATCCCTCATTATAAATTTGCAATTTAAAACCAACACGAAACAGGAGTGCCTGGCTGTAGAGGAAGCTCTTCCGTTCCAAGCCCCATCTACACCATGTGAGCCAAGGCTGCAGAAGTCTGGGAAACTGGTTAGACTGCAGAGATTTTTCTTGGGAAGAGTGATACGAAATAAGTATAATTCATCTTACAATAACACTCCACCCCCCCCCCAAAAAAAAAAAAAAACAACAAAACAAACCCAAAACAAATTCAATAGAGCAGACTAACCTTGTGCAGAAATAGCAAATATATTCAGTCTGTTAATAAACCACAGTTAGAGATGTGTGGAATGGAAGGTGACCTGAGTTTCCCTTGATGATTTAGGGGATTATTCTGGTGCTCACTGGACAGAAGCTTGTCAATAACTGCTGTTCCCAAACCTATGCTTTGTCATAGCAGTGACCTCTAGTCCTTGCTACGATTCCCTTAGGATCAGAAGGAAATTCTGATCAGAAGGAAATTCTCCCAGGAGAGATGAAGAGTCCATTTCTTCAGAGATGCAAAGTCTAGGAGAAACAGTTCACCCTATAAACAGGAGTTAATGCTCCTACTTTGATGTTGTTACAGCGCTGTGAAAGGACTGGACTTTCCACTCTTACCAGCTGAACTATATCGGTAACACTCCATCCTTCAGTCCTGTCTTTGAATTGTCAACATTTTTCTTTGGCTTTAGTAGTGACATAATGGGCTAAGTAGGGCTCAAGCAGATACTGCATTTCTAGGGGGGCACCAGAATAGGACTGCAACTGCTGTGATCACTCATCAGCATGCCAGACCTGGACTGCCCTTCTCTGGCTATGGCCTTTCTCTTCTGTTCCCCACTGCCCCAATATTCCCAGCTCCCCATCTCTTGGACAGAGGGACTTGTCACCTTCTCTCTTAGCCACACCTCAGTCTCCTTTTGCCTTCTGCTGCTGCCTGTCATGGTCCAAAGGTTCCGGGTACACAACTGCAGTATGTAAATATGGTTATGCTTTCTGACACCTCTCATAAAACGGTATCAGCTGTATGTTGTTTATCAGTAATTTCTGATTACACATGAAGATTGGAAAACATGTACCCAGTCAAAATGTTTTCACTTAGTGTGTTCTGCCTTCTGAGATATTTTATCCTTGCTTTTATTCCTATTACATGTCCACAGTTTTCTGACAGGTCTGTTTTCTTTTTCAGAGTTTGTGAATTTTACCTATCAGATTGCACTGGAGAAGAAAACATCTATTTTTCAAATGTTTATGGGAATAAAATAATAATGCTATTATCTACACTCTTGATTACCGGGATTATCACGTATATATTCAGATCCTCCAGATAGGCAGATTAAGTGATCAGAAGGCTCTTAGTGGGCCCCAGGCTCAGAGCGTACACTAAAGAGGATCAAGCCTGTGTTAATTCATGTGCTGCTTTGCTACAGCTCCTGCTCTTTCTTGGGGGAATTTCTGAAATACGTTATCTGGGGCGCAGTGCGGTCCCATTGAGTTGGATAGACAGTCTTTGGCTTTAATGGACAATGAACTGCGGCTGAATTGGAGCAATAATGTGTAAAGAAACATGTATTTTGTTCATCTGGGGCCAGAGCCATCTCAGTCTTTCACATATGTTGGCAGACCTCAAGTATCTTGTTCTTACTTGCTTAATGTTGCTAACAAATGCCTCTAGAGTCTAGTGAGCATGCCTCTTTGTAGCCATTCGCAAACCCAAGGTGTTTAAGGGAGCATAGGAGAGCGCCAGCTGTGTCCCTTAGAGAAAGAAAGGAAGTGGAACACAGGCTTTTGCTGACTGATGGAACAGTTTTTAGGCAGGCAATGGGACTTGCTTATAAAGAAAGTTTCTGAGAAGCTGACATTTCTCCATGGCCCAGCTAGCATGTAGCAATTTGAACAACGAATATAGGAAACCACCCTGCAAATATGATTTATCCACCAGCTTTTTTTTTAAAAAAAGACATGATTGCTTTTTGACTAGAATATGTGCTCTGAATTGCTTAAGAATTTTGAGAAACTTCTTTTATAGAGCTTGAAAATACAATAACATAGAGATGAAAGACTCCTTTAGAATTAATGATGAAGACAGAACTGAAGTGACATCCATGTTGAAATGCCACTATCTTAAAATGTTCTTTTCCAGTTACTGTGTTTCTGAATGTGCCTGTGGCTCCCACTCTTTGTCATGTCTGCTAGCAAATATCGGAGCTAGAAGATGACAAGAAACGTGCAGCAGTGGAGAGTGTTACGGGGTAGGAGTGAGCTTTTGACACTGAGTCTAAGAAAAAAGAAAGATCTTTTTACTTAAGAATATAAAATTACATGAAAATGGGGGCTGATACAAGAGAAGTAGACAAGAGCAAATGAATAGATAAAGTGCCTTGAAAGGAACAATGGGGGTGGATGCAACAGTTGAGGAAGGGAGGTCCTGTGGATGTGGGAAAAACTTCACTGTACCTCATAAACAGAGGTAGAAGACTTGAGTTTAAAATTCAAGAGTAGGAAATCATTGAAAAAGAGCTCTAGAAAGTTGAGGGAGCCAAGAAGAAATGTCAGTAGTGTGAGTTCAGTAGCAGTGTTTTGAAAAGATTAGGCTGTAGTGATTTCATTGGGTAACATTCCTTTCCTCACTTCTCTTGTTTCACAGGGAGGAGGGTAATCTCTCATTTATTTATAACGATCTCATGTGTGAGATGAAAGTCAGAGCTGGTTATGTTTGGCTCCAGAGTCCACCACAGGTATAGGATCCTGTGAGAAATCCTTACTTGTCAGGCCTCTAATTTTATGCTCTGACAACATTATGCCATAGCAATAATCTCCCTTAAGACCCAGCGACCAACCCAGTTGCAATGCCAAGCTGCCCAGTTTAATCTGATCTTCCATGAACACTGTCTTTGGTGTAGGAACAGTGCTATGAAGCAGAGGTGCACTTGTATGACTACATCTGCAGAGTGAAAACACAGCCTTCCGAAATAGCTTGTGTCTGTCCTTTTGGTAGTCTGCGTAATGACCTCGCCCAAATAAAAGGAGCATACCATCCAAAAATATTATAATGGAGTCAGAAAGCAGTGTGCTATCCTAAGGGTGAAGCTGAGAATGAAAAAAAAAGCACTGTCAAGCAAGACCCTTCTTTCTGTTTTTAATTTCGGAAAGGCTAGTTTGGTAAAGCTTGGGCTGGATGGCTTTCAAATGCAAATCCTCCAGGCTACTTCAGGCAAACTTGATATCGTCTTTGAGTCAGACTAGTCTCTTAAAATGCAGCAGGACCAAAAAAGGACTTGTGATTAAGGAGACTGCACATCCTTGGTGTCCTGGAAGCATGCCAGGGAATGAGATGATATTTCAGTCCTTTGCATTCCTAAGAATGTCCTTTTGTCCCATGAAAGGCTGACATCTTCCTGTGTCATAATGAAATCATGAGCCGGGGAGGGCGGTGTCTGTCTAATGAATCAGTCTAGAGACCAGCTAGCAGGCTTCTGGTAGGGTGACTGACTGTTGCTTTTCTGGGCTCTCCAATGAAGGGGTGTCGGTCTCTGATGCTCATTCCTGTCCTCTGGCTGCCCCCTGTTGGCTGGTCCACCACGTCTGCAATGGACCTGGCATCCCCCATGTGCAGCACTTGGAAGGCCTGGAGACAAATGAAAAGGATGTTCAAAGGACGTCATCACTTCAGTTACAGAATCCTGTTTTTGTGTGTCCCTTAATGTGACGTAAAGTGTTGCGGGTCTTTCTTTGTTGTTGTTTCTGTTTTTTCTCTTGCCAAACTCTGTATGGTTTAGGTTTAAAAGGGTGATGACTACACAAACTTTTGGAATGCTGTGCTGGAAGCTGGCAGCTGCTTTCATCTCTACTTAGATTTACTTTCATTTCTGATTCATATTTTCTTTCAGTAGCTTTCTTGCACACAAAACCTCCTGTGCCAAAATCATTGCTAACTTTATAAGTATAAAAGGGCTACATCTGCTGAAAATCACCCTTGTATGAAATAGCTGCATCTAAAATTCCAGACAGGTAAACTCTTCTCAGGTTGTATTAAACATATAGAAATGTGAATTCTAGAAGTTCTACCCTCAGCTATTCAAATACAAGTTGCACTGTGGTGGGTGGGAACTTCAACAACCTTACTGAGGGCAGAATTGAGGCATTTCTGCTGTAAAGAACCTGGGAAAGATGTGTCATTTTTCTGCTACCATAACCTGTCTCCCTAGAGATCCTCCTTTAGAAGGACATGAGAACTCTACTCCTAAATTAGAGGGCCATCTAGCTCAGTATACTAGGCTGACAGGGCTACTAGCAGATGCTTAGGGAAAGTATGTAAGCACAGGGCACAGACAGCATGATCTTTCCTTTGGTGCATCCTCTTACCATCCAGAAGTCACCATTTTTGAGACTTGCTATGCAGAGGCTGGATAGGGTCTGTCACTTTTATAGCCACCAATGAACTAACCCAGTGTCTAAAAGCTTCCCTGTTATACATATTTACCTGTAGCCCTGCTAACTTTGTGAACTCCATGCAGCTGTAGATGCTTGTCTCCACCATTATTTAATATATCATAAATAATGCAGTGAACTAATCTCCCATTCTGGAGCAAATTCCAATTTTATTTTCTCAACTAAGATCCTATCATGCTCCTCCTCTTCTTCACCATGGTATGTCTGGGCAATTCACATTCAGCTGTGGATGGCAGCTGACCTACCTCACAAGACAGCTGTGTGCAGCTGTTTTTTCAAGAGAGATGCCAGGTGGTCAGTCAATTGACAGGCTGTCCATATTGTTGTTATTTACGGGCAGAAATAGTATTCAGTGAGTCTCTGCAGTGGGGAAATACATGGAATGATGGTCCTGTTTTGGCCCTTTAAGCATACAGCAGGAGCAGGAAGAACCTTCTTCATGACTCTGTGCTGTGTGTAATGGACATCTCTCCATGAGGGATGCCGAGGTGGCTATTGCGATGATCACAGTAACCTAGATGTTAACCCTATCAGCATTATCCTGTGATCACATTACAAGGTGTAGAAGTTGGAACTATTTTTCAAGCTCAGTTAGGTTCCTGGGGACAGCAGCAATTCAAGCTGCAGAACTTTCCCAGACCTCCAATTTAAGGTGATCATGAGGTGAAATGGAGCCAAGAAGAGCCAAGTAAGAACCTCCAAAGACTCCAGGTGTCATAAAGAGCGTGTCCTTCCAGCAGAGGATGCACAGGAGGCCAAGAGAAGTGTGATAAGTGACAGTGCTATGACACATTTTCCCATGAGAAGCAGAGCCCTGCTTTCCAGGCTTTCTCGGTGTCCTCTTTTGGTGTCTCTGCCAATACATTCTGCACTGCACCCCAAGACAGCTGGAGGCCAAATAATCTGACCTATCTGGGTGCGATGTGAGACTTTTCAGCAATTGTTCACTGCAAAAGACAAAGATCATGCTGTAAGGCAGAATTACTCTTTTGAGACAGGAAATGGATAAAAATAGGATTTAAAGCTGATGTCCAGCAAAGGTAATGGAAAAAAAGCAAGCATGCATGCAGTCTATGAGCATGGATTCTCTAGTCCAGCATGTGCCAGTCTGCTTCACTTGCAGATGGTATATCAAGGGAGCCCCAATGGCTAGTTAGAGCAATTCCTGCACTAATGTGAACAGAGCTTTTGATTTCACGGTTTGAAATAAAATGACCCAAATATAATTACGCAAGATTATTAATTTATTTGCTATGGGTCGGTAACCCTTCATAGTCTATAGCACCAGTTACATGAAGGGCCAGGGGGATTAAAGCTCGAATTTAGCAGAGTCGCAGTCCTATATGGAAATTGGAAGAAACGAAGCACTAAATTGCATGTTTTATGATGATATCTGATTAAGAAACAATTAATGCCCAACTTTGAAAGCACCGAATTCATTCTAAACAGAAGCAGTACAAAAAGAACAGCCTCATGAAGGTTTGAACTGAATGATATATAAGCAAGTTATGTCCCCCTATCCAGCCCTGGAAACACGGACAAATCTTGAAAGTTACCAGCTCAGGATGGTCAGTACAACATGGGCTTTCTGTCTGCAGAGGGAATTTCTACAGTGCTGCAGGAAGCGTTATTGGCAGATTTAGTAAAGCCAGGGTACGGCATAAAGCATGGCAGCCTATATTCCTCTTGATGACATCTGATGCTTTGTCCTCAGGGCCCTGTGAGCATTTCAGATTTCAGTATATGGAAATATTAAGGTCCTTTTCCTACAAAATGGAAAGGGGGTTGTTGGATCAGACTTCTTCCATTCCCAATGCAATAGGCTGTTATCATATAAGGTGTGTGCATTGAGTGAATGACTATGGTCTAAACACGCTGCACCGTATTTGGGGGCTTAAACAAGACAAAGAGCCTGTCTCACCCAAAGTCAAACTGAACAGGGATGAAAGGAGTTGGGCATTTAGTTTTAGTGCTGCCAAACACATGGGGACTCTTGGTTGACACTCTCAGGAAACTATTACATCTGTGTGCCAGAGTGGAGGAGCCACTTGGTCAATGCATAGATCACAGAATCCATCAGGATCGCAGAATGTTCTGAGTTGGTAGGGACCCTCAAGGATCATCAAGTCCAGCTCTTAAGTGAATGTCCTAGATGTTATAGCATACTTTTCTGACATGCCAGAGGTGGCCCTGTAGGCCTTCCCAGCTGGACCTAGAGGTAGTCAGGACCTTCACTTAGAGCACCTCACAAGGGCACAAACTTTGGCCATTGTGAACTTGATTTGAGCCTGAGAGCCAGAAGCAAAGGAACTGCACACTGCCTCAGCTCTTCAAACTACCTCTTAAGGGCTTTTGTCTTACGTGATGATACAGAACATTACTTTGTGTTTCTTCCTGCAAAACTGTCTTGGAATGTGTGATGGAAAATCAAGGGAGAAAACTTTCCAGCAGGGATAAAACTTAAACCTCATTCATTTTTTCCATTCATTTTTCTCCCTATTTTCTCTACTCCATTCATGAGGAGGATACATATGATGGCTCTGTCAGTGTCGATGGTGCAGTTCATGAGTGCAGCTTCATATCAAAAGACACTTCATACCTAAGTGACATTCTGGTGGCCTCCGTAACATAGGCCTCCTCATAAACTTAATATTAGATAAGCTGGCTAAATGTCTTTCCTCAGAAGTGGGATCTGTGAGGTTGAACCCTTTCCTTTCAGGTAAAAAGAATATCAAACTGGAACTCGCTGCCTGTATAAGTGTCCTAAGGTGACAGGAAAGGACTGTGCCTGAGGTGTGATAATGTTTCAGTTCCTCTTCCAGAGTTACTACTAGATTATTTTTTTGAGGTACATATAGCCAGTGGGAGATACCAACTTCCAAACCTCAGCAGATGCATTAGTATTTATAGAATTTTTCATGCTATAAGCTGTAATTAGGACTAACCTTGATAATAGTGATTTATCTAGCCTTTTGATGGAAAAAAGCCTTGCTGATAAATTAAATGACTGCCTTATTTTTTTTTTTAGAGGATCTGGACTGTTACACATGGCTGTAATGCTCTCCTAAATTGGAGTAAAGATGATGCATTTGACTTAGGCAATAAAACTGAATCGTGCAGGTGATTATTTGATTGCAATTCATAGAAGTCTATTACAGAAATGTAAGAAGGAATAACAGCATCACTTTAGAAGAAGATAAAAAAAACCCCTGACCCTAATCTTCTCTCTGCACTGAAATGAAACAGAAAGTTATTCCAAATTAATTTTATAGAAGGAGTCTTATCAAGTCTCTACTCATGCTTGACATTTTACTAAGTTCTTTCCCTCCTGGTGCTTTCCTTACAGGACACAATGAAATTTAGCATTCATAAATTGCTCAGGGCCTTTTGAAAAATCCCAGCCCATGATATCAGGACTATCATTCTTTGTTCTGGAGATCTTGTCGCTGATCTCAGATCTTTCATCAGTCTCTAGCTGGGGTCTGCTTGCCATTGCATCCAAATCCCACATCTTCCAGGGCAGATAAGTTGCTGAGGATGCTTCAGCACCACAAGGCACAGTGAGCAACAGGCTTTTTGATGGTGGTGATAAGGGGCATGCAGAGAAATGTGAAGACCAGTTTATGCCTCAGTGACTTCTGTGTGGTATAGAATTATAAGATAGAGTCATTTATCTTGGAAAAGAGCCTTAAGAACATTGAGTCCAAACATAAAACAAACACTGCCAAGTCCGCCCCTAAACCATGTCCCTAAGAGAGCATACCATGTTCATTAGTAGTCATTTACCTTACTACTGTAGGTAGCACAGATAAACTAGCTTTACAATACCAAGCTCTAGTGATGCTCAGTGCAGCTGCAGCAGAATGCAGCAAGGCATGGATTGCACCTTAGGCTGAAGTAGCTCACACAGATCCATGCTATATCAGCTTCACCCATTAGGGGTATAGCAAGCAGTAACATATCCAGTCTGGTTTAAAGCATCTCTACCTGCATGATCTCTGCCTTCTGTGCTGTATACCTCATGGCTACAGAGAAAGAGTGGGAACAGGGATAGTAGCAGGCTTTGGTTAAGCATTGAGCTAAGGAATAGATGTAAGCCTTCAATTTTCCCCTGACTCTTGAGATGTTCAGTGGTACTGCTCAGCTTGTATGAAGGAAACTGCAGGAGCGAAAAAGCTGACCCTGCTGGAAGAAGAGGTTGGGTTGGCAATGGTTAGGTTAAACGCCCACTCTCAGGAGAAAGCTTAGGAGAAGCCCACTCACCATGGCTGCATGAGCTGGTCACTTTAAAACTGGAGTTTTTATGTGATAGCCTTTCCACAATTTTTTCCCCTACAACCTGCATTTGGCTGCCAAGGTACAGCTGAGGTATTGGTGCTGTTGCTCCCACAGTGCCACAGTCATTACTCTTCTTCTATTGCATAACAGAACTCCTCATCAACACCTCACGGCTGCAGGGTCAGGATTTAATTAAAACATCATAAAGATGTCTTTGGGGAACTGGACACAAGATTATTCCACACGCAATCCAGTATTGCAGGAAAAATGTGACTCTGTCTGCTTGTGTGTACCCAGGGCACAATTCAGGGGACCAATAAAGACTAGCCAAAATATATAGGATCAAGTAGATGATATAGAGTAAGCTTGGTTTCATGAAAATATACATAAGGGGTGTTAATTTCCAGTATGCTTTTGTGAGCAGCGTTTGCTTGAATTCCACTAGAAAATAAAAACATGCTGCCAAAATAACAGAGTGCTGAAGCCTGAGAAGGCGAAGGAGCAAAACCAGTCTACCTACCTGAAGTCTTGTTTGAAACACCTTAAAAGGTCTCTGATGTCAGGTAAAGGTTGTAAACAGAACTTACTTCCAAAAAATCCTAGGAACATAGTTAATGACTAATTTATTAGTTTCATTTTTCTATAAAATACCAGAGTATGAAGTGGAGAAGGAAAAACTGCTACTATAGTTATCACTGTGCCTTCAGCTAGAAAATTACAAGGACTGTGTTTACTTCTGTCTCTGGTCCACTCCTGTTAAGTCAGATATGTGGTATCTCCTGTACACCTGGTTTTGAGCTTTATTCCTGAAAGACTTGATTCACCACCAGATAACTTCCACTTCATGCTGCCATAATTCCACTGATTTCAGCTAAATACAGTGAAGTTATTTGGTGATGATAGAGCAGTAATTTGAAAAAAAATTTAAATCTTGTAAAATTCTTATGGATCCTTCTTGGTTTTAAATAGTTCATTTTAGTGGTTCCAGCTCTTAAGAATTAAAATTATCCAATCAACAGATTGACAGCAATGCCTTTGCCACCTTTTTCTGGTCTGTGTGTGTGTGAGAGAGGAAGGGGACAGGGTGGGGGGCAGTTGCTGCATTTTCTCTTTCCAGCCTGTCTGGGTTCCAGCTGGTCCCACTGGTCACTGGTCCAGCACCAGTGCTCGTTCACTACCCATAGGATAAGCCACTTTATTTATGGTTTTGAGCCAGAGCTGCAGACTACCAAGGAAGGGAAGAACCTGACGCTGCCTGCCATTGTTGCAAATGATGATAACTCTATTGATTTCAGTGGCATCAGGCAGCTTCAGAGCCAGAGAGAATGCCTGGCCTGACAAGATTGGTTCCTGTGTGAGGAAGGACAATTTTATTCTCCCAGCGCTCCTGGATCATATACAAGGAGTTACACGAAGAAATGCTTAGGGAAAGAGAAGGTGATGCATCAGCTCTTTGGGATTGGTGATGCATTTTGTATGACATTTACTATTTTTCTTAAAGGAAAAATTGGAGAACAGTGTTTCCTTTCTACCCTAAACTAAGGTTCATGGCCAAGTTTTTAAATATACATATTCAAATCAATCATTTAGAAAACTCATAGCGTAAGCCAGTCAACCCTCACTAAGCCATATTTCCTCTAGTAAGAAAAATCATATCTCTGGGGACAATACTCCATTTTTAGGTTCTTGGGGGAAATAAGGGATAAGAACTATAAAGATGAAGTTGGCTGCCAAGACTTGAGGATAAAGACTTGAAAGAATCCCATCAATTCTGGAGGGAGTGTGCAAATTCCTTTAATAGACCTGTGTCATCTTTACTGGAAGCTGTTTAAACATGACTAAGATTGTGAATGTTTGGCTGTACAACTGTGCCTCTGTTAGAGGCTAACAGTGGTTTCAGTGGGTCAAATGCCTGACATAATTACTGCCTGGGTTCGGGGTGCTTGGGAGGGCTTCTCTCATCCTTCATACAACTTCTCCCACGCCACAGTTATGAATGGCTACTTGACTTCCTCAGCACCACCAGTTCTTTGCTTGCACCAGCCAAGGGACTTTCTCTGCTCCATTCAATCTGAAGTATTTAAAGTGGAGGCTTTTATCAGATCTCCACTAAATGCCTTTCTGCTCCCTGCACTTCTTCATAAACCATGACTAGTCTACTTGTCTTTCATCACATAAAACTCCATTCCCAGTGCATAGATTCCTTGAGTCTCAAGCAAGTGTGTGTTCTGCAGCATTAAAATGCAAACCTCAGTATGGGACTCTTCAGGGTCACGCGTCATCTTGCTGTCATTATCTTCCTTGGGCTTTTCACACTAATAACTGTAATGGTTTTTCCAACACTGTAAGATGCAAATTTGAGTACTAAATATTATATTCACTGCTTGGATTTTGTTTTCTCCTATCTCACCTGTGGCTCATTGTCACAAGTTATTGTTTGTTGTATAAGAGATTCTGCCTCATTTTTCCTGAATATATTGCTGTCCTAGTTAATAGGCAATGTTAATTATGTCAGCATAAAGAGAGGTACATTTTTTTTTCTTCATATTGTACACATTGCTTAACTGCATTTGGCTTGCCTCTAATCAGAAGCTGGTTTTATGTGTTCCTGAAGAAATGATTAAAAAGTGGGGTTTTTATGTCTGTTTGGTTAATTGGTTTGGTGGGGGTTTTTTTAGCAAGCAGTAAGGATAAGTTTTCTCCATCTGACAGGGTGGCTTGGAGAGTATGAAGTCACCTGTACAAGCAGTGCTTCTTTATCCAAATTTGTAATTAATTCTACAGCCATGAGACATTCATCTGCCTATCCATGCATCCATTCTTTGCTACAATTATTTATATTGCCCTGTTTGAAAAGGTTGCTATGAGCATTTAAGTGACGTGATATTCTCCGTTGAAAGGGTTTGTCAGTCAAACGTGATCGGTAGTGTGCATTGCTGTGTGGAATGTGGATGCCTAGCCTTCTCTGCAGGGCTCAGTGAGGTCCCATATATTCGATACTTCATGGTCCTGCTTATTGAAAACAGCTCTAAATTTACTTTCTGAGGTAACCTATTGATAGCATTTTCCTCAAGATTTTTCATTTCTGTGTGTCTTCTTGAATTTGCAGCTGATTAGTACACCAGAGAGTAAACAAGTCATACCTGCCTGGTCTCACCTCTCACCCTTCTGTCCCCCTCTCAGGATAGATTCTTTCCAGTCTCTGATTCTCCTGCTCCTTTTGTCTGATTTTTGCAGGAGTACAAAGGACATGGAGAGAAAGAGATAGGTGACCACACTTTCTGAGATGAAGAAAAAAATCTCAATTTTTTAAACATAAGAATGGATTAAAGTGGTTTCTTCTCTGCATATGTAAAGGGAATTTGGGATCTCATCCATCCCTTGTGGAACCATGGTTTATGAACTCTGAATCTTTCTCTGGGAAGATACCCTGAGGATGAATATGATTCTGTCACATGAGTAAGTTTTGTTTCTAGGCTTTTATTTTTTTTTTAATTAGAGTGCAACATGACATTTGATGTTGAAATGATGCAAGGATTTCAGAGGTGATGACCATCAAAAAGTCTTACTGGCTTCATTTACAGTTCTGATGCTCAAGGGACCAAACTAACTGAGGTAGTCACCTATGTCTTGAAATGTGTAACTGAAGGCACACACATTTGAAACCACAACTCTTGGTGTTTCCAGGTCATCAGCAAAGTTTTACCACATGACATAGTACGACAGAAACTCCAATACCTAGAGAATGAGAACAAGTACTTTCTCTAGATGCTTCTAATGCATCTACCACTGCAAAAATCCACTCTCAGCAGTGAAACATGGAGTAAGGGTTTGCCTGATTTTCTTTAATGCTTAAACTTTTTATAACTTTCATAAAAAAAAAAACCCACAAAGAAATGTAACAAATAAATAATGTTGAATGTCGTTACCAATTGAAATATAAAATGCTTTTATTTTACTATAAGGCAGTGATAAAACTGACAGAATAACAGTCAGATATAAAAGATTAAAAGAAAGAGTGTCTGGTTTTGGCCAAGGGCAGGTTAATTTTTTGTAGCAACCATGATAGGGCACAGCCTAGAGCTGTACGGGTGTAGCCAAGACTCTAATATTATTCCATACCATCTTAAGTCATTGCCAGGAGCTGCAGGGAAAGGGACTCTTTTGCTTCCAGGAAGAAAGGGTGTTCCTTTACGGCCATGGGAAAGTGTAGGTTGCAAAGGGTCTGTCCACCATTTTTTCCATCATCCCAGGTTTGGTGAGCATTTTGCATGTAACTCACCCTCTCTTTGTACATTTTTGTTACTAGTATGTTGCTGTCACTGTTCATTTTCTTATCTCATTGCTGTTTCCAGTAAATTGCTCCTCTCTCAACTCAGGATCTCTGTCTTTTTTCTCCCTTTGAAATGGGAGGGGAGTGGCTTGTGGGTTTGTTTTTTTTTAGTGGTAGTACTAAATTAGGGAATATCATTCCTAAATGACAAAGAGAAAACATGACAAATATAAATCTGGATTTGGTGAAATGTCACTGTAATCTCTAAATAATGTGACAAATATTATATTAACACATTGGATCACTCTTTTTGTTTTTATGTGAAATTATTACTCCTAGAATCCTGCTGACATCCTGCCAGAACTAACCATATGTATAGGATGCTGGAAATCTGGTGTATGTTGTGAGAAGGGATTTTATGAACAATGTCTCCAGCTGTAAAATAAAAACAGAGAAGGCAGCCAAGGCAGCTGAAAAACTGTTGCTTGTCTTGTATTAATTGATTCTTCTTCAAGTTTTGTCCATGCAGTTTCCACCTTCAGAGCATGTCTACTGGAACTTTTTTTGCAATTACTTCAGTTCGGCCAGTCTAGTCCTGCTACTGTCCTGGGTGTCCCTGCACTTCACTCCGTTGTGTAGCACAGACCTATGTAGAGAGTGTACCATGTGCTTAATAGCTTGCTTCAGCATCAGAGTAAGCTGCCTTTCCTATATTTTCTCTTAATTTGGGGTGAGTGTTCCCAAGAGAAGTGAGCATTGCGTCCCCGGGGTGCTGTGACTTGCCTTCTGTGCACAAGCTTCCCCAGATAGAAATGCCCTTCAGCCCTGACTCTTCCAACCAAAAATACCTATTGGTCCCATGCCTCTAGGTCTTCATGCCCTCATGAAGGATTGAAAGACTTACAGTATTTCAGTCTGGGCTTTTTGCCTGAGGCCATTACACGATAAACAAAAATTTCCTTTCCCTTAATCCTCACAATTTCAGTGGGCTACCAAGTCAAGATCCTTCTTCCTTGTTATTTTCATGGCTATTTACTTGTGAGCAAGGCTTTAAGTTTTAAGTACCTTAAGTTACTTTTTGCAGTGACACAATTTGATTTTGAGCAATGATGGGCAGCGCTTTCATACCCACATAGTTGAAGCTAGGCTACAGCCTGGTGGTCAGGGCACTCTCCAGCAAACTGCAGAGTGAAATCTCCTCATGTTCCAGCTTCTCAGCCAGCATGCAAATAGTATTTTGTACTGCTGGAGATGCTGTGTTTTCAGATGAATTTAGGGTTTCTAACAGGTACAGTATGAAATCTTATCACCCAACTCCAGTGTGCCTGAGAAATAGGCCCTTGGCTGCTCTAATCTGCACACCCTGCCCTGGGCAAGAGTAGGCTCCAAAGTAGGAGCCATGAGAGACTGCTCCATGGAGTGACAGTGCCAACTGCTTAGGGGTTTTCCAGAGTCAGAGAGATTGCATCACTCTGTGTAACCCCGGGGCAAGGGAGGAAGTCTGGTGTTTGCTCTACTCCAAAGATGAAGTGAAACTCTTGAGAGAGCAGAATTGACTTGATTTCTCCTTGTCTATTCATATAATATGAAACTAGACATTGTCTGTCAGTACTTGTATTGTAGATCTCTCAAGCAGAGCCAGATACCTTTGCATTCTATACAGATGCTCTGAGTTTATGTGGATAAAAGTTCCCTAAGGGGGGACCATGGCCCAGATCCGATAAAATATTCAGGTTTCTCACTTCCCACTTAAATCAATGATCGGCTATTAACTGCCAAGCATTTCAGTACTCCTAGTGCCATGGAAAGATCAAAGAGGAGCAAGACCTTAACCTGGTAGTGAGATATTTGTACAAGGAATGAGGTATTTCCAGAGACCAAGACATATACAAGGTACAAAAACAGACACACAGAAAGCAAAGAGCCATGAACTAGATTTTGGACTTGATGAAGGAATTCTGTGCAACCAGAGTATTGTCTGTGTGGACAATCATTAGAAGAAGAATGAGAACAAGAGAAATGAAGATAAATATTACTTCTGGTTTAGTTCAATTATATCATTCTTGCATTACCACAGAAAATCAATCTGAATGTGGATTATCAAAAGAGTTTAATTTACATTAAAGCACCAACACAGCAGCACCAGTGATGATAACAGTACAAATCTGCATCTTAGATTGTTTTGAGAAACAATATAAAATACTGTAAAAATTGATGTGGCTGGGATTACCCAAGTATACTTGGAAGAAGCAGGAAAGAAGGTGATCTGAGGAATAATATCAGAGATTTGAAGTTTATAAAAAATGAGAAGTTTCTTGAGAAAAAAGTGGAAGACTGAGGAGATGAGAGACATAAAAGCCAAGGGAAAATAGGATTTTAGGTATGTTGCAGTCACCTGAGAGAGCCAAAAGGGTGAAATATTTGACAATTATGAGATTATTAAGGTCCTTTTTTTTTTTTTTGTGGACTGACAGAGGAAGTATTGGAAAGAATCTAGGGTAGAAATGGAGGAAAGGACTTCTTATGTTGACAGCAAGAAGCATATTCAATAAAGCTGAAGGGGAAAAGGAGAGGGAGGGTAATGAGAAAGCGGGGGTTGGAGAAGCAGAGTCAAGATTATTTTTTCTTTTTTTTTTTTTCCAAAGACTTACTGTGAAAGAGGAGTCAGAAGAGACTAAGTTGCTGAAGAGTAAGCTATAGAAAGGTTGTATAAGAGTTTGTGTCATGAAGTGAAGCATCTGAAGCAAGTAGATGGGCTGTAAGAGCAGGGGAAGCATCAATGTTTGGCTGAGAGCTGTGTTTGGCTAAGAGGAAGTAAAGTGGATGGTGCTTTCCATGGCCAAGAGAAGGTATGAAGGAGCTACAAATGTGGTAAAAGCATGAAGGAACAACACAGGAAGCTGCAAACCGAGAAAGCTCATTGATACTGAGGCTGACATCTCAGAGAGATTGAGATGAAAAGAACCAAGAGAATCCAGAGCTAAAATTAGAGGGCAAGGCTGATGGAGAGGAATTGCAGGGATAAGAGATGGCAAAAAGGGTTGAGGTGAAAAGAAGTATCAGCTACAGTGTTGTGTAGAGGATAAAGAATGGGAAAGGGAAGGGGGAAGGACTTAGAGGGGAAGTCAGACTCTTGCACCACAGCCAAAACAGGAAGGGGAAAGGAGAAAAGCCTTCTGTAAGTGAAGGTGGCTACAAACAACAGACAGAGGCTTAACCTTTGCCAGAAGGAGATTTTCACAGCTCCTAATGGAAAATTGGGAAAGCCTACTTCCTCAGCTCCCAGAGGGTAAAGAAAGAGAGGGAGACAGAATAAACCTAACAGTTTCTGTGAAGAACTTAGATACAAGGTGATAGAAATGTTACATAAGGAAAGAAGGTAGATTATAATCCTAAAGGTTTTCTTTCCAAAACCTCATTAACCATATTCACAGCAAAGCTGTGAGAGATTGAAGCATAGACGGAAGATTTCAGGAGACACTACTTTAAAATATACCTACCAGGATCCAGCTCTTAGAAAATCATTTTAATTTCCCCTGATCTTGTCTGCATGGAGTTCAAAAGCCTTTTAGATCTTGTTTTGGCCTTCTGCCTTCATAACTGTTTATTTCCTATGACTTTTATCCAACTCAAACTTTGGGGGCTATTTCACTGAGCTGTTTAAAATTTAGCTGAGACATTCCATCTTTCTTAGACCAATATCTTAAAAGACTGGAACTCCATAATTGTATGAACCTTTCTGTGATAAGTGGAAGAAAAGGGTGATGCTGGTTGCTTACTAAAAGCTTGGTGTCAGACAAGACAGTCTGACCTATAGACAACCTTCAAACAGAGCTGACAGCAGATGGGACCTTCTGTCCTCCAGGCTTTTGAAACAGTTCCCCATGTTTTTTCATCTCAAATCAAGACTAAAAAAAATAATACAAAATTTGAAACTTCATATAGCAGTAAAGTTATGTGAAAAGTTTTGTAGTAACTTGAATTTTCAAAAATTAAACTCTACTTAGTCACACATTTACCTCCAAAACTGAATGAATGTCTCTGGAGGCTTTGAGGCACAGCAGTGCACCTGCTGCAGATGACACCTCGCAGCTTCAGAGTAGAGGTTTTCCTAAGTGCTGTGGTAGGAAATTGTAGGTAACAGCAGTTATGTGGAAAACCCAAGGCTGTTCGAACACAGAAGGGCCTTCTAGACAGAGTAAAATATTTTTCTGTAGGGGTTTGTGGAAACAGTGTTTTTTCTAGGTCATCTTTTCTGGGTAGCTTCACCTCAGAGATGTTTCTACCCAAGAAAGAGCATCTCTTCCTGTGTGGGCTTGGCTCACCTCAGTCAGGGCTGGGTGGCAGAGGAGGGCTTTGCAGGGCCCTTGGGGCTCCAGAGGGCTTGGAAGCACCTGGCCCATTATACTTAGAACCAGAGTAGGAAATTAGAGGTGATGAATAAAATAGCTGCGCCGTTTAGGTTTTTCTTTTTTCAGTTTTGGTTTTGTTTTTGTTTTGTTTTTTAGTGTATAAGAAAAGGCCTGAAAAGTAATTTAATTTTTCAATTCTTTACATTGACAAATCTTTTTTTAAATTGTGCATTGAAGCCTATTGTAGACCAGAAGAGTACTAATGAAATGGCGAAGTCAGAAGACCCAACTGGAGGGAAGCTGAGGTGAGAAAACACCTCAGGCAGGCAGTTTAAAATTCCAGTGGTGCTTTTCTCAACACCTATTTATCTTCAGTGGATTAACAATTTAGGTAAATGGCACCAGGGTCAAAGAATTACCATCTCAGTCCCTGCAGTTGTAGAGACACAGAGACCACATAAATTCTCAATGGAGAAGTCCACCTGATTGATTATATTGAAACACCTATATCAATAATAAGTCCTGCTGATTTTTATTTTGGCTGAAATCTGTGTAAAGGAACTTTTCTGTTGGCACTGTGTAAGTTTATTGAAGCCAGTGAATTGGTGTATAATGAACTGGAATGTTCGTATTAATGTTATTTGCACCAGCCCCCACCAGCCCAGGAAGCAAAAGATGGCTAAGGGAGGATTTCACAGTCGGTGGAGGCTCCTCAGAGACTGTCTTGCCATCAGGAATCATATGCTTACCCTCCACAAGCAAAGGCACAACTTGTGTCCAGGGCTGAGTGCCCCTTTGGTGGCAGTTTAACAACAGACTGGCCTAAACCACTCAAGAAATCACAGCCTCGTAAGCTTTCCTTGGTCTTTGGATTTTACTACATGGACAAGATCTGAGACCTAAGGTCCCCTGCTAAAGGGAAGCAGAACAAGATATGATGTTGGAGTCTTTTTAAGGAAAAGAAGGAGGAGGAAAAACTACCTCAGGAAAATAAATGTCCCTCGCTTTATCTCATAAGACTGGTTAGAAATATGCTTAGTGCATCATCTTTGTGACAGGAACTTTCAGAAGCACCTCAGGAGCTCAGGAGCACATACATCCTCATCAGGTCAAAAAAGGGAGTTTCATATTTTGAGGCTGACTGCAGGTAGTTCTGCACATGTTGATAGCTTGAAAAAGGTAGGGTTTGTGTTTGCCCTCGTAAGCTATGGCATAAAGGTTTGATTTGGTTTTATCCAGATGACAGCTAATGTGCTGAAAGTACCTCCCTGCTAAATCCTGTCTTGAGACAGGGAGCCTGTGTTTAGTATGAGGCAGATGCAGACTTTTCCTTTTTAAGCATAAAAAGCTGTGTGTCTTTTACCATACACAAGAATTACTCCACAATAAAAACACAGTGCTGACAAGGTTCGTAAGTTTTGCCAGATGAAAATTTACTGAAGTGAGCCTTATAGTGGGTACAGGGCTGATCTTAGTGAATTTACCTTATGGCAAAACTACAGCACATTGCCTGTGCTGTGCTTTTACCTCTGGCTGCACAAGAATGTTGCCTGGCTGGGGGTGGGTAACAGAAAGGACCGATATGAAGGCAGTTTAGGTGCAGCCAGCAGTCTCTCCTCACATGTTCTATGGGAAATAAAACTGTCTTGGTCTCTGCTGCTGCTATTATTGCAGCAGGATTCAGAATTTTTGCCAATTATTCATCAGCTAAATAATCTCGGTGCAACAGGTTTGCAGCTCAGGCAGAGGGTAGGAAAGCCTCCGCGAGGGGATTGCTGCTAAGACACACTTGTGTGTGCAGCACATACATCTGCACTCTTAGACACATTAAAAACAAAAACCCTCAGCACGCTGGGAACTTAGTGTGGGCTAAGCTGTAATGCTCGATCTCTGCGCAATGCTGTTATCCTATAATTTTGCCTCAGGACAGGCTTAGCCAAGCCTGCATACATTTATCCTTATGAATAGCAAGTATTTAATGGAAAGCAGGAAGCAAACCAGGTGGGCTTGATGGCCAGGGGACTCATGGTTTTATTTACAAGGAGTGAGGGCATATCGAGTGCCTCGTTCCATATTCCCTTGTTACTTACAAGTCCATCTGGTTTTTGCAAAGGTGCTTTCCAGGGCTTGTTGCTGGAATCCTGAATGTTGCTGACAACAGGGAGGTCTGGGATGGTGGGCCACACCGGTTTAAAGTATGTCAGCTTAGCTGCTGTTCACCCGCTACCATGGCTAAATGCACTTAGGAGCCTTCTCCCTCTTTCACTTCTCCACTATTTTTTTCCCCTCTTTGGTCGTAGACAGAGGAGCCTTTGAAAGCTTTTGATAAACTTATGTAATTGGGTATGTTTTCCAAAGCACGTCTCTGTTCTTTCCGAGGGCTTAGCTAAGAACATTATTCCAATTCTTCTCTAGGCCTTCAAAAGTGCCGATCCTTTCAAACATGTGCAGTGTGAAGGATTACAAATTTGTTTTTCAAAAGGACCCCAAATCCCTGCTGTTTTCATCAGTTCCCCTCCTTGTGCTCCCAGTTTTCTCCCCTCACCCCAGTCTCATAGCCTCAGCTCTGAGCTGCAGGATGCTGACACTCCCTCTTCTCCTGTCCCTCCACCTCTCACTTTTTCTTCTCCTTTTCAGCTCCCCCCACTGCCCGTATTCCCCAATATTTTTTTTATATGAAACAAAAGCGTGGAGAAGCACTGCCATGGCAGCAATGCCTCAGCGGGCCCTCCCCTCCGTGTGCATGTGAGCTCTAAACTTTTAAAATAATGGCCTGAAAAGAACAGGAAGGGGACAGCTTGAGGCGGAGAAAAAGAGTGAGGGAGAGTGCAAAAGCAGTGAAAAGTGGGACAAAACCATTGGAAATGCATTCAGGCTGACATCACCACCCTTTCCCACAGTGGTCATTCACTTCGGAGGCTCCAGTGTCCATTCACTGTCTTAAAGCTAGCTTTCTAGAGCCCTGGGAGACCATCTTTCCCGGCCTGAATGCCTTTTTTGTTGTGAAACAGTGAACTGTTTCTGAAACCCTGCATAAAGGGCTGAGTAATTCACTGCAGTTGCCAGGAAGTCTGAGCCACTTGTGAGCTAACAATAGTTAACTTTATCTGCCGGCCCGAGCCCCCCTTCCAGCTGTAGGTCTTGAATTCTAATAAGGGCTTTACTCATGCCTCTGAGGTTATGGTAATATTTTATACATCTTTTTTCATTAAGACACAGTCATAGCTACTGTTGAGGCACCGGAGGCAAGTGCTGTCAAATGACGTGGGGTGGCGGGGAAAGGAGGGAAAAGAAAGAAAATAGCTTTTTATATCAGGCAGGCAGTTTGGCCATTTTGTACTAGAAATGTAAACTTTGTTTGGGCAAAACCAGAGATCATAATTTTTAAAAATTCACATTACAAACCCTAGCATCAAGCAAGATTTTATGATTGTTTTCTAGCTGTGAAACAACCTCAGCTTTTCACAATTTGGGCTTGCTGGTTTTATTTTTTGCTCTCTTTCTTCTCTGTCCCTGCACTGTGGGCACGATGGTGAAAAGTGAGTGAATCATGAAGGAAATAGATGCATTTGTTTGGGTTTCCCTTTTAATCCAGATTTGGATGTTGATGCGCAGAAAAATTCTTCACAGTGACAGCACAGCTGTGTATAAGCAGTGACACAAAACAGTGATTCATGCAGTGGTTCTGCAATGCTGATAACAACAGTGTGTCTTTGAAAGATATGGATCATCAGTTTTTTCTTTACCTTCTGAACTAGTTGCTTTCTTGAGAACTGAAAAAATCAAGTGTAAGGGGAGTTCCAAATTGTCCCTTTGGCCTCCAGTGTTTTGAAAAAGAAAAAAAAATTGCTTATTCCTCACTTTTAAGCAAAAGATCACTTAGAGTGGAATATATTTCAGAGCATCACTGTGACCATTCCTGTTCAAGGTAAAAGACAGCACAGCTTGAACAACTCTTCCATGTCTTTGGTGTCTGTACCTTACTTGCTATGCCTTGAGAAACAGCATTAGAAATGCTTGAATGGAAATAAAAGCACATATTCCAAAGTTCCACTCAATACTTTATTAATGTTGATAAAAAGTGATTGAAAGGTGCATATAGGTTTTGTAAAACTAAACCACAGAAATGTACTTGATGTATTCCCCTATCACAGCAACACTTTTCCTTCATCTGTACTCATGACACCAACTGATGCCAGTGGGAGCTGTATGTGTTGTGGATGAGGTCACTGCAGGGTCACTGCATAGTAAATAAGTTGCTTGGCTTTTTGGGTAAGTTCAAGTAGTGAATTGCTTTCATATCTTCTCTCCAAGTGACCTTTACCGGGGGGGAATACCATGCTCTGATGGAGTGGCAGATTTGAACTGGCCCTTTTACTGTCTAACAGCAATGACTTCTGAACTTCGCTGTGGGTTTGTCTTGCTGGGAATGAAAAGCTGCTTTCGGCGGCTGGAGGCTCACAAGCCATGTGGTGTGTGCAGACACATAGGTGTGCATACATCTCCCCCTCCCCAAAAACTCTCATTTTTCCCTAATCCAGATTAACTGTGAGAGCAGTCAGATATCAGAATTAACAGAGCTCACAGGCAGCAGGCAGAGGGGAGAGTGGGGATGCAGGAGAGACGTTTTACAAAAGACTTTTATTAATAGTGAACTAACTGTAAAGTCATCAAAGCTATCCCCATGGTCCTGACTGAAAGCTCTGATCTACTGGTAGTGTGCCTTTCTCTCAGCATGGACTGCTTCTGCTCTTGAGCTGAAACACGTGAGCTGAAGCTGACTGTGTTGCATTTTGACAAGCCATTTAAATAAAATTAATCTATTTGCTAATCCTTTGCGGGGAGGGAGTATAAATTAGAGGGACTAAGAGCATATGATGGAGAGAAAAGGAATCCAGCTTTCTAATTTACAGTGACCTTCAGGAGTTACCATAAACCTTTACCATCCACAAATGAACATTTCATCTCATTCTGGAGATAAGTTTTGAAGCATGAAAAAATCTGTCCACTTTTTTACATGCCGAAATGCAGACCAAGCACTTTTGAAAGTCATGACCTGTGATCTGAACTTAAAATTTGTCCCTTAATATATTAATTTGTCAGATGTGCCTGTATGATGCAATCCCTCTCTAATCATCTCCTCCCTTTCAGAGCCATGTAAATACTCCAAGCAACTACATACCTCAACTAAATGCAATATGATTTCATTCTCTCACTTCACCAGTCTATCTACCCACCAAAATGTGTAATATTGAAGAATAACCATCAAATTTGTGTGTGATAGGATGCCAGGAAAAAGCTAAAACAAACCCTGAAAAAAATACAGTGGCACTCCTGTATTTCAAATTGATAGGCATGATTTCTTCCGGAAAAAGATAGTGACTGAGAATTTCTAAAAATTTTTTTGATAACCAGGTCAAATATTTTACACCCTGTGTTGTGAAACCTCAAAACCTCAGCTGTGAAGTCACCTGAGATGGAATGTCTCCAGGCTTTTATGTTTCACTTGTGTTTTCAAGTTCCATAAATCAGTCTCTTTCATTTCAGTGCCCTATTTGGCCCCTTTTGGCTCCTAACACTTTGTCTCCTGCTTTTAGTGACTTCTTTTTTTCCTATTTCTAAGCCTGGTCTCTCTTTCCTTCTGTTCTGACAGACCTTTCTCTCACTCCCAGGGTTTTCATTATTTAGCAAGATTCTTTATCCTCTTCTGCCACCTGGACTGTGTCTCATTTGTTCTTGCTCACTCCCACTTCAGAGGCTTCTTTGTTTCCAAGCCTCTCCTGCTGGACTTGGCTTTCTGTTTTATTAGAAAGTTCCAACTCAGAAAGCCTTAGTGTCCTGTGAAGGAGCATCTTAACTCCTGGTAAGGGTGTTCTACAGCCCTAGAACTGCTCAGAGTTAACTTTGGAATCCAAAACTCTGGGGGGAACAAATAGCTAACAGCCCACTCAGAGCTCTGCTCTTCTGACAGCCTCCGTTCTGGAAGCAGAGAGACTGCAGGTTTGCCTTTCCATGAGACTCTTGTGTGACAAGATCCGACATCTCTCCACCCATCTGTGGCTTGGGGACAGCATGGAACCCCAGGAGGTGAGCTTTAAAACAGACTGACTTTTCTGGCACTGCTGTTGCATCAAACTTCAATGGCTCCCCAGGCTTTTCTACATCTGGCTTAAGAGAAATGGACTCCGAGCCAGAAATGGCAGGGGACCCTTAGCAATAGTACTTGACACTGAGAGCCACATCATTCCTCCTCACCCTCTTCCTCATACAAGGACCAAGGAAAAGCAAGTGTCACGAAAGCTATAAGAGAGTTTTATAAATGAATAAAGGAATGTTTCACCCCATGACAGTTCTTAGCTAGAACCCCTCTTACAAGGAAAACTGAGGCAGGAGGAAAGGCTTTTCCTCTTTTTACATCTTTAGAGAGTAACTATTCCAAAATAAAACTGCGTAAGAGACAGTAAAGCCAGCGAAAGTCTCTGTTATATCCAGCGTTAGCATACCAAAGTCACCGGCATGAACCCAGCATGTGGAGTTTGCCTGTTCATCAGCTGGATTGCTCTATTTTGATGGTGCACTGGTTTAGCACTGATGTAACACCTTCACAGCCAAACACTGTGAGCCTGGTTTGAAAAACTGTAAGCACTTCCTTCAGGTGGCCAGGCAAGCAAAGCAAAATGAAAGCTGCTGGTGGGTGACAGGAATAAAAATACAGGAAAAGAAAGTGCGATATTTCTCAGAGCCACACTGGGAACGCTGCAGGAATCCTAAAGAACACATCCAAGCTGAAAGGAGTGAGGAAGAATTTTTGGCTGGAGGTGGTGCAAACAATTACTGTGCAAGCACCAAGAGCAGGCCTGCCTCTTGTTTTTTTTTTTTTTAATGGCTCAAGGAATAGATTTGGCAACTCTGTTTTCTAGTTTTTAATGCTCTGTGTAACACAACCAGAGAACTTGATGCAAAATGCCACTTAAGAATTGAGCCATTGGTCCTTCATTCAGAAATCTGATGTTTGTCCAGCTATTCTCCAATTCATCTTGGCCAGTGAAGTTTAATTTCAACTGCATGTGTGTCTCTATCTTTTCTGAAGCAGGATATATTAATCACTAAATCTGATTGGTCTCCCTGCTGCTTACCCCAGGGCAGCTTTTTTAGCTTATGAAAACTGGTGTCAGTTGACATTGTCATCCACATGGCTTGATGACTAAGAGCTGAAGATAGGCTATTTCCATTTTAACTAGACAATAAAGCAGAGAAGCTGATAAACGCTGAGGTAGGGTAGATTTCAGCAGGGAGGTTTTATGAAATGAAGTTTCTCATTGGCCTCATACCCACCCTATCACTGGAAATGGAGCTGCCTATGCTTATCCTTTTAATGTTTTTATTAAGAGATGTCATCAAAAGATGGAAGAAGACTGTGCAGCCAACTGAGAAAATTAAGGGGGGAAAGGCTTATTGTTATATAAATGTCCTTTCCTCCCACTTTTGCAGAGCTGCTCTTGATCCTTTAAAAGCAGTCTCCCTTTGAGAAAAGAAGATGATGTTAGCTGGAGTTGTACAAAGAAGAAATTACAACAGTTAGTCTTTTATGTTAATATTTTAGTCCATTAATGCTATTATCACTTATCTAGCACAAACTGAATGCTAGAGGCTTTTCAGATAGCAAACTCCGTGTCCCGGTGTATAGTGTAAGGGTGATATATGCAAGAGGATGTGTGAGTTGGCATCTAATTAGGTGCTGGCATGTACCTGAGGAGATGGGCACTGGGCTCCTAGCTCTGCAGCACAGGGGTAAGCCAGACTAAACAAGCTTTTTAAAGTTGCTCTGCTCCCAGCTTTGAGGTATGAGGCCTGATCTCTTCTCTGTGCATTCCTTTTCCTGCTGGTAAAAGAGAAGCTACTATGCTTTGTTGCTGTGTCTCTAGATTTTGGAAGGTGTCAAGAAACGTAACTTCCCATGTAGATAAGGACTACTTAGCATACTGGGACATGCTCTCATTAAAGGCCTTCGTGCACTGCTACAGCAAGATACCTCAATAAATGCATTTCTTTCTCTGCCAGAACACCTTTTGATTTAACGCACTCAGTCCCACAAACAAGTACTGAAATTTCACCTGTATTTTTAATGAGTTTGCTCCATTCCCCCTTTCAACTTTTTTTTTTTTATTTGAAGGATGAATATTTAAAATTAAACAGAAAAGGAAAGGGGCAAGCCAAGTATAGGGGTAAGGCTTACAGTGCTTAGGATTAAGTTTATTGTAATTTCCTCCATTTTCCACCTCATGTGCTTCCTTGGAGAGAAGTTTGAATGGAAAATCAGGCAGAGTTGATTCTCGATTTCTCTGGTTACCACTGTAGAGGAAAATTCATTACATCTAATTGCCTAAGCAATTGCCTAAGCAGGTAATACCTTCTGCTCTCAATAGATAGGATTTTCTAAGCTGATGCACTCACCTGTCCTCTAACAAAATCTCTGAAAACTGGAGATGAATGGTTCACCTGGTCCAGCGGGTCTTCACCATTTGGCATGGGAGGACTGAGGTTAATCACCTCCGCAGGGTTACTGCCACACATTTACGCTTCAGAGACACCCCCTTCAACAGAAGCAGCAGGTTAAAAATAGGGCAGAAAGGGAGAAGGAGCTGTGCTTCTGAGCCTTCCTACCTGCTCAAGCCTTGCACATGCCAAAACAGAGGTGACACAAGAGCAGCAGGAGTGGACTCCTCTTTGCTTTTTAAGGAGGATCAGGGCTGATCCTGATGCACTGGAAAGAGCCTTTCCAAGTGCCCTGGTGCATCCCGTAGCTTCACAGACAGCCAAATGCTAAATAGAGATATGTTCAATTCTGAGTTTCACACAGCCCTTTCTGAAGCTGAATCCCTGCATGTCATTGTGCTATAAACTCTGACATTAAAGACCCTGAGACCCAAGGTCCTCTGTGCAGCTCAGGGTTTTGTTCAGCTCAAACAAACAAACAAACATGTTTGGTCTGGGACACCTGACTATGGCTGAACCATATTATAGTTTTGGCCCCGTATCTCTGACTCCAAACTGATCTTCCTTTATATGCAGGTTGACACTTGTGTGTACACACAGGCAAATGCAGAGAAGCCTCTGGGGAAGGCGAGCAGTCAAGTGGGGAATTCTGCATGTTGGGAGCCCACACAGAGCCCAGCTGATGAATAAATAAAGGAGTGCTGGCTTCTGACTGTGCCAATTTCTTAACCTTTGGGATCATTAACGACTTCTCTCTTCCACTGGAAAAAAAAAGCCAGCAGTTCCTGTATTTTTCTGAGACACAAGCAAAGCATTTAGCACCACAAATAAGCTCATAATTTGACAGGCAAAATGCCCGGGAAAGTGAAAGCAGATTTCTCCCTCCAAGTCCCTGAATATCTTAGTGATCCTTTACTTGGTTTTCAAATGCTGTTTCCTTTTTGTTTAATTGCAGGTTTGGGTCAAACCACTCTTCCAAATATCATGCCCTGTCCATGTACATCTTTTTAACCTTAAGTATGTTCACAGTTTCCTGCTTTGCCAGCAAAAACAGACACCACACAGAAACGTCTACACATGTCCACAGCAGTTGCTGAGTAGCTCTCATCTTTAATTTACCTACCATCCATCCATGTATTTTTCCCCTTATGTGCAAAGCCAGCATCCACAGAGTCAGTATAACAAGTATTCGAGAAGCTGTATTTGCTGTGAAACTCAGCAAAGGGAATTAGCTACAGTATGTGAACAATAACTCTAGATGGCAGGCCTAAAGAGCTGAGGCTGATAAAGGCCACAGCCAGGCAGAATGTTCAAACCTTTTGAAAAGGAAGTAATGATGGGTCTTTCCCAAGAGACTTCCAGCCAAGGAGACCAGTGGATTCTCAAAAGGGCTGAGGAAGCACGTGGCACCCCAGGGTAGCATCTGTCTGCCTCAGGCTCTGTGTTGGAGATAAGCCTTTGGGTGCTCTCTTGGAACTGATCTGAGAGGATTATTGTCCATCCCCAGCCCCTCTGAAGGACCAGGCTTCCCTGTCACACATAACCATGCAGTCCTGGATAAACATGATGCTTCAGCATAGTGGGTTTCCCAGTACTTACATTATCCAGGGACGTGGGTCAGGAAACGCAATAACATAGCATGGGGCTTTGCTGCCTTGCTGTGTGACTGCTGCTGCATCAGAGAAAGGGGATAGTTGCATTTGCATCAAGTCACAGTAAGTGAAATTCTGACTGAGTATGAGGAAAAAAAGATCAATGTGAGAGTGGTTCAGCACCGAAGCAATTGCCCACCAAGGCTGTGCACTTTCCATTCTTGGACAGTCAGATTTCAACTGGACAGGCCTCAGCAACCTGCTCTAAGTTTAAATTTAGCCATGCTTGAGTGGGGTTTGGACTGGAGACCTTCAAGCCCCATACAACCTAAACTGTGCCATGATTCTATGAGAGAGAAGGACAAGATGAGCCTCCCCTTTCCACCCTTCTTCTCCCATGTCCTTTTCCCCCCTCCTCTCCCCTCCTTTCCCCTCCCTATACATCTTTTGGATTAGCATTTGACTGCTTTTCTGCTAGAAAGGAAAGTTTTGAAGGTAACTCATCACTCCACATACACATGATTTTGAGGAGAAACCCAAATTCCAATGGCAATTTTATGTGAAGTTTTCAATATTAAATGACTTACTGAAGACCATGCAGTACATTGGCAGCAGAACATGACTCTGCCGTGGTAGTCTGAGCACTAATGTTTTGTAACCAGAGGATTCACAGTTCCTTCTATCCCTCTGAGGAAAAGAGAAGGACATTTCTCTGGGCAGCCTGTGTGAGGAGCCTGTCACCATGGTGAAATGCCAGTTGTGATTATCCCATGTAAACCACCTGAAATCCACATGTAAGAGGCAAAAAATTAACCTTAAAAGTAACCCCTACCAATCATATTAAAGAGAGAAGAATAGCATATTTAATTTTGTTTAATACTCATCAAAGAAAAAAAGGACTTCAGCCGTTTCCATTAATGTTTAATAAAAACTTTATTAATTTTCTTAAATAAAGGTTTTAACGTCTCACACCTACTTCTTGGATTCCAGAGGAACTCATCTTCTTTGTTATCAGCTTTTGCATTTACTTTTGGGATTTTTTTTTAAAACAACAACAACAACAACAAAAAAGCTGCTTATTCCTTCTCTTCTTCTTGCCAGTGAATTCTAGAGAAGTTTTTCAGGCTGCAGGAGGAAGACATCGCTGCAGTTGGGATAGCTCTAAGAGTGAGAGCTGCGTGCTGGTTGAGTAGCGAACAGACGCGGAGCTGTTTCCCCCGCAGTCCCCGGGAGCCCCCCAAGCTGCTTGCACACCCCACTCATTCAATGCAGAGAGGTAGCTAGCAGCACCGTGCCATCATTCATTCATTAATTAATCGTGCCATAATGAGATGCATGGCCGAGGTGACTGCTGCAGGAGTGCTTTAGAGAGTAAACACAAAGCCAAGCCCTGCTGCCATGCAGGCACAGCCTCACGAACGGGGCACTCGCCCTGCGGCGATGCCCGTGTGCATTCTGTGCCCCGGCTTGCGACCTGCGGTCAGTCTGGCATCCCACACAGAAGAGGAAGGGTGCAGGGAAACCCCTGAGGCGAAGCCAGCCCCTCTCCCCGGCGGGAGGCTGCGTGCCCTGCCTGCGCTCCCGCTGCTCCCCCGCCCGCCCCCAGCCCCGGGCAGCGCCGGCAGCCGCGGGGAGAGCTCATGGGCAGCGCCCGCTTAGTCCCCGACATGGCCTTTGCTTAACTTAAGTACAGAACGGGTTCTCCTCCCTGCCAGTTCTCGCCATTCATTTACTCTGGTGCAGGAGCCCCTGGGCCGAAAGGGCCGAGAGGGAGGAGCGGCGGGGCTGCGGCTGCCCCCGCGCGCTGCCCGGATCCGGTGCGCTTTCCTGCTTCCCCAAAAAGGATTTCTTGAAATGAAGAAAAGCAGCTCATGGTGGGACACCGAGGGTAGAGGGAGGGAGGGAGATTTATTTTGATGGCTGTGTTAATTTTTTTTCATTGCAGAAGAATTTGTAAGCAGTTTCTTGCCGCTCTGGATTTTCTTTTTTTCCCTTCCTTGAAGCTGTGAATTTCCTGAATTGTGAAAAACACAGGTCCTTACTCAGGTTTTCAAGTCAGCAACATATCCGTGATTGTCTAAGATGAAATTGCTGTGACTTTTCCTGGGATTAGTTTGCAATATGCCACATCCAGGGAATGCATTGCATGCACCTTCGAAGCTGAAAGATGAAGTTGAGGGAATAGTTCCGGATTTGCCTGCATGTAACAGTGGCTTATTTGGCCAAAAGCCTGTCATAAGGGAAATCACAAATGATTTCTGAAGTTGATTGTATTATTTTGTCACACAGAAAGGGGAAACTGCAGGCCCACTTCTCTTTCACAGGATGTGATTAATTCCCATTGATTTAATCACTGCTGGGGTGTGTGTCAGGCATGGATAGAGTGGGGCAGGGAGGAGAGAGGACCCAATAGCAGGCAATCACTTATGATTATCTCTAATCATAAATTTTCCTCACTGGAAGTCACTAGAAGGCCTTGGCTACAGGATAATGTTCATACACCTATTTTTTCCTGGTGTAAACAACAAAACATTTTATGAACAGAGCAGAGAATATGGATCATCATGTCAGGACTCCAGATTTCTTCACTCCTTACAGTAAAGCACTGCAAGTCTGAATTTGAGAAGTAGCTAGTATCACGCTGCAAGGTCTTGACACAGCAAACAAATCTCTGCGAAAATGAAGACACCTTCCCTGTGACAGGAGTGCCACTGCCTACACAGCTACTGGCAGTTTGCAAAGCCTGTGTAATCGGTCATGGGGATAAAGGACAGAAATATTTCTGGGTGCAGCACTTTCCTGCTGATTTCAGGATTGTCCTACAAAGTAATATGACCAGCCTCGCCAATTCAGCCTTGCATGTTCCCTTCTTTTCGAGAACTCTCCTTTCTTCAAAAAAGAACAGTATCTGTCAAGGACAACTAATCCCTATTGCTTGCTCTCAGGGGGTCCTTTCATGTGGCAAGAAAAGACCACAGCTTAACTGAGTGAAAGTGGGCTGATGTTCTAATTTTGTTCTTCTACTTTCCTTTTGTTTTACAATCTATTTAGGATTAGAAATGTACTTAGCAGATGTAATTCTCCTGAAATGGAGTTTCTGTCAAAAAAAACCCAAATATGTCATGACAAGGAACAATCTTAAAAAGTTTGAAACTTTTTGTTTCAGCAGTCTTTAATGGAACAGTGCTTAAAAAAAAAAAAAAGACCATAAAATTGCTTTGTTTTGACATTTACCAAATAAAACTTTTGGACCTTTTGTGTCAAAATGGCATTTTTAATTTCAAAAGTGAACTAAACTAAAAGGAAACAAAGTTTAACAAGAGAACTAAACACCTGGGGAATGAAGCATATATTTCATTTTGGGTTGAATAGTTTAGTCTGAATTACCCCATCGAGAAACCCAAAATAGTTTACTGTAATCAGAGTGGCATTTCCCTGATTTGTCAACAGAACAAAAATAATGAAAACATCTCTTATACACCTCAGCTTTAAGCTGAGGACAAAATAAACATTTTTTAATTTGATTTGCAGCAGCAGCAGGACATGGCAACATAGCAAAAGAGCTGCCTAAGATGCTTCTAATTTCTGTGGTGAGTGAGAATAGGTCAGTTGCAAAAACACAGCAACAGCTTACCCAGCCCCACAGCTTTTGGTGATGTGAGAACTAGAACTGCAGATAGTAAAGCAAACAGTAAAAAAAAATTAGTCTTCAACTAAATTTCTGAGCCAAGAGGCAGTACCTATAGGCACCAAATATTTTCCACTGTTGTCTTCTTCCAGCGAAACACAGCCCTAAGAACTTTAATTTTGTTGCTGAAGCCCTGGGTTACTGACCTGGTCGCCTCAGCTTCCTTGGAGCTCTTACCACATGCCCCTCAGTGCTGTGGCTGCTGCCCATGTGCAATGAGCCTGGGGGCTAAAAATACCCATTACAAATGCTACTGCATAGCAGGAGAATTTTTTTTTCCGTATGAAATCCTTCCATGTGGATTGTGTTACCATCCCACCTCAGCTAGCACATGCCGTCTGGGATTAACTGGCCCATGAAACTGAGTCCTGGTGGGGCCCAGTGCAAACCCAGTTCTGCCCACACTCCAGAGCTCCCCTTGAGGGCATGTGGGAGGCTCAGATGTGCTCTTCTCAGCTGCCTCTTCTGGGGATTGTTCCTCACAGGAGTCGGCATCTATTTTACTGCCCCTCTTCAGGTATAGTCCAGACTTGGCAAGAGGTGGCCATCAGTGTCCCCCTCCCCAGTCCCCATAGCGACTTCCCCTCCAGGCTCCCTGGCATTTGAGCTCTTGTAGTTCCCCTGATTAGTGCTGTCACACAAACTTTCATGTGAGGACTTTTCTCCTTCTTTCCACTGGAAGCCTGTCACATCTTTGAGGGGATGGAAAGGGGACATGGTGAGGCCTCTGCCAGAAGTATGTAGATGGAGCAGGGGACAGGCATGTAGGAAACTTAACTCTGTTTAGGTTATCCCATCCAGACACTTTGTCACTCCAGACACTTTGTCACACTTTGTCACTCCTTACCCTGTAAATCTAGTGCAGTCTTACCAGCATGAGTAGAGATTCCTTTTTTATCTATGCATGAGGTCAACATTTGTTGTTAATCTGTCCTTGCCATTGTGTGTGTGTCTGGATATGTATAAAAGTGCCATATAGATGCCTATAAACTAATGAAGTTCAGCAACTCTGTGAAATTAGGAACATATATGTCACTGTAGTAGCTTGAAAAAATAAGTGATGCAAGGCTTAGCCCTTTCAGGCTATCCTTTCTTGTTGCAACAGTTTCTGCAAACAGGGTGGCAGGAGGGACTGGGTTTGTGATGAGGCATGGCACCGTTCAGCCTCGGCTGTCTGGTTGAGGTGTGACTCCATCCAGCAGCGCCCGCAGCTTTCTCCCATCAAGAACAGTTTGTTACTTGTGTTATTTCTTCTGGACAGAGACCCCTCACAAACTGTCAGGCCCTTCATTCTGAGCTGAAGTTCCCTTTACAAAAAAGTTTGTGAACAGAGTATGGGAAAGATGGTATTTCTTTTTTTCTTGTAGTGGCACCAAGGTAAACTGCACTTCCCCTGCCCTGTGCAGGGAGGGCTTTGGGATCTTGGATATATTTGCAGCATGTTTCATGGACGCTATGACTGGGTGTATAAAAGAGCAGTTTATTATAGCAAAAGCTCTACTGGTAGTATGGTGCCTGCAGTGAACTCACAAGGATGGCTGGATTATTAAGGGATGTAAAAAGAGCCTTTTAGAAGTGTCACTCCTACACACTAGGGTACAGCAGGAGGTGCACAGCGGCGGTCTGTGTGTCTCTCACAGCAGGGACTATTGGCACAATGGTTTCTGTTTTTGCTGCCTGTTCAGTATTATTTGTTTTATGTTGATACTGTCAATGCACTTAAAGAGATTATATATTTTTCCCATGGCATAAACAAAATGACTTGCATTTTGCAAGGAGAGTAATGGTAATGAGAAGTCAGGCTTCAAGGGGAAATGATAGTAAGGGTGACAGCAAGGAGAAATAAATCTTGTACATTCAACTTAGTCTGAGCTGACTGTCATTTCCTTAAATAAATTAATACAGTCAAGTCCCCATGTTCTTACCTTATGAGGATGGGGAGAAGAGGGAATGAGCTGTGACCTTGTAGCAGGCAGTGTTTTTAGTAGGTGATCTCTTACCATTAGCTCGAATCAAGCTTCATGCAAGACATGAGTTTGGTGGTTCTCCTCAGGCCGATGTCAAACCTTTGCCCTTCCCCTTCCATCTACTACCTTGCAGCAGCCCAGAGCTAGACATGATTGCAGAGACAGAGGATGATGTAAGGACTCTTCTGAAGCCAGCCGGGTTTAACAGGCCACTTTGGAAACATCTTCAGCCCTTCTCCTGCACCCGCTGTCACCCCTCCCACCCCCTGCTGGGGTGTGTAGCCATGAGCTAGACTGAAATCGGGAGGGGGAATCATGCTTTTAATAACTCTGAATCACTGGTCCCTGGAGGATGCTGAGCATTTGTTTATCCTTTGTTCCCAGGGGACAACATACTCTATGTTACAGCCATTTGTTGGTTGCTTTTTTTTTCCCCACCCAAATACAGAACAGTGGCAGCTGAGCCGCTATATGAGAATAGCATTAAAATGTGTAATGCACCATAAATAAACGGAAATAGACAGCCAGGAAGCTGTGGTAATCATTGCTTTGATGTAGCATGAATTATGATGCGTGTATATATGTGAGCGACTGTGTGGGGGCGGGGTTTCAGGGTTTCATGTTTCTGGCTGTGCTTGTTTTGACTCAGCTGCTGTTGCTCTGGGAAGAGAGCGAAGCCAGCCTGTCATTTACCTATCTCCACCTTCGCACTGACAGCTGTGCATGTCCCTTGACTCAGAGGAAAGGGATCTCAACCTCCCCTGCCTGTTCCCTTGGAGTCCCTCGCTCCGCCTCCTCCCTGTCCCCTTTGCCCCGGTAGCAAGGCAGAAGGGGTAATCCTGGCTGTCTCCCAGGACCGGGTCACTCCTCCTGCAGCCTAGAGAGGATCCTGTTACATCCTGGGCTTCAACATCACCTTCCAGGAGTAGCTGATTTATGTTTCTTGGGTCTACATTAGGCTGTTGGTTTTTTTTTTTTCTTGCTGATTTCCTGCTACTGCTGGGATAGTGAAAAAGGCAATGGTTGTGTTAGGACAGACAGGTGAGGTTATTAACAACTCGGTGTCATGCTTCCCTCAAGATACCGAAATTAAAAAGATGGCTGTTGCAGCCTAGTGCTCTGAGATCAGTAAGATACACACAGTAAGTGGAAAGAGAGGAAAGCCAGTAGAAAAAAATGTAGCACGGGTGTCTCCTTGTTGATTATCTCCTATCAGCTTCCCAGGGACTCCTTTAGCTGGCACAGCAAGCTGCTTGTTTGGAATTATCTCGTGCCCACCCCTGCTACAGCAGCAAGACAGCTTATTAAAACAGCCTAGCTTTCTTTTTGTGCTCTTTGCATTAGTTTTTTACCTGGAGCCAATAGCCTCCCACTGAAAATCTTGTTTGGTCTGAATAGCCACAAATGAGTCTAACAGTGCTTAAATGCTGCTCGGGTTCAGTGAATTCTCTGACCTTATGATAATTTAGGTGTCACAGGGCACCAATAAATGCCAAAAACTGTCTGCCAGTCTGTAACTAGCTGCATAACCACCGCCGAGCGCTGCGGTGCTCAGCCAGCCTGCGAGCCCAGTTAATGAGCCTGGAGCAGCAGAGTCCCTCCGGCCCTGCGTCCACCTGCGCCCTCTCGCGGCTCCCGGCCGGAGAGCGGCCACTGCCCGCCCTGCACATCATCCCGCCCTCCTGCCTCAGCTCCGGGCTCTGGGCTCCGCCCTGGACTGAAAACGTGAACTAAAAGGTTCATTCTTCTCATACAAGAAGCTCCATTTCCTGGCTGGGGTGAGGCAGGGAAGGCGCAGGGCTTGGCTCTGCTGTGAAGCAGTTGTCTCGAGCAGGGAAAAGGTTTACGAACCCAGAAAACTGGGAGCACCTAAATACCTAAAAATTTTTCAGCCGAGTCAGTCAAGTCTGACCGGTTTAGAGAGGTCTAATGAACTGCTGAGGACGTGCAAAATTTTCTTGCGGCGGTGATAAACTGACGTAACCAAAGACCATGCAGAAACTATCCGAGTGAAGGAATGTTTTTTAGCTAGACAGTTTCAATGGGAATTTGGTGTCTAAATATCTCCGAGCATCCAGAGATGTATTTTTCTCATTGTTGTCACTTAATACAGTTACACTTTATTTTATCATAATTTTAGCAAAGAGGAAAGGTTGTTCATTAAAGTCTTTCTACATATAAGGACTGCAATACATAAAAGCAAGAGGCAGCCCTGCAATTTTTCTCTGAGGAATAAAGGTGCACCTTGGTGGAGCTGAGTTAATGCTCTAACTAATCTCTCCCTGACTCAGCAAGGAACTGAGGGATGTGTTTAACTTTATTTGCAAACTTTAAGAAGTGTGTGAAACAGATGCAACCTTGCTGCTGTGTGGCATAGCTGCACACTAATGGGTGCATTAAAAAATGCTGTCACAGCGCACCTATATTGCCACACATGGTAATTAGTCAAATTGCAAGACAATTATCATTCCAATGCTGAGATTGCTGACTTGCACTTGCTTCACAAATGTTGGAAACACCTTCCTCATTCAGAACTAGCAGGCCTAATTCTGTACTATGTTGTAGCTCCATTGCCCTCCAGCAACACAAAAGGCCTGAAGAGGCTAGAAATAGCCTCTGGAGAGCAATCTCTGACATAAGATGTTCATCCCAGCCCATCTGTTGGCATACCACAGCTCCTCAACACTAGCTCACTCCAACTGTCTCACAAGCCTCTGCCCGGGGCCCTTGTTGGGAAGGGGCCATGTGTTTGACATGTACAAGCAGAGAGCAAGAGCACTGCCTAGCAGTAGCTCAAAAGCAGCTTATGGTCCTAGGGGCTAAATTAAACTCAGTTCAGGAGACAATAATAATTCATGAAGCGCCCCTTCCCTCACTCTTATCCTCCAAATAGCATGTCCTCCTCCCCTTCTGGTCACTGGCTGTCCTCTAGGAGATCCTTGATAGCCCTTCCTCCTGCAGAGAGGTTGAGTCGGAGCAGGGAGATGGTGCAGGACTAGGCAAGGAGCCAGTGATGGTGTATTTTGGAGATGGTGGTAAGCAGGAGAGGGAAGGGAAAACCAGGCTGTGTCTCCTTCATCTCAGTGAGCATCTCCATGCACAGAGCAGCAGGATGAACCCTGGGAAGCCCATGGTGAGCTAGCCCCTGTTTCTGGAGACAGCATAGTAAAGTGGAATGTCTCTGCCTTCATTCCAGTGTGCCAGCTCACAGTGAATAGGCAGAGGGTTTTGGGCAAGAGGTGGGACTCCTTGCATTTTAGAGCCACTAACCAAGATAGGACTTGATAAAGTAACAATACAAAATAGCTTCTCCTGAGTCAAATCTCTTTTTTTATTAGCTTTAGAGGCTTGAACCACCCAAGAAGAACCATGAGGGTTTTTGATGCTCTTTCTTGATCAGAGGAAAAAATGAGCATAAGGGGATTCTGCAGTGCAAGAGTTATTTGACAATGCAAGCCTGATATAATAAATTATTCTGCTAATTTCTGTAAGTATGTAAAGCATGTGTAAACCAGCCCAAATGTCAGTATATTCAGACTTCTTAGAGTTTTTAATTTCTTTTGCATTGCAGAAGAAAAATACATTTTTTTAAATGAAAAATTATTGACACTTCTGTTCTCACCAGCTGAAATTAATGGACGGTTTGTCATTGTCTTAAATGAAGTGAGAATCACACCACTGCAGTCCTGTTTAGTGTTGTAAAGTTGTCAGGCCGCCAGTTTCCTGTTGGCATGTTAATGGCTTTTTTATGATATTTAAAGCAGATAAATTATTTGTATAGTGATTTATTCTGTTTTGCAATTAATTGGAGTCATTGAAATATATTTTATCTTACACTGGGGTTTTATTTTATATGGTGAGGCCATTATATTTCCATTTTTTTTTGGTATTTAAGAGCTTTATGTTTGCCCAAAAGATGTAAGTATGGCAGTTAATGACTGGATGCAATTTCAGTGATCTGCTTTCAGACAGTTTATGACATTCAGTCAGTGTCTTTGCTCAGTAGAGGTTTACATTTTAAGGCTTTTTTAAAATTTTTGATCTTCTGACATACTATTGCTAGAATTTCAGATAAATCCAATATTTTTGCACTCCACATTTTTTTGTTCTTATTTGCTGTTTTTTTCATCTTCAAGGAATAACAAGAATGAAATGTGTATATAAAACCACGATACATCATAAAACACATCACATTTGCTTGATGATACTGCTAGCATTAAAATATTAGTAGTTACAAATCCATCTCCAGGAGAAATAACTATATTTCTCTGCATTCAACCAGCTGTTCATTAAATGGAAAGATATTTTTTCTAAATTGTCTAAATGTTAAGGTCATGTATCTCCTTGGAATGGCTCAGTCTTTGGAGGAGCATTGTTCCAGCTGTTAAACTAGCTCTCAACATAAAGTGTTTTCTACTGTTTGTGTGCATGCAGATGAAATTTGTATTCACACAGAGAACTAAACCAAGGCTTATATTCTTTTTTCCCTGAAGATCTACTCTCCCACCTTTGAGATGCTTCTGCTTTTGAGGTGTGGAAGCGCATGTGAATCACAGAAATCAAAAAAGCAGCCAAAACTGCAGATTTCCGGTATTTCTCTGCCCTTCATATTTTACAGTGCTCATTGGTCTCCAGCACTTGACAGAAGCTTGGCCATTTGTACTGTGAATATCTGAATCTAGGAAAGCTAGTAATCATGAAAAATAAGATGTGCTACCCCTTGAATAACTGTTTATAGTGTATGGATGGGAATAGAGCATTACAGTGTGGGGGAGCTTTACTAGAGTTCCCAGGGGATGGAGTGACTCTCAGAATTTTATCAATACCACTGGCATTGCAATCCTGTGCAAAGCCTCCACTGGGCAAAGAGCTGGGCCTCTACCTAATCAAAGACAGCTCACCCGGTATAACTGATAGCATTTATGCTAATGCAGGTGACCCAAATGCGAAAACACTCCTAGTTCTGGCTGTCAGTGTCCTATCTATAATCAATCTAGTGTCTGAGTTTTAATTCCTTAAACAATGTGGGAGTTTTTGCGGTATTTTTATAATAAATATTATTGAATGACAATTTACTCCCAAAAGTAAGATTAGCATTTATTCAGTAATGCTCTTCTATTTAGTAGTTTTTAAATGAACACATAAATTAATAGATAAGCCTGTTAACAACTCTGAAATAAAATTAATTTGTTGATGTAAATTGTTACTCAGCAGGAAATTCATGTCTGCAAAATAGCTGCAGTTTTAGTTGCTGACAGTCACAGTGCCTTAAATAAGTTATTTCTACAAGTTCCATGAAGCAGCTTATAGATGCTTTTATTTAATGTCATTATTTTATATTATTCTGATGGTAACATTTGCTCTTCTTTCATAAAACAACTTCTCCCAGACACTAGACTCCTGGGAAAACTGGAAAGAAAAACAGAAAAAAGAAGTCACTCTAAAGCACCCATTCATCAGCCCTGTATCACAGGGTTAAAATTCAGAGATGATAATAAACTTTGTTAAAAAATTCTTGTCTCCAAGCTTTGGCAGGCAGAAATAGTAATTTCTATATAATAAAGCAAGTTTAGCCATGTGACAGCAACTGATGTTTGAATGCTATAGCAAATGGATGATCTCTGAGTTATAGAAATTAAAGGTCAGTCATTCAAATACCAGTTATTTTATTTGACTCACATAATTAGTGGCCGTTACTACCTTTTTCAACTGACTGGTAAATGTTTATTTACTTTTGCGTCACGTCCCCAGAGCAGCACAAAACAGTCTCAACGCTGATGTATCTAGCAGCAGAAAACACCCACACTGAAATCAGAGGTGTCATTGCAGCAAGGGCAGAGGCACTTCTGGTGGGGTTAGCCTGGGTGCCACTGGAAGGATGCTCTGCATGTGGTCCTTAGAGCATAACAGCTGCCTCTACATGTACTTGTCATTTCTAGGCAGATCTGTTCAATTTATCCTGAACTCCCAGTGCCACAGTGTGCTGCTGCCACTGCCCGAGCTGGTTTCCTCAGTTCTAGTACGTCTGTGCCTGCTGACATCATGACTCTTGTTTCCATGAACATGCCCATGAAAACAGAGATGCAGCAATCTTCCCTTTTTAAAATGCTTGTGCAAGATTTGCAAAATTTGTGCAGTGGAGACCACTGATGAAGGAAGTATTCTGCCAATGGAAAGAGCAAACCATAGAAGCGTAAATGCAAGTGCGGGAACTGCTGCTTCCCCTCTGCTCTAGGAGTGCAGTGACTTCCCAGCTGTCCATACTAGCTTGCTCAGTGACTTACCCAGTGACAACGTGATTGTGCAGATCCTTGTTTGTGAAGACAGTTCAGGAGCCTCAAATGAGACTGCTTGCGTAAAGGGTAGGATATTCCTGATACAGACAGCTGAACTTTAGGAACTGAATGGGATCCAAAGTCACATAAGATAGATACAGTAATATGTCCAGTGGATGAAATGGTGTGAACTCAACTGCTGCTCTTGGCTGGTGGGAACTTTCTGTGAGGATGGAAGGGCAAGGCATAGAAATAACTTGTTCTTTATAAAAATGATTGTTTATTATTCTTTGTTTTTATTTTATTACCAGTAGAATGCACGGTGAAATAAATGATTCATAAAGCTCATCTTCCCTTATCTCTGCAATACTTTCTTGGGCTCACTGGAGATATAATTTATGCTTGTTTCTACATTTACTGCAATTGCCCTTTATCCGAATTCAGGCTATACTTTGCTGGCTGATTCTGATAGCTGGAAGTAATGCAAAGAGGATGTTTTTAAAGTAGACTATTACAGGGAAAAGAAAGATTTTCTATCACCATGATGCTGTTTGCAAAGAGGATCTAAATTTTCTTTCAAACTGTACTCCGACTGCTTAATCCTCTAACCTCTATGAATATTTATGAATACAAGAATCCGAATTACCTTTCCTGTCACCCCAAAACCAAACATATTGATAAGGCAATATGAAATAAAAAACCAGTTTTGACTTGAGAATTTCTCCCCTTGGTAGAGAAGCAGATATGAAAATAGCTTAAATAATAAGCTGAACAAACTCAATAAGCTTCAATATCAGGGTCATATCTGTGCCTGGTTCTAGAGGGATAGTATTTGAGGGTGACAGATGAACATTCTGTTTCCTTCTGGTCTTAAAAATCTATGAAATCAGATCTCTCAACTCTGGAAAACTGCAGCCCTTCTCTCTGAGGCAGCCAGAGCTACAGAAAAGCATGTCAGACCAAGTCCTTTCAGGGCACCTTGAAGGGTCTCAAGGGAACTGTGGTCAACACCATGGTGGCTCAGTCAATGGGAGTACTGCTAACATGATACTTGAAGAGTTCAAAGTGGCCTTTGAAGGCTGCACAGTGAGAAGCAGTCCTGAGTATTTTGTGAAAATTTCCTTCCCCAGCTGCTGCTGGCAGGAGTGCTATGGGTTGGGAACTGGTCTGGTTATGAAGCTTCAAGATGAGCAGCTGCCTGTGAGCGTGTTTGCATTTACTTGCATCTGAATTTGTTGCTCTGAAAAATATGGAGGTGCATCCAAAACTCAGCCTCCCAGCCCAGGATGAAGAGGGAAGTCAGCATGGTGCAGGTGGATATGACCAGCCACATGCTGGGGAGGAGAGGCTGTGTGGCTCCTGTCCCAGGCTCTGCGCTGAGAGCAAGGACCTCTGGACAGAAACAGTGCTGGTCACCTCCTTCCTGCTGGCAGGGCACCAATTTGCAGGCATTATCCCCAAGCAACAAGAGATGAGCTGAGCCAGATGAAATTTGGCCAGTCCAGGTGATAAAGCACTTTGCTGCTGCAGAGCTCATTATGAACCTTACAACCCTTCTGGACCTAGGAGATAAACAAGGGAATTCATTAAATGCACTGGCTTATTAAGAGTGACTGACTTACCTTGAAGATTTAGTCTACTTCATTTGTTGCTCATCATAGGTAATTGTAGATGATTAAGGATATGAGGGCTATCAATTTTCCAGATATTGGATAAACACCACTGTCCTTGATTCTTGTGCTAATTATTTAGATTTGTAAGTTCTGATTTACAGTGACATACAGTATTTTAACATTTTTCTTTCTTTTTTTTTTTTTTTTTTGTGACTGGGTTTTCAAAGACACAGCAAAGCGATTTTATTTCCAAGAAAAATTCCAACACAGCAATTTTCAAATTTTAGTTCACTTCCAGTAGCAGAAATGTCTCTGGAGTTTGAGGTACAAATATAAGAGTCAATAAATAGCTAGTTGTAGCAGCAACTAACCCAAAACCCCAAAAGGAGGAAAAAAAAATTCTCAGAGCTATGAATGGGTGCTGGGTCAATCTTTATGTATCTACATCATCTGAGCAGGACCAAAAATATGAAAAAAGTTAATGATGATCATGTTAAAGCTATGAAAATGGAGAACAACATGCAAGTGAAGAGAAATAGTTAAAAGGACTGGGAAAAATAATTAAATGCTTAAAAGGCAGCATGTTTAAACAACAGAATAGAGAAGGCTATTAGAAGTAAAATACTCATCCATTTGAATGTGGAAATCCTGTCCAAACGAGGAAAATAAAAGACCAGTTAAACTCATCCTGTTGAACATGGAACTCTAATGAGGCAAGCCAAAAAAAGATTTTGAAGAGCAACTTCCTACAGGCATAAAAGTGACTAATAAGAACTTTCTCAGAAACAGGAAGCCTTTTGGAAAGTCAATGGGCTGAGAGATGATTAAGGTGCAAATAAGGATACTCCAGGAAGCAGCGCTATGGTGAGAAAGCTAAATGAATTATTTGCATCAATGTTCTCTTCAGAAGAGGTCATGAAGGTTTCCACACCTGAGCCATTCTTTACAAGTTCAAGCCTGAAGAGCACTCAGAAATCGAACTGTCAACAGAGAAGATTTTCAGAGCAATTCAATAAAATGAACAGTAGCAAATCTCAAGGACCAGGTAGCATTAAACCAAGCATTCTAAAGAAGCTAAAATATGAGACTGCTAAACTACTAATTTCTGAAATCATTCTTGAAAGCAGAGAAATAGAAAGTTGCAAATGTGATGCTATTAAAAAAAAAGTTTAAGGAGCAGAACAGAAAAACTACTGACCAGTAAAATTGATTTCTGTACCAGACAAACTGGTAGAGACCATAGAAAATAGAATTGGTAAATACATCATTTTGTAGAGGGCAAACATGCCTCACAAATCCATTATCATCCTTTGAAGGAGTTAATGAGAATCAGACTAAGGGCATGCTGCCTGATATACAGTGGACCTGGGTTTTCACAAAGTGACTCGCATCACCAAAGGGCCTTCAAGAAATTAAACAGTCATGGGATAAAAAGGAGGTCCCCTGACATGGTTTAATACATGACTAAAAGAAAAGAAACGAAGATTAAGGATAAACTGCCATCCTTACGAAATGGAGAAATGGGGCCCAGTTGAATCCCACACGGCCCCTGCTGCGACCCATGCTGTTCTGAATTAGATTTGATACAGGAATGGGGATGAAGCCAGGCTATGCTCCAACTTTGTAGCTTTCAAGTATTTTCTTTGATCAGGAATACAATTTAACTTGAGTACAGACTGAACAGGTTGGTTCATAGGCCTTTATGACCCGGAGACCATTGCCAGGCTTGTATTGTTGAGATATTGTGGGTTGGCAAGCAGGCTTGCAGAGAAAGGAAGAAACTCCTTCTTTCTTAGGTTAGAAACTGCACTAATGGCAGGCATCAGGGAATATGTTGTGTATGCCTCAGACTTGACAGAGCTGGCAGATATTCCTCCTGTGTATGACAAGCAAATTAAATGCTACTATGACCCACCACCAGCAAAGATACTTGTTGACTGAGTATGGGAGAAAAGAAATGATTTGCCAATCTGTAGACCAAGATGTCAGAATTATGATACTACAATTAGAAGCAACTTTTTGTCATTGAAACATCAGATTTTCACAAACTGTTGCACTTAAGCAGTTTTATTACTCTCTTGTACGAATCAAAGCTCTCTGTATGTTAAATTTGGCTGTCTGAGAAATCTAGGTAATTTTTTACTGCAGGTATATGGAAATAATTGATTGTCAAAAGCTAAGTGGTCACAAGTAAGAATTCTTTTCTCTGCTTTAATTAGTGAGCCTTTTCAGGCACTCTGAATCCTTAACCCATGAGAACCTTAGGGCAAAGACAACCTTTATATTGGCAGGTACACATCTATGTTCTTTCTTTGATATTAAACAACTGTAACATTTCTCCTTTAGAGATGTTATGGTCCCATTAAATGAGATGCTGTTTCAAGACTTATCTTTCAAATAAACTGCACTATAACTGTTGCATACAATGATCGTAAGTCTGAACTACGAATCTACTCACAAAGTGCAGTGATGATACTTAGGGTTATATTTCTAAGTCTTTTGCTTGCATAACGGCTGTTTTGGGGCATGGTAGTTAGTGGGATTGTGTACTTTTTACTTCCAAGTAACATAACAGCCTAACAGCAAGTCTCTTGTGCAAGAAATACCTATATCTCACTTTCAGGGGAGCCATGAGTAAAGAACGGGTAAATAAACCTTTGTATGGTTTGGTATAGCTTGCATACGTATACACTGCCATATCTTCATATATACTGCACGTCCTGGGCAATGGGGCAGGGTGTAGGGTATATGGCAGATATATGGCAGGTATATGGCGGGTATATGGCAGGTACTACATACGTGCATTGTGTAATCTACCAGGGAAAATTCCCGTACAGGAAAATAATGATTTACAGGCATAAAATTAGTGAAGTTGCCAAGAAACCACAGCACAACACTATCATAATAGCTGTAAAAATCTACTTTCCCACTCTTGCCATGATGGTAAAGTTAGTGTAATTGAGGAATTTAATTAGATTGTGTGCCTGTGCTGTTTGGCAGTGCCTCGTGTTTTGTGGAATAACAGGCCCTGCCATCAAATTGCTCCAAGCTCTGGTTAGAGCAAATCAGTTCACACCAATTGACATGAACAGTGCAATGACAGGTTACACCACTGAAATGTGGAGTTAATGTGCAAGGCAATGCCGATTTGATCTGACAGTGGTTTATAGTGATGGTGAGCAGCTGTCAACGAGGACGCAAGTGCGTGGAGACAGAAAGCCCGAAACATCCAACAGATTCTTCTTTTACTTACCCTCCTTTTGTACTGATTCAGTGAAATTGCTTGCATTTGCAAGGATACCAGGAAAAAATTAGGTCAAGTAGCACAATATTGTCCCTGAAGTACTTCCATTGAAATGGGTAGAATGATGCCCACTTCTTTCTTTCAGGGCTAAATTCAGCCCATTTTGTTTCTGATGCATTTTGCATAAAATGAATTAATCAGTTGACAGGTTTAGAGTAGGAAGAGATTAAAAAAACCCCAAACTAAATCTGTTTCCTGATGTTCCCAAATTTGCTTTAGGCTGAAAGAAACTTCTGTGAAGTCTCTTTGTATCTTTTTCTTGTTTGTATAGTCTTCCATAGATACTCTTGTCAATTACTGTTGATAGCATGATGCTGGAGGAGCTGAATTTTGGGTTGAGCTGTTAAGTCCATTCCTATATGTATGGTGGAAGGGCAGCACCTTCCCCCCACATTCAATTTCTGCATCAAGAATAGGATACTAAAATACAATTCAATACATATTGACTTCATACAATTCCTATGTTTCTGAGAGATTAGAGAACTACAAAATGACTAAAGCAAACAGCTGCCTGAACTGATATCACGTGGCTGAATTTTTCATCATTCTTCTTCTCTTAGTATATTTGTTAATTCCTGTCCCAGCAAGACTACAAATGAAGCTCAGCTGACCAGTGGAAAGTGAGAATAAGCATTGAGTTTGTAGAAGATAGACTGTATCTAGGGAACAGAACATTTCTTCTGCTTGGACAATGCTCTTACCATCTGTGGGATGAGGTGAACAGATAAGGATGAGGTGAACAGATAATAAGTACAAATCTTTGTTAATGTAACCATAAAGTTTTACAGCTAAAATTGAAAAGGTCAAGCAGTGCAAAAATCAAGGTTTCTCTAGCAATCTTTAACTTGGCTTCATTCACAGCTGGAGTATTTTCTTGTCTTTTTTACGTCATTAAATGTGTCATGTAATATATTCCTCTTTGATGCTAAATGTGTATGATAAGTATACAGGGCATGAATTGTGGTAGAAATAACTGTTGCCATGGGAACTTTAACTTTTGCATATGCCAAGTTTGAATCTGTAATAGTGAAATCATAAGACTGCAATGAATGGGAGTGTGGCACATCGCTCTGACCCATCCCTTTGAAGCAATCCCTTCTTGTGTACCTCCCTACTAGCTCCATGCTCCCACATCTGATCCGCAGCAGGTCCCTATCCCAGCATGGGGAAACACTGGACTGTTCTTCTGCCTCTCTTTTTCAGAGAAGCCACTGAGTTTCTTCCTGATGCTGCCCATTTCCAGGTGAACCTCTAGAGACTCGCAAACAGGATCAGATCTGACTTATATTGCCTTGTTCAATTAATTCATTACCACGTGTTTAGCAACACTTATCAGTTCTTTGGCAATTCCAGATGCATTTTCCCTTAGCCACTCACAGCTACAGAGTTATGGACCTATTTTATATTGTGAAGAGCCAGGGTGTTTATTGTATGGCAACTTCTACTGGACCCAGCTAGAACCTGGAACCCTACTCCAGGGGCTTGAACGAAGTTATTTGTTCCCTGAGCATTTATGCCCTCAGTTTCCTAGAGGAATATACTGCACAGAAACATTCTTATTTTAGGCCCTTTCCCTAACCGAGTCCTAAAATGGGAATTGTTGTCTTGCTGAAATTCTGATGCAGCAGTGTTTGTTTACTCCCAGATAGACCTCAAACTCTGAAATATCAAAAGCATGAAATAGATCTGCAGAGTGAAACATGTTTGTAGATAACAAAACTGTTGGTTTAGTCAGTCTCTGAAGAGGCTTGTCACCTTGTGGGGATTTTTTTCCAATATCCTGTATTTTTTTTCTTTCCTGTGGCCCAGAATCTCTGGAAGCTGAGATAACAGCTGCCTGAGGGATCTCAGTTCGTAGTGGGGAAAAACCCAAACTCCATGTCCATTACACAGTTCTGTGGGCCTCTCCTGATGGGAGATCCAAACAGAAGTGATATAGGAATCCATTTTCCTGGGGAAATGCCAAGCCGCTGTTGAGACATTTTGATACAGGCTGGTGAGGTAGCCTGGATGGCTCCACAACCTCTGTGTGTACGAACCACTTGGTTCTCACCATTTTTCTGTCCAGTGATTTTTCATAGCTTTAAATTCAGGAGAAAGAGGAGTGGAGGAGGTGTGGAAAGAGGCAATGAAAGAAGGAAAAAAAAAAGAAGGAAAGAAAGTTGGTCTGTCTCTCCTCCACAATACACACAATTCTCAAAGGAAAGGTACAATCAACAGAAATTGAAAGGTAGCTTCGCAAGCAGCAAAATTGTGTGCCATCACTTGAACAAAGAGTTTATTTTTTCCCTCTTGGGATGATCACCCACCCCAAATATTCTGGCACGTTCTTGAGCCTGCTATCCAAATATTATTCACTTACTAACAGGAACATTTGTCTGTGGGTAATGCTCTAAGTTATACTGCTGGACTTTGCAGGGCATGAGAATTTTTGGTGTTGGAAAGAGCATAAAAGGCCACCTCCTCTCTGTGCAGGCAAGCAGAGACTCTGCATTCTCTCCCTGTAGGCTCTTCTTTGTCGTTAGTCCAGAGATTGTCTTAGATCCAAGTCAACCAAACACAAGCTGATTATCTCACCTTTAAATAGAAGGATTACAGAGGAGAAGTTGAAACTGGGTAACCGATCTCCAACTTGAGCAGCTGAGGAGGATAACCCTTCAGATGAAACAAATTTGAAGAAAGAAAGGGAAAAAAATTTCCAAGTTGAAGATTAAGGCAGAGCCATAGCTCCAAGCATCACGCCTGACATTTGACTCATCATTCATAGTTATTTGTATCTGTATAAAAAGGGAGCACAAATAAATAGCAATTTGGATTCCCTCTGGAGCAGCAAACATGCTTTTCCTCTAAAAAGTTCACCATAAAGGAAACTTTCTTGAGAAGTGTTAAAAAGAATAAAAATGCCAATGTCAGCATTGACATCTTTATCTTTTTTCTTCCCACAGCCCCACAACAAATGTTTTGGGTTTTTTGTTAGCAATGTATATTTCCTCCTGCTTGCTGTGGATGACTTGAAACTAAATGGGCTTCAATTAAATTCTTGAAAATACCCTCCCTAGGACAGCTGTCTGCTAGGAATACTGTAGAACAGTATTAGTACAAAGAAATTCTCAGCAGAATTTGCATATTACATCTGTGCAAAGGTAATTTTAAGCAACCTTTAATTTTTCCAGTCCTTGTTTACTTATGCTGGTATCCTGAAAAATATTTTTCATCTTCCCTGGTTAGACACAAGGCGAAAACACTGCTCTTAGCCTGGGCTTCCTGAGGGAGATTTGGTGGCTCCTGGGTTTCTCTGGGGCGAAGGAACACATAGCCTTTCCCTCTGTCTCACCATGGTGTCTCCATAGTCTGTGTTGGGGGAGTTTTGGAGTTATTTCAGCCTTACTGTGCTGACAAAGGGCTTTCCTATGCTGGTACAAACTCCCTGAGTTGCCATGTTGCTTTGGGCTAGCAGAGAGAGAGAGAAGCTAGTTTTTGCCTTCAAAATACACTAAAACTGAAAGCGGTTTCCTGGCATTACCACACTAGCACAGTTTTGACTCTGAAATGGGTATATCATTGAAGATAATATGGATCAAGAGTCCTGGAAGTAAGAAAAACTGGATTCTACAGGAGCTTTTTTCTGTTCTCTATCTAACCCACAAAATTTAATACTTGGAACTGTAACTTTTGAAGACACGTTTTTCACTAGATCAACATATATGGAAATATATCAACGTATATGGAAAAATGGCCTGATTCTGCTTTAAGCTGGTGCAGTTTCAAGGAGATGATCCTGATTTATACTCAGGTAACTGAGAGGAAAATCAGTTCTATTATATCCATAAGAGTGCTCGTATTTTAAAAGGGCTAGAGGTTTATGCTGTCATTTCAGCCAAGACAAATAGATTTTCTTGTCACCCATCCTCAGAGTCCATGACAGCTCAGAGCTCTTTTAGATGGATTTTTGAGTTGGGAAGGATAGGAACCAGCTATGAAAACACCACAGAGTGTCTTTCTAGTATTTTACCTTTTCCTCTGGTCTTCTTTATATCATCATAATCTAGATAAAACAGCAGTGCACAGCATGAGTAGCATTTTGATGTCATTCAGGCTACCAAAGAAGTGGAAGATACAGCTTACTTCAAAGTGCCAGACATGCACTGGCAAGATTAATTTACAGCAAAGTCAGGAATCTGAGTAGGTTTGAATTATTCTCCTCTGTAGTACAAAAAAAAAAAAAGAAAGAAAAATATCGCACTATGGAAATTGATGTGGCATAGTGCACAGGGGAAAGAAAAAAACATTTTCATTCTAGTTTACAGATAGAATCAGAGTCTAGTATGAAGCCAAGCTAGTGAGAATATCTAACACTGCCGTTAGAAGAGAAAGCTATTTGTCTTCCCAAGTCAGGCCAAATTCTACTTTTCTTAATTGTTATGGGGAAATACAGATTTATACCTGAACCAATATAAGCAGGACAAACTCCTTTTCAGCATGCAAGAAGAGAAGAGACACAGATCACTCTGCAAAGCAGAAGGAAAGAGTGAAACGTAATTTTCACCACCAAAACACATTTCCCCCTCCAGTATGAAACAGTGGGGAGCAGCGATCAAAATTGATTGTCCCAGTTAAAATTCTACATCACAATGTTACAGAAAAAGTAGCATGATGAGCTCAGCTTTTCTACAGCATGTCACAAAAAATATAAGCAGGAGCCTGTTAAGATTAAAGAGTTCTTTGGCACATCATACATTTTCTTGATTCATTGTGCATCATTAAAATTCCTTTTTTTTTAATGATGTTTTGTTCATTTCATGGAGAAGCCATTAAATTCAAATTATATCTTGAAGGAAGTTTACTTCATTTGGATCTTACCATGGAAACCTCTCATGTATTTGTATTTCTAATGTGAATGAAGGGGTCAGATCTTAACAGCAGGTTAGACAGGTGTGATAGTCATAGATGTATCAATAGCACTACACTTTTTTGCTTTAGCAGTCTCTTTCTACCTTTTCTGTGAAGAAGCTCCAAATATTTATGTAGATATGTAAATCAGGGTGATAAAAATGATAGAAAACTATTTTTTTCCTCCAGCTCCTGAGCCATAATTTTATGTTTTATTGCTGATTACAGTGACGTTAAATAGTCAGTAAAACAAGTATATCTGCATCACACAGTGCATAAACAGCATTTTGGATGACTGTCTAAGTTATTTAAAATTTTTCAGTGGCATGATATTTAGAATTGTACCCTTTCTTAGAAATCCCTTTCCTTTTTTGCCTTCTCCGTGGTAGCAATTTTTATGAGTAGGAGGCTAGAGCTGTGTAATCAAATTTATTACACTGAAGTTGAAAGTCTTTATTTGCCATTAATTTGAAAATAAATTGTGTCACTAGGTCTGTCCCTTCGTTGAAAGATAAGCATTTTGTAACATTAAATAAAGTGCAAAGGTGAGTACTCAGTTGGAGGCTTGTGCAATTCTTGAAAGTTTTCTAAATACGATCACAACTTCTCTGATCAGTTTTTGACTTATGCCCCCCACCGTGAATCCTCCTTCTCTCTCTTCCACCCTTACCTTAAGATTTGTCTTATCCAAGTCAGACAGCAAATCTGCCTAGCTCAAAAATGAAAGCAGGTTTTGTATATTCTTTTTTTGACAATAGAGTTTCTAGTTGGAGCTCGTTCAAACCCTTGCTGGGTTTTCAGAAACCAGTGACAGAAATGGCTTCTAATTCATGGCTGTGCTTTGTTACCTTCCAAAACATTTGTGCTTGTAAGTTCTACTGTTGCTGGCTATGTCAGTGCTTACTACATGCAGATGACATTATGTGAGGTATTGATCTTCTTCAACATGGAAAGGAGCAGTCTAGCAGCTTGGAAGATGTTCACAGCATCTTGCAGGATCATGTCCAAACTCTAGAAACAGTCTTACGTCTGCTTTCACACAACCATTGATGCTAAGTGATCTTTGTGATAATGCTAGGATTTCATTTTAACTTGCCTGTAATTTTTATTTAATGTTTTGCTGTTTGCTGAAAGTCTAGTAATATTTTGCATTATAAAGATAAACCTTTCTCTACCATTATATGGCATTATTGTGTCAGGAAATAAAAATATTCCACGGTTGCTTTCCAAGATGCATCAAAATGTTGAACAGGACTGCACATGGACTAATTATTTCATTTGATACATAACCAGGCTGTCAACTCAGCCTTAGCAAGTCAGGGCCTCTGGGAGAAAAACAGAATTACCTGTACTTATGCAAAAATGTTCTGGAGATCACCTGAAATAAACCCAGTAGCCATTTTGGAAGAAAAGTATAAAGTATTCTCATCCTTAGCTAGTAGACTCCTCCAGGGAAATTATGAAAATACATGAGTAACTGTCAGCCCAGAAGGTTGATAAACATAGCAGTTCTTCAGTAGACACTGATTTTCACTCTTGTAAAGAAAGTCATGCACATATTCTCCAAACTATCTTAAAAAAAACCCCTATGTTATAGTCACAGATACCAGTTTTCACCTTAGCCATGGAATAGTGCCTCTCCTTAGAATCAGTCTGGTGTATCCCAAGTAGCTTAGCAGCAGTAGGAGCTCAATTACTCTCCTTGGCTTTACCCACTATAAAAAGAGGATTCTCCACTGAACTACAGTCCTTCCCCTCACATTCATTTTGTACGAGATCCATTTCCACCTGGGAGCTGCTAGTAAGCCTGTTTCTCATAGTACAGCAGATGGTATAGTCTCTGGAATGTGCCTGTAGTCCAGGACACCGCTTTGGAAAGGGTATTTTAAATCTCTGTAGTTAGGCAGATTATCATATTCACAATATTCCTAGACTCCACCTATATGAATGATAAGAACTTTGGTCTGTTGCTTCAGAGAGAGCTTCATCACTGCTTTTCTTGTAACATCCTCATCTGCTCCAGAATCCAGCTCTTTCACATCCACTGACAGACCTGGATTCTCCCTTGACATGGGTTGGTGTATTTGTACCAACTTTGATATGCTTGCAAGGAGATTGATTGTGACATCCCCATCAGAACTAGATGCTGTGGAAGGTATTCTTCTGACAGAGTTTCATATGCCTCAAGTCTGTCAATGTGGCCAGTAAAGAAGGAGTTTGGCTGTGTTATGCACATTTTTGTAATAAGCTGTCTCAATGGGATTCCTGTCTCCATTCAGCTTCCCAAACCACAAAGGCAAAATCATAACCAACCTGCAGATCTGTATATGTTTTGTTTAACACTGTGAATAAATAAGAGGTCTGAACACTTCTCGAACATATGTAGGGCAAATATTTCTCTTCTGGGGAAAGATAGACTTACGGTTTATATACCGAAATTGCTTTTCTCGGTACTCAGGAAACCTTTTCACTGTTGATCATACATCGTAAATTGTGCCTCTGAGATGAGATGCAAACAGCAGACTATGTCAAGGTAAACACATGTTTAGGCACAATTGAAAAGAGGGCCAGTGTTTGGGGAAATGATCATTTTAAATTATGATGTGCCACTGGCACTGATCTGGGATATCACACCAGAGTCAGCCCACCTGCTCCCCCAGAGATTCATTGGGCTGGTCCTCTTTTTCATAAATCACAATTTGTAGTCCTTCATAAGACCATCATATAATATACTTCCAGTACATTATATATTATATATATGTAATATAATATATATATAATTATATATAATATACTATATGATACTAATATAATTTCAGTAAAATCACCAGAACTTAGAGACTCGGGGAAGCTTAGAAAAAAAACATAATGGCTTGTTTCTTGCTCTTAGATTTTCCAAATGTGCTTAATTTCCTTTTTCAGCACCCAGAATGCACATCTTATTTTACTACTAACTGCTAGTCAGAAATGAGCTTTGTTTAATTCAGTGGGCTTTTTACAAAATGTTAGAGAATTACTAGACTGTTTTATAATACTTATACTATGGCATAAATATTTTTGCAAGTGTACTAAAAAACAGATTGCTTCTCCCCCTCTCTTTGGCTTCAGAGAAAGTTTTCTGTATTTTTCTGAATGTAGTGGTGCCTTCCTATTGTTTCTGAGGCCAGTGGTTACAGACATAGTCACTCATGCACACATACACACACACTTGCAGATGCTTCATACAGATAGACTATCATGCAGATAGACAGCTTCCCAAAAATTTAGTCTGCATTTAGGGGCCTGGATTATAGGACCTTTCATGGAGATTAAAAACCTGAAAAAAACACAAGCACTAATTAATCAAAATAAAAGTGAATGGAAAACCTGCAAGTTGGTGTAAATTCTGAGAAATATTCCTTATCCAAGTCAAAATTAGAAATTAAAATCTGTTCTATTTTTGAATATCTCTCATTCAGAAAAATAATACTGATGTAAATGTCCTGGTTTGAAAGTACACGTTTTGATTTATATTTGCTAAAATCTTTTCAAAGAAAATTAACTGAGAAGTTAACACTGTCCCAGAAATAATTCCAAACTGAAGAACACAATGTTTCTTTTAGTGAGGTTGAGACCTGGGGTTGAGAACATAGTGCTGCTTTCTGGATTAGGTTTCTGGTTGGAGTTAGGATTTCTGTCTGGAGGGATACCACAGTGGGGATGCTGGTTCCTCACACCAGACTGGCCCCTGCCTCCGTGGCCAGTGATGGCTTGATGAAAGTGCATGCACACTGTAAAGAACAGATGATGGAAGTCCAAGATGTCCCCATCTTAAAATGCCCTATGCATGGATTTTGCCCTCATGCCTCATGTTCCTATTTATGCTGCAGTTCAGCCCAAGAGCGAGGATTTAGGATACCACCTGGCCCACAGTATAAGATCCACTCCCAACACACAGGTCTGAACCTCTCCTAGGTTTTTTTCCAGGAAGAAATCCAAGTCCTTCTCTTTTTCTGAACATACTCTAGCACTGGATTACACCTATGGTGAGGTGGTAAGAGCACGAATTATCCCAAACCTTGCAGAGCTGTCAGGGACACACTGACAGAGAGGTGCCTCTGTTGCCTCAACCTAGGCTATACCAAACCTTTGACAAGAAACATTTAAAAGGATGTGCCAGCCACAGTAGATGGGCATGTATTAGTGAGATTATTATGTCATTGTGTAGTGTTCTACAGTGGTTTGAGGTGTATAAATGGATTTTAGACATCAGAAAAATTATTCCATGTTAAGACAACTATGGAATGGTACACCTTTTTCCAGAGTTTGATTCAAAGACCACCAAAGTCACTAGAACTCTCAGTGTTCCTTGAGAGATTTAAATCTAGCTCACCAGGTGTTTTTTTCCTCTGTCTGCTTGGATGTAAATTAAAAAAAAACTATGTGTCTTTTGCATTAGGAAATCTCTTCTCACAGCTAGAGATCTTTTCTGTTAAAAAAGACTAAGCTTGGAAGAGAAGAGGCTGGTCTAGAGAACAAAGCAAATTCTGCACTTTTTGTGGAGTTTTCAGCAGTGCAGTGAATGTTTTTCTTTTGTTAGAGTGCCAAATGTGTCGTGTATTGCAGAAAGCAAAATATGGCCGTCTGCTCTCCTTTTCTAGAGTAAGCTACCTGTAAGGTATGGCACTTCCTTATTTTCTTGGAAGCCCTGGCTATATATGAAATCAAACTCCAGACCATATCTTTAGTGTATGAGTAATGTAGGAATGTTAAATTCAGAGACAGCAGTGAAGGTCTTGGTTTCACATGAAGGAGGATCGAGCTGAAGCGATCCCATGCTAATTGCTGTGATATTGTGCAAGACACCTTGAAATTTCTCTGTAATGCCATTTTGTTCCATCAACCAAAATAAAGTTATCATGAACTCTCACAGCCATCTGCAGCATATTTTTTGATGACTGTGTATCATTGGTATGTATTCCCAGAAAGTGTGAAGTATAATAATTAATAGGCCTGATTCCACACTACTGAAGCACCTAGTAGGATTTCCATCAGCTTTAATGAGAGTTGAAACATGCCTTAGCTGAGCTATTTGGGGAAGGAGAAGCTTTCTAAATTACACATTTCTCTAGCTCTGTAAAAGGTTCTTTGGGGTCACTGTCTGCTCTGGGTGAAATGCATATTTCCAGCCATAAACAAAAGGACTGCTCATCTCACCTGACAAAGGATGTTGGCAAGGTAAGGAGACAATGAAATAAACTCCATCCTCTCCAGTTCTCAGACTATTTGTTCTGCAGAATCCAGGAAAAAAGGACATAGTTTGTGGCATAGCCAAAGGCTTAATAACTTAAAACTCCTGCAGTCCCAAAGGCCTTGAAGAAGAATAAATGCCAAACTCAGGGATGCCTACTCCTTCAGTGGTTTCCTGCTTTTGTAGCAAAGGAGCTCCAGCCCAAAGGGATCATTTAATAGCAACTGGGGGCACAGGATCCCTCAGGCTGTGGAAACCAGGGATAAAAGCAATAGTAGAGTGCAAAGTATCAGGCGGGATTATAGCCATATCTCCAGACAAAAGAGATGTTTATAGTAATAGGAAAGTCTAACAGAAAAGAGAAGACCTGTGTCTCCTCCTCTCACAGAAACTAAGACAGATTTTTTTTGACAATGCCCAGGAGAGGAAGTTCAGTCTCAACACACACCTAAATATGCCATCTGCCTCACCAACAGCAGTTGTGTGCTCCCTCAGTGAGCAGCAGGGATAGAACATTTGGCAGGACTTCTCCCTGCCTCTGTTCACCACACCAAGGTTGCCTCAGTCTCTTCCACACTCATTTGCAAATAGCCAGCTCCCCTGAAAGCCTCAAGTGTGTCTAGACATTGGCTAATCCCTTCCCTTGTGCCAGCTGGGTGACGTCAGCATACTGAATATTGGTACAAATCTCTGCACAAGCCAGGTCTCCTGGCACACATTGTCACACGCCTTTCCCATGCTACGTTGCTGGAATCACTGCAGACAGAGGAACTCTGCAATGGCTACCTGTTAGGGCCTCTCTGGAGCATGAAGGTGACAGCTTCAGAGAGCATCTCTGTGCGTTCATGGGAGACTCTGAATAAGTAATCAAACCTCATGGTCACGGCTATCCTCCTCGAAGAACTACTGTGGATTCTGTTTCTTTGTCTGTACATAGAGGGAGTTAATCTAGATATTCCAAACTTTTCATATCACTATTAATTTCCTTTTGAGGTCTACAAGCTTTGATCCCATCCAAGTAAACCTGACGGTTCAGGAAGTTACCACTTGCCACAGCAGTAAATTCAGTGATCTCCTGCCACCTGGCTGATTGCTTACCACTGCACAAGGCTGTCAGCATCAAACAGGCTGCTGAACACTTACTTCCTAAAAGATATTCTAAATTCAATGACATTCTCATTCTCTATTATGCATAAAAGAAACAAGAACTTTGTCAGAATAAAGCCATTTACTGCATACTCAGAAATACCTTTAATTGTTGCATGGCACTTAAATACTTAGAAAATCTTGAGATCAATAGATTGATCTTACTGAGTCATCTGTCTCCCACCTATTCAAATGTTCATGCTCTGCATTGTAATTGTCTCAGCACCTTTAAATTGGCTGTTAGGAGTATCAGAAAATCACAGGGTCACAGAATGATTCAGGTTTGGAAGGGACCACTGGAGATCGTCTATTCCAACCTCCCTGCTCAAGCAGGGTCCCCTAGAGAATGCTACTCAGGATTGTGTCCAGATGGCTTTTAAATATCTCCAGACAAGGAGACTTCATGATTTCTCTGGGCAACTTGTTCCAGTGTTCAGTTATCCTCACAGTAAAGAAGCTCTTCCTCAGTCCAGAATACCAAAATGATGGCTGCATCCCTTTTTGTAAATAAGGCTGTTCTAGACCTCTTTGCTGTGCAAATTCCATCTGGGAGAATGCTGCAGAGGGGGAATGCTTGGGAACAAGGTCATCAGCTTTCACAGGAATGGGGTGGGTCTCTGTCCTTCTGCTGAACCAATAAAGACTGCCTTGTTTTCCAGGAGATTTTGTTCACACACTACATGAAGCACTAGTATGTTACACAGGAAAATTGAACTTACCACTCTCTGCTCAGCACAGTGATCTGTCTCTCAGTGTAATGTCCTGGCTGCAAACATTGACAATATTCAAACCTTTCAAAGATGAAAGATCCCTACAATATGGATCCTCACCAATTATGCAGTGGTGCATAATGAGATAAAATCTCCTAGTTGATCACCTACCTGGTCAATTCATGCCTTGGGGTATGAGATTTAAATGCCTTTAACATTGTCTGTAGTTTAAAAAAATATACTTTGTAAAAAATATTTCAGCTTTGGTCTTACTCCACACTGAGAAGTGGTAGACACTAGAAACAGAAACAACATTCAAACACTCTGAGGGGAGTTAATTAAGTTTTAAATGTATACCATTTTAGTCAAATAAATAATAGCTGACTTTTACATCCATGTAACAATAAAACCAGATTTTATATCATCTTCTGCATTGTTACATCAATCAAAAGTCACACATACACATTACTGAACACTGCAGTTTACAGTACTAACAAGCGTTTTCCCCCTTCCATTTTTTCATATCAGGTTCTCAGCCGTGGTTATCCAAAAATCTCCAAAGTAATATGTTTTAACAAACAAAATTAGGCAGATGTATCATCCACTGTGGGATTTGAACCCATTGTCACTGGGGAGAAAGCTGCAATTTAATAGATGAAGATGTCAAACCATGCTATAGAAGCTCTTGTGACTGCATATTTATCAAATGTCATAGGGGTCCCTGGCAAACTGAAAGATTTCACTGTTTATTCACAGTGAAGACACTTAATTAATGACTAGGCCTAATCAGCCTGTTTTATTATTTACAGGGATTCCAACATGGCTTAGCTCAACTGATACGCAAACAAACCACCCTCAGCCTGCTCTAATTAATAATTCTGAACCAGACTCACAGAGTGGCACTGTCAAGTAGCTCTTTGGTGATTTACAACACCTCCTCCGTGAGATTCACATTGCTGCATGCAAATGAGCTGCCACCCCTGTGAATCCTTCATTTTAAAATACAATGTGCCGTCTTGTTGACTACAGGAATGCCCTTATCTTCACACATGACTTAATGGAGACAAATGTCTGACTTGGGCAGGTTTGTGGAAACCTTCTTGGACACACACCTACACAGGATGTCATTTCAGAAATGTTTAGGAGGTGAGGAAGAAAAATCCTCTTTTGCCTCTGGCACAGTTGCTGCTGCTGAATTCTTCCACCAAGTTGTCAGCCTCAACTTCCCCAAAAAGAGAGGGATTACCCATTGTCTTGCACTTGCTAAATTATTTTCTATTGCTGCTAAGTAGATGAAAGGCAAGGAAAATGTGTCAGAAAGGTGGAAATTTTTTATAAAATAATTTGACTCCAGTGTCACACGTAGGTACTGGGTGATCTCACTGGATGATTACATGCCATCATGGTCTGAAGATGAAGAAGGAGATTTTCTTCTCCAGGAGGTTAGGGACAAAATGTCCATAAAAATAAAAATAGAAATTAATAGGGAGTAACTTACATCTACAAATGATTGAAGAGTGTCACATTTTTAGGGGAATTTTGTATTCACAGTGGAGAAACTGAGGAAAAGAGAAGGTCAGAGAAGGTCAGGAAGATATGCTACCAGCTGGGGTTGGCAGCAGTGGATTCATACCAGCAGACCTCATTTTCTCTGAAAAAGACTTCTAAATACGGAGGGAAAACATTATGAGTGAAGCAATATAAGCCAGATGAAAATAGCTCATGAGTGTGAGTCATCTTACTTGTGACTGCTGTCCTATTCCATTGTGAGCCGCACTTGAGAAGCACTGTGAAGCAGCACATCAGGAAGAGAAAAATCTCCCTCAAACCTGTTAACTGAAATGCAAACCCAGTGGTACTTAGCACCTGCCGTGTTTGTTCAGCTCAGGGAATGCGTGTAGGCTTGGGTCTGAGAGATGGAAGTGGTGTACCAGGAGCACATGTGCACATGCCTATGGTTAGCTAAGGGTGTACATGTTCCCAGGCAAAGCGGGCTTTAGTGCAAGGGCAGGTGCATTAAATTGCTAATGTGAAATAAACTGCTTATTACACAGTACGCAGCTTCCTAGCCCTGGAAGCCTGGAAGGCAGGCAGCTCTGCAGCTCACAGAGGGCAGATGTTTCTCTAGGCTCCATGTTGCACCAGGCACCTCATCCTTCACAAAGATGGTACTGGAAGGAAGTAATTATTAAAGGCTCACTGCCAATTTGAAATGATGCTCCCTGTGCTGGTGCCACCAAGGTGTTTCCTATTCAGTAATCTCATTAATGAGATGGATAATGGAATGGATTGAATTTATTAAACACGGACATGATACAAGCTTGGGAGAAGCTGCAACATAGTGGAGTACAGGATGAAAGCTCAAGTTTATCATGACAAATTAGAGAAATGGTCTGAGAAAGAAAAAAAAATCAATTAATTCACTAAAAGTAAGTGTGGAGTGCTACATTTAGAATATTGTACAGAAATAATGAACCACTCTAGTACAAGGTAGGAAATTAATTTCTCTGCAGTCATTTGACAGAAAAGGATCTGGTCCTTATAGTAGACTGAAAATGAGGCAATATTAGCTGCAGAAAAAAAAAAAGAGGAAAGGAAGGGATCATGCCTTTCTAACCTCAAACTGCTAATGATTCCAGGCCTTTTGTCCAGAAGATAGAGCTTTATTTGGGAAAGACTCTCATGTGTCACTGAAAACCTCCTTTATTTGTGCTATCGGTGGCATAGTAAGAGTGGTATTCTAGAACATATGAAATGGACTAAAATACCCCACAAGAGCCAAGGAATAGCAGTAAAAGATACTTTTAAGATAAAGATATTGAACAAAATTACAAATTGCAACAACATGAGAAAAAAGACAAAAATAGAGAATGGGGAAACTATCTATATATACAATGTTATTTTTATCCAGAGGGTCAGAAACACTTATTATAATAAAATATGTGAAAAGCATTGGGGTTTCTGGGATTTTTAAAGAGCTTTTTCCATTAGTCAATTTATGGACAGAGTTTCCTTAGATATAAAAAGGAAACAGGACATAGCTTGATAAAGCAGACAGGCAAATGGACAATTTCTCAAAATACTATGCACTTAACTAGATAAAAATTATTAATTTGTAACCTGGCTGCTAAGAACTGTCAAGCCACAAGTCAGGTTGGCAATTCTCAAGTTTGAAAATGCAATTTGTAGTCTGCAACATTAAATTAAAAAGTCCCTCTTTGTGTCAGTCTTCAGTAATGTTTGAAGATGTAGCAGGGACTTCTGGCATCAGTGAGCCTGCTTCTCAGTTATTATTCTTCTTGGCTTGCAACAAGGTTGAGAAGGAAGTAGAAATGCAAAGATATCTCTTCTGCTTGAGGTTTTTGACATTCTGACACACTGCAGAGGGCTGTCTAAACCCTCGGTCAAATTCAGGGTCTGCCACTCTCACATTATTGTCCCTGGACACAGCTCTGTTCCTCTGAGAAGACAAGACCTGAGAGGGTGACGTGGGCATTTCTCTGCTGTCAGGGATGTCCCATATCCAGGGTGTAGGAATAGAGAGCCAAAACGTTCCTGCTGTTTGTTGTGAAGAGGTAAATAGCCATAGGTCCTCCAAATCCAGTGAAAAAGGCCGTTCCACAGGTACTGTGTACACTGGGCAAGGGGGAGCATAAAGGAGGAAAGAGGGAGCCTTTCTCCTGCGTGGCTTTGTGATGAGTCCTCCTACAAACTGGTAAGTTGTCTTTAGTAAAGGTTTGGGCTATCAACGGACTCATCAATTCCTCTTGCATAGTTGGCAAATGATTTATCTCTAGGCGTACAGAGTAGGTAGAAAGTTGCAATATCAATATTGCTTGCATTTGTAAGATCTGCAGTTATGTTGTAAACATGTTTAGGGTCCTTGCTGGGTGTTAGTGTCAGGATTTACATGCATAATTTTTAAAAAAATTATTTTTATACACAAAAGACAACAAACAAACAAGGTGATAACAAGGACTTTTCTACACTGCAAAACACAGCACGGCAGCTCTAGCTTGCACTGGCTTTTACAGGGACTCTGGGAGCTTTTAATACTTCACAGAAAGGGAAAACTCTTTGGTGTGTGCAGGGATGACTCCTACCTTGGCAATAATGGGTCTATCCCCACCCAGTGCTTTATAAAATTCTCTAAAATCTTTTTTTAACCATTTTACCCTAACAGTGCTGTATGTGTTTAACACACATACCCAGTGTCAGCTCAAATGCTTTTTAGCTGGTGAAGATCTCAGCACAATATTTTTGTTGTAGGTGTGTTTCCATGCATGTTTCCACATACATTTGTGCAAATAACACAATAGAAGTTTAAGGGAAGACTGTTGCATAAAACAAGAATAAGAAATGTAAGGTATTCAATACTTGGATAATATTAGAAGTTACAAATACTCAATTGTTATACATAGAAAAACAGAAAAATTAACTTGAAAATATTTCTGTAACTTCCACTGAGAGCACAGACTATAATTTCAGTGAGGATCCCTGCCAAAGGAAACTGGTGCAACTACACTAGTTTTAATAAAGCTCTTCCAGTTAGAACCACCAGACTTGATGTATGCTGGAGGGAGTGGTGAGGTAGAGAACAATTATTCTTAGTTGTTATGTAATTTCCTACATGAATATCCAGGTTCTAGGTCCTCACACAGACAATAAAGCTCTGTGTGAAAATACCCTCCTATCAACTTTTAATTCAATATATGAAGTATCACCATCACTTTTTTCTACCAGGCTGTTACATATCTGATATAATATACAGATATACAGATGTATGTATATAATAAATAGGATGGTTGTCATTAAAATATATTATCCGATTACAGTAAAAGTTAACTTCCAGAGAAAAGTCATATTTAATGTCATACTAGTTAAAATATGGAATGCAGTTTCCAAAAATAAACAGACACTGAATCTACAGGAAATTCTGAGTTAAGGCTTTCTCTCTCAATCTTTAGAAATCAGTTACTCTTTTATATATAAAATTCAATATTCATATGAAAAGAAAAATTACATAGCAACCACAACCGAGACTGTATCAATTCTTTATTCTACTTTTCTCTGCAATGCATGATTATAGTTGCATGATTATGCTTAATCATTCCTAAAGAAATGCTGTCTTAAAAGTTATATTCTTATGGAGCCTTTCAAAATTGCCTATGTAAAAATACTCAGAATAATCACCCAAAGAAATGGCTGTATCCCAATAATCCCACAAAGGATAGTAATGCATAAAATGGCTGGTGAAATCACAAGACTAATTTGAGAATTCCTTTCATAAAAATTAAAAAAGACAATGATAATTTACATTTGCCCTTTCAAATGTAACCAATACTTTTATTTTTTGCATGATTGATGACAATTTAAACCTCGTTTCTCAACTATCCATAATGAACTGTGCAATGTCTGGCTGTCCTTTGGAGGGATTGCCCAGAGGACGGGAAGGACTGAGCGGCAAAGCTTGAGCAGGAGGCAGAATCTCTGAGGAAACCTTGTCCTTTGAGGGGACAGTTCCTGATGACCTGCCAAAGAGCAAAGGCTATAAAATGGGGTAAGCAAAGTGCAAGGAGCTGCCAGACAGAGCTGGCAGAAGCATCACAGAGTAAGGTCAAAAAGGTTTGAAAGTGGAGGGCCAGGAGGGAGGAGCAAGCAGGAGAAGGAAGAGGGAGGAAAGAACGGGCTCTAACAGCTCAAGAGACTAATACAGCCATGCTGAGCTGCAGGGCAGAATCTGCACAAATCAGTCTGTCATCAATAGGCCAGTAGACAAATAAGTCCTTGTCTCCTCCCTGGAATGGGAAATGGTTACCAGACCTGAGTGACTGTGACGGATAACTTGAAAAGTACTTCGGAAGAAGATGCTGTATTCATCAGAAAACCCACTGTCCAGGACTACTATACTCAGATACTGGGGCACTACTCTCTGCAAACTGTTCAAAATTGTTTGAACAATTGGGAGAACCCCCAAGTATGACTTAGAGGGTGATCTATCACATCAGAATGCAGCAATAAAACAATTTTGAAGACTAAATGCTCCAAAGCTAGGAGTCAAATAGAAGGCAGTGTAAAGAAAAAAACCCACAGAAAACTATACCTACTTTCAGTTTTGGTTTTCAATCCACGTGAGAGAATCTAATCACTGTTTTACCCATATTGAATTGGATCATCAATAGCAGGTGGAAGGAAATGTAGAAATTTTTGTTGTAAACTCTGTGTATAAAACTCTGGTTTCAAGCACATTTTCCCCCATGCAGGCTCAGGAGTTATGACTGCTTCAGAAATTTAGGTTTAGAGAATGATGAATGATTTGGATGTCTGTGTAGTCTATTGAAAAAGGCAAAAAAGTAGCCTATTTTAATAATTATTCCTGAAGACCAAAAATTGAAAATAATATTTTAAAGAAAGGATTCAGTTAAATTAAAATGAGCATGGAGTGAAGTAGCAGGTAGTTGTACAAAACCCCAGGCTTTGACCATGACTCTTATGGTTCATTTCCTCAGTAGAAGGGTAAGTATTTTATTCCATGGTAACTCATTATGTTTTTTATCTCCCTCTGTTTTTCTGGACTCTGAGTGTCATTAGTTATGTTCTCCTATGCTGTTAGACACTGCAATACACTGAGGGTGGGTGGGTGTGCAGACAGAAGGCTGTGAATTGCCCACCTGATATTTTGACTGTCCTGTGAGTCACTGAGAGTAAGTTGCTAGAAGGAAGCTGGTCACGGAAATATAGACAGGGTGCAGGTTTTTCTAAGTCTCAGTTGTGATGAAAACCCATGAGAAGAGAGAGGGTGAGAGAAACGTTCCTCCCCGGGAAAAGTACCTTTTAGAAGTTGGCTAAGGAGTTGAGAGACCCGTGATCTTCCCCTCTGAAAATGCTGCTAATGGACATGAGATGTGCTTGTAGCACTCTGAAGCTGTTGCTTCCAGATTAGATTTAAATTACTATCCCCAGGACAAAGTGCAGACAAAATGTTTTCACTGGTTGGCCGTGTATACTGTGGAGTCTTTCTTTTCCTTTCAGAAAGGCAATATTTCACATGATCTTGTTGAGACCTTGAAGTGACAGAAGCATTTGAATCCCAGCTGGGAAAACATCTAAATGTGAAGACCATATAGGCACCAGTTCAGTTTATGATTTTAAAAGAGTTTTCTCTGAATAGCCAAGAGAAAAATGCGATTTTGCACCCACTGTAATGAAGACAAGGAAATAGGTTGCAAGGTCATTTTTTTTCTTAGCAAAGGCAGAAGATAGAAAATGTGAGAATCTTTGAAAAATCACACAGCTGACAGTGACATTGCTACTGTGCTGGCTCCCAGTCCAAGAAAGGTTCAATGCTGTCTTTATCAAGATAAGCACGATGAGTTCCCTGGAGAGTGAAAGAGAAATAATTGGCCGAGTCATCTATATATCTAGCTTTGGTCATAACTAAAGAGCATCAGCAAATTTTGCTTACACAGATCTCATTGGAGTGCTTTAAGATTAGGATTATACCTTTTGGGGCACATCTTTAGGAGATGACAGTTATGTCTCTTTGATGGATAAAATAGGTTACCTCTCTAGGGAGCACTTGGCTGTGCGTATTGCTGATGTTGGCACGTTGAATACATGCCGAAGCATACACAGGGTGCACTGAAGTGCACAGCACTCTGAAGCACGTCTCACTCCCTTTAAAAGATTGGATCAGCCACAAGTCTTACAGGGGGAAGAAAGATGTATATCTGGGAAAGGACCTGGGGAACATCTCATGGAGATTTTGACTGATGGGAGTTATCCCTACTACCAGAACCCATGGCTAGTCCATGGATAGCCCAAAGAGGACTAAAGACTGAGAAAGGCTGGGACATGCCATCTGCAGGAGATGGCTATGATACCTGAAAACAGCCCTGAAAAGGTGAGCACTAAGATGGAGTGCTAGACAAGTTTTTAAATGTGATTCATTATCTATACCAGCATCAAAACAACATAGAACTGGATTTGAGGGTCATGGAGAAAACATGATTGAGTTAGTAAATTGACAAAGGTGGAGGAGGATAACACTGTGGAAGGAAAGACCTCATCTCCCCATACAGAACACAACTGGTTTTATTAAGACTATGAATGTCAGTCATTATTTATTTATACACGTATTTTGCTAAAGGGTAAATTCAGACAAGTCAAGGACTTCTTGTTACCATTAGTGGTACATTAATTGAAATATTTTGCTTCTGTTTGCTGTCTGGATTACGTGACAGAGAGCTGTATGCTTGTGCCAGGGTGTTTGATGGGCCATTGAATTAGCTCAGCATTACAAGCCAGCAGCATCCCACTGTTCTTAAATCCTTCTCCTTCCTTCAGTACTTCCTGCTACATTTGTCTGAATCTGCTCTTGCTCAAGGTGTTGACACAGAAAAGCAAGTTTTGCCAAGGTTATTTCTCTGCACCTAATAAATTCTAAAACCTCTCAATGTCTCATTCTTTAGGTGAGTTTTCTACTGGTTTAAAGAGAAAAAAAAGGCATTTCAGGAACAAGATCCTTTCTTCTTGTTTTGTGTTATTAATTTCCTTCTCAGAGAAAATCTTTTCCCTAATAGCTCCATCCCACACAGGCACCACCAAAACTGCTGAAGACAGTGCGTCTTGAAGGACTCAGTACCTCCTGCTATGTTTGGCATCTGCATGTCTGAGTAGAGAGGTCTGGGAAGTTCTCAAGGAAAGGAGTTTCATTTGAAAGTGCCCATTCACAGGGAAAGTACACCTGAGTACCAGAAAGACAGCTCTGCCTACCCTACAATCATTTCTGCCACAGCTAACCTCTTTGGAAGGAGTTTGTTCCCATTTCAACTCTCATCTTGTTCAATTCAATTGTAGCCCAACTGATGGTATGGCGAGCTCAATTAAGATATGTCAGGTCTCCAATTTTGAGATAAAAAAAAGAGTTTTCAGTCAGGTCTAAATTACAGTCCAGAAGAATGGACCTCAAAACCTGCCACTGCTCTGGGTGCTCAGAAAGGTTGTTACAAGTCCCGCAACCTTCATCCACAGTCAGCATCACACATTAGCATCCATGGTCCATTTATTACCAATTTTTTGTCTACTTTCTTAAGGGAGCATGGGAAAACACTTCCCTTCCTTCCATTCACCTCTTGCAATCTTGCAAGGTGAGACTCTACTCATCAGTCAGATGAGCTACTGGTATAAGTGTAGTCATATTCCCCTTTAATAAAGCTATACAGATTCTACCAGGGATCTGACTTCCAACTGCGTTTAGATACTAGAGTTTTCTACTGGAAACAGTGACTTTTGTCAGTGGAAAGTACAACTCTAACAGTTATCAGACTGTCCTTGACTTGGAGCTTGCTTTTTGGAACTGATGGACTCTCAGGTCACTCACATAATTCAAAACATTGAATGGAGAAGCCATGACAAGAAATGGAAGCAGGTGTAGCGGGGTGGGGGAGGTGTTGCACACACAAAGACATGTTTTCATGAGCAAGTTTTGAGACATGTACATGCCTTGACTGGCATCCCAACTAAAATGAAATCAATGAAAAAGTTGCCTTTGTTTTCAGCAGGAGATGGTTTTCATCTCTGTTTGCTGTATATCATCCATTTCAGTCTTCACTACACATTTTATTGCTGGTTTTATGGTGAGAGAACGTGTGGCCAATTTTTCAGCCTAGACACAGAGACTGTAGAAAAATCATTTTTGTAAAATGAAAGAATATTACTAGTCAACATATCTCAGGAAAGAGATGTTAAAATTGCATATTTAAGATTACTGTTTAGTTAGCCAATCAGATTAACATTTCTACCGTGTTTCTACCTCTAAAAAAAGCCACACGACTCAGTTTAATACTGATCAAAACATCATATTCCACAACAAATATCAATATGTGGACTGGAATCAATGAAAAGGATTAAGAGAGAGGATTGTGATTCTGAAAATCCTGTGCACAACAGTGAGATTGTTCTCTCAGCAGTGAAATTTGCTAGCTGGAGTATGAGAAGACACAGAACTTACTCAGTGCTCTAAAAGCAAAAGTCTCCAGAGAGCAGTGACAACTTCTAAAGATTAGAGCAAGTTTCGGGTCTTGTTCCCATATGCTCTAGTAAATTTTTGAGAGACACCGTTAACCCTGAGCTTTAAGACATTTTTTATGGCATTTTCATTGAAACCAGTGAAGTGTTACTGACCAGATGTCCAGATCTAATGCTGCAGAAGAAAGAACTGGGCCAAAGAAATGTGGGAAGCATGAAAGGGCCCCACTTCTAAGGAAGCTCCTTTCTTTAAGTGAGGTGTTCATGGCCTGTCTGGGTTTTTTTGAATTCCTGGTGAGAAGTGGAAACCACAGCAGAGCAGGCTAGCAGGAGAGAAGTTGGCTCCTTCACAGTCAGCTGGGATTTTTCTCAAAAGGTCTAAATTAAGACAATTCAGTATTGGCATGGGTCAGGAAATAATGGGTCTGGTTATGGAAGGCAATAAGCAGCATCATGCCAAAAGAAGGACAACATGAGTTATTATTCATCTGCTTTGAGTAGAACAGACTGGAGCAGAGACCAAAGGGACCTTTCGTAGACTGTTTCTCCATGCTGCTCTTTTTCTCTTCTTTGTTTTTATGTTCTCTCAAATAATGTGCTCTTTGAATAAGCCTGTTTGATTCACTGCTTGTGAGCAGGGAATATATTGCTCAGTAAGGATTCTGACAGTTTGATTTGGTTTCTCTCTGGTTTTGGATGGTGTTTCAAGATGATGTTAAAAGTGGACATCTAGATGCAGAACCTGGTGCTTGTTGCTGCCAGTTGGGGCTTGGCAAATGAGCTACCCAATTAAGCCGTATACATTAAATGAAGCTGTCACCAATGTGCCAGCCAGCTATACTAAATGTCCAATTAGAAATCCATCCAGTATCTTTATTTCCAAGGAATATTTTACAAACACATTCTAATACACAGGAAAGCATTCACCTGCTGTAATGAAGTCACCTCTGGGGTGCAACATGGGAGCTGTAACCATGTGAACCTGCAGGAGGAGAAAATATATCAGCAGCACACAGCTAATTCTTCTCATTTTCTGCACAATATCATGCCAAAATTTCTACAGCTAAGCAAATAATATCAGACAACGTTGTATGGCATCTCCTTCATGTGGGTGGCAACAAGGAGCACAGCATAAGGGTTATTCTAAATATTGTAAATCTGTTTGAAAAAAAAAAAACATCTCTTGGGTTAATGTTCTGAGGCATATCAAGTTAATATGACTACTAATTTTTTTTCTAATACCTTTACAGCATCTTGAGAAAGAGCCAAGAAATTAATTTTTCTCATTTTGTAGCATTTGTCATACACTGAGGTCTGCAGGCATTTCACTAGAAATATCCTTGTAAATACTGACAGGTCTGAGCGAAGACCTGTGGAAGTAAAGTTTGCAAGCACAGCCCTGTGAAATCCTGTGTTTGTTTCACACAGGCTTTCTAGAGTGGTCCCACTGGTCTCAGGTCTGCATCTTCATCTGCAGGCTTCAAGCAGCCTCAGTAAAAATGAATTTAAATTGGGGCATTTTTCTCTCAACCTGCTATTGTCAATACATACCCCAAAAAGCTCGTTTCTACATTTTATTTACTAGGACCTCTTAGGTTTTATCCAAGAGGCCTTTTAACCCCCTCTTCTCAGATCTTGTCACAACTGAGATTTTCCCACAAATGACTGTCAGTCTTGTCCTCATGTGGCATCGTGGGTTGGGGAGGACTGCTAGGCTTTACCCACTGCCCCAGAGCAACTTCATTTGCTTCCTATTTCTCTGTAGGAAAAGCAGAGATGGGTCCTGCTGCAGAAGTGCCTGAATTACCACTCTTTAAAATCTCCCTCTGAGGTGAATGTATTGTTTTGGGTTATTTCTCTGGTTCTTCGCTATCTGTGAGTTGGGTAAAGTCTGGGAAGTCAGTAAAGATAGTTTTGTGGTAAAAGTCTCTAACTTACAGTGTCCCAAACACTGATTTTATGTAAAGTCAAAGAAAATGGACAGTCAGGATAAACACAGTCAGTAGTATAAATCAAATGACAGCTCTGTCTTTCATGCCCTTTGTTCATATAAATGCTGGGTTGGAGAAAGGAAGGAAAAACAGTATTGTGATAGAATTGGTTTAGAATATCTTTCTTGATTAACACTCACATGTAAGTAGCATTTAGGTAAAGTAGCCACTTGCCCTCCTAAAGCAATGTGCTCTCCTTTAAAACATTTATCAGCAGTACTGAAGCACAGTGTGTTTGCTGGAAGCCTTGAAAACAACCCCAGCTCTGAACTGAATGGCTGCTTTTGTCTCCTCTAGGACCAGCAGGATTTTCCTTATTCAGGGAAAGAAAGAAGTCTTTTCAGAGAACAAGACTTTGTACCAGGTTCTCTGCCAGGAGTCATGGGGTTTTGGAACGACCTGCAGGGGCCACATCGCATCGGTAAGCCTAGCAGGCAGTGAGGGCTCAGAAGACAGAGCACCTCTCTGCAGCTCCAGGTGCTGGCATCCACATTGCCATGCCAGACAAGCTCACCACGTGCAACAGGTTGTTCCCTCAGGAGACACAGCATCCTCCTTTGTTCCCTTCCCGCTTCTTCCGTTCACTTTTACCACCTGCTCCAAGCATCTCTGACAGTCCCAGTTTAACACCCCTGCCCTAGTAAAGTCCCACTCTGCAGGCAGAAGAAGCAAATCTGAACTCTCTCTCGAGCCCAACAGCACTGCTTATTAATCAGCCAGACAGTTCATGTCTGAGAGACATAAGGGCATTCCTCTCGGGTGGAGAACATGCTGCTTCCAGGGAGATTTCTTCCACCATCTGCCCACATCAAATCTAGGAAACAGGATATTGGAAAGCAAATTCAGCACAGATGTATAACATGTGAAGGTCTGTTGACTTCAGGGTATATTTGTATTGCATTTAGCCTCAGGAATCGAAACCAGAGAGAGCCTTTATTCCCCTCCCCATTGCCACTCCGATGTAGATGTCAGTAGACACATACTGTGACACCTAATTCAGATTTCAGTATGATCGTCAGTGGAGTTGCATTATGTTTTTATTTTGTTATTTGGTTGTTTGCTTCTGCAAGGAAATAGTTTACAAGGTAATCACAAGACAGGCAACCATTATATAAACTGTGTGATTTTACCAAATTGAAATCCTCAGCCACCTGTGTGACTTGGGAGGGTCACTAAGCTCTTCACACTGAGAAAATGTATATCCTTAATGTATAACTTCTGTCAAACGTGTTTGGAAAAGTATTTCTAAATGACTTCTTACTCCATGTTGCAAAGGGCCATAAAATACTGGCCATAGCAGTGTCACGCTATCAGGGTTGGGTGGTCTCTGGGTTTAATGTACAGGGTGTAGCAGGTCTTTTTTAACTAATGCTACTTTGGGAGAAGAATGAGGAGGACTGCAGTACCTTCCCTGTCTTAGACCCTCCCTATTCAAGGAGTAAGAAGCATCCAGCAGACAGTCCCTTCTTAGGCAGTGCTTAAGGAAAGGCTCTAGTGCTTGTTTAGTCCACCACATCTGAGTCTGTGCACATTTACCTGGTGCAAATTGTTCCTCTTTTATCTGACCTTCTCTCAGACAGAGAGATTTTTTAAAAGCAAGTAAAGGAGAAAATAAGACATTCTTCCACATAAACCTGTCCTGAAGAAGGCAAAAACCCTTCCAGCATGTGAAATGTTAATTGTGCTGTCAGATACAGTTCCGGAAGGAGCTCAATATGGCAGTGCTAAGTATGGCACAAGCACTTGAATAAAATGTACCATGAAGACTAAATTTAAGCAAATGTGAATGGAAGGGTTTTTTTTTTTTTAAACATCCTGAACATGTTGGGTTTTCACTGGTTAGCACCCACTGAATTAAAATATGTGGAAACTAACTGGGAAATACTGTCTTTCTATTAAGTCCCCTTATCCGTGTAATTAAAGAAAGTGCTTTTTCCACTTCAGCACTCCTTCAGCAAAAACAAAGATAGAACTCAATATTCTTGATAGATCTTGGATGAAATGAAGACAGGAAAGAAAAGCTTTCAGACTGGTTTTATGGGCTGGAAAGAAACAGGACTGCATATCTTGTCTTATTCAACTCTTAATGGCACATTGTGACCTCTGGCAGAGTCTGCTGAAGTCAATGGAGTTGCACCAGGGACTGGTACCAGAGCTCATGCTCTGAAACTTCCAGTAAATAAAAGGCCAGATCCATATTTTTTCACTGTTTTATGTTAAACAACTTCTTGTATATGAAAATAGAAGAAGGAAGGAATCTTCCTCTTACACATTTTCCTGTGGGCTCCTACAAGCACAGAAATGTGGTTCGGCAGATGTTCAGCGTGGTCTCCCAGAAGAGGAGCAGTGAGGGGCTTCAGACCTCCGCTGGGCAGAACAACTGTCCTTGGCTATTTCTCGCTCAGGAGCAGAGGGGAGCCAGGAACCAGAGTGCCTATTTTACCATCTGTAGATGGGCATGTGGTCACACAGTGAGGACAACCTTTCCAGTGCCTGGGACAATTTAGCTCATACTGAATATACATCAGATGTACATGCGGTCTATTTTTGCACCCCTATCTCTAAAATGTTGGGGTTTCTTCAACATGATTTTTGGCTGACTGGCAAGGAAAGTGGCACTTGAGCTTTAAGAAAAGGATCAGGAATCCACCAAAGGAGGTGAACTTCCAAAATTTGTATAACAGCGATACTCTGGGCTTTTGGGGGGAAGTATGCCGTTACATTTCCAGAAACATTGGGAGTGGCACATTGCCTCAAATAACTGTAAGAGGCAGCAGAACAAGAGTGAACTTTCAGCACCTGAGATTTATGTGTCAAAAATACCTCAGCCCTTGTACATGTTTTATGAGTGTTAAAATAGAAAGTATAGTCCCTAAGTGTCAGGTGGTGAACTAGCAATACTTCTATAAGATTTAGCTCTTTGCAGGCAATTCTTGAAATTCCTTAAGCCCCTGAAATTCTGAGTGATTGCTCCAGAGGGGTGTGAAATCTATATCTGGACTTCAGGCTGAGTTTCAGTTGTTGCAAGCTGTAATTGCAGGGGAATTTTTGGTGCCAGAGAGATCCTAGGAGGCCATAGGGAAAAAGGAGAGAAAAGAAAAAGGCAGTTGTATTTTGAAGCATGGTTGTTTAACAAACATGCTTTTCCAAAAAATAAGTCTAGGAACATCTTCTGCTATGCTGTGCCAGTGGGGGTAAGCCTGCATTTACACATGGAGGCTTCGCAGAATGGGTGTTTGACTCACCAAATATACAGTATAAAGTCTGTAAAATGCTGAATGTGACAAAGTGAGAGGCAGATTCTGTCAGCTTTGCTCCCGATGAGTAGGACTGTGCTCTGCACCTGACTATTTGAGAAGGAAACTACTACACAACGGAAGAAGGTTGTCAGTGTTGACCAAAATAAATATGAGTCTTTTTTTTAAAAACTGCTAACGTGGGCAATTTCCTTAGAACAAAGAGGTTTTTCAATGGTCTTTGAAGACTCTTTCATTTCTGTTTGTTTCCCACGTCATTTGTTTCCCACATCTATCTCATTTTAAGCAAGAACCTGCTTGCTGCTAATCTTTGGCAGCCGTATTCTTAAACACTCTGTATACAACACTTGTCACAAGCATGCTGTTCTGGCTATATCAGTGCGCATGACCACGCAGAGATTCATTTTTAGAACAGGATGGTACTCCAGGAGCTGTTCTTTCAGCTGCATGCGTGGGCTTAGCAGAGAATACGCAGGCTAAAAGAGGAGGGAGGGCTCGATTAAGTGCCTCCAGGGTTCTAAAGTACACCATTGCACCCATTTACAGCAAGTTTCTCTACAGTTAAAGAAGAAATCTTTTCCACGGTTTTATTCAAGCTCCTGAGTAGAATTTTATGGAGAATTAGATTTGTGGTTCAGCATTTTAAATATCAATTTAAGTTCTAATTTTAACAATACAATGTTTGATTTATTTCTACTAAGATCTATAGCACCTTTACGTAAGACTCCTTATTCCTGGTAAATGTAAAGGATTGTTAAGAGAAAGCATGGAGAATCCTTATTAAAAAATGTGCGCTGCTGCTCCACCTCAGGACAAGAGGTGGAGGGGGCAGGGGTTCATCCAGTGTGAGAGATTTCATCATGAATGTGACTCATCCTTACTTAGGATGTTAGGATGACTTTCTGGTCATACTTCAGAAAGGATAGAAAGACAGCATTTTGAACAGCGTTTATTTTTCCTTGATGGGATACATAGAAATAAAGCAAGTTCAGGCTTCCTTTCCCTGGGTTTCAGATGGAGAAGACATCCGCCTTTCCTACTTCGTCTCTCTTCATTCCTTGGGAAGCCAAAGTCCAGTAAGGATCAGTGCTGCAGCAAATGGTGTTGACTTTTGCCAGATCTGCACATAAGGTTCCTTCATCTGTACTTTATTAGACAGTAACAGTTTCTCAAGTGTCTTTGCAAATGTGATGACGTGGCCTTTTGTTTGTATGAGGTGATCAGCAAAGAAGACACCTCAACTGATGATCATCCACTCACTCCCGTGCTCATGGGCGCACAGGTTTGGGCCCTTTTCTGACTGCAACTCTTGCTGTGGAAAAAATAAAGGAGGCTTTTCTTGCATATAGAAGTGTTAGTTATACTTAGATTGAAGGGCCTAGGAGATTCTTTATATTCAAAGAGCAAACACCACCACTATCATTATGAATTACTATTCCTGATGAGTCTAATTCTTTTTACTGCCATTACAGCAGATGCTCACATATCTATCCTCAGTGGCCAAATCAATCTTTCCAAACCCCTAATAAATATTCCGGGAAGAATACTAGATTTTATAACAGCATTTCCTGGCCTTGGCAGGAGAAGATAGAGCTGCCCTTCAAGTCGGCTTTTCACACAGCTTACCTGCAAAGCCTAAGGGACACCAGATAGGGATCCCTTGCTGAACATTGCTGTTATACAGGCAGATATTCACAGTGACAGCATTTTTCCCTGTTAACAGCCTTCAGTACAATATTTTTCTCTCTGTCGCTATGTCTCTTCTTTCAGCTTCATCCGTCTTCCAAGTGCATGAACTCTGTTGTGGTTAATTATAAACTTCAGGGACTTTTAACATGGGGAGTTTCTCAGAACAGAAATCAAGTGAAAAAACAGGCATCCCCTGACAGAACCTGGAAAATAGAAAGCCTAGTGAAATAAAACATATGGGTTGCTCAAAAGAGTAGATCTTTAAAATAAGTCAGATTCCAAACTACATCGATTATCTGCATATAGATTCTTTCTTACCTAATTTCTTTCTTGCTATCATCTAGCTGATTAGCAATCTTCAGCTACTAATCATCACCAATGTGTTTCCTAGAACAGCTGTTCCTATTTTCCTGTCTCCTCCTGGAAATTCTGTTCCCTATGGTCTTGTTTGATTACATAACAAATTACAGAAAACTACGAAAAAATTATTTCCCATAAGCTTATGGCTTTGTGACATTAGCTTCTACTCTTCCTGTAACTCTTCTGGATGCCTCTTGGATCTCATGTTTCCTCTGCTCTTATATAGATGCCTCTTTTCCATTGCCATGAGAAACAAGAGGTGTTATTGGGAAAAACAGTTGATAGACCCTTATTCATTAGGAACAAACCTATGGACATAGGAGAGGTACATGAAAATAGGCAGTAGCAGCCCCAGAAGGTTGTCAGCCTGTGCTGGTGAGTCTTAAATAGAGTAGGAGAAGTAAACCATGGAGTCATTTGGCTAGGGGAAGGCAGTTGCCAAGTGGCTGAGTCAAGCCCTGCTCTTAAGTGAGTTTATGGTTTCCTTTGCACTAGACAGAACTGCCTCTGAAATGCTTGGGGATAAAATAGGTGGATGAACTGTTGCCTTTTTGATCAATTTTTTGGTATATATCTTCCATGTTTTTCTGTCTTTAAGTGTTTTTCACAGCTGCCTGCAGCCTTGAATTGGCTGCTTTTTGGCATGGAGTTTGAACAAGGCTGAAATTGAGTTAAAAATACAATGAGATTCTGAAACAGTTGAGTTATTCTTAAGATATGCTCATGTTTAGCTATCATTCCATTTATAGAACACTTGTAGGGATTAGCACACAGCACACCAAAAGAAGCATATATCTTAGGAAATAGTATGCTTTAGGTCCCATAGTTGGTGCTGGGAGATTTCCTCCCTCAATATCTTTTTGTTTTGCTGTGCTTTCTTTCAGTCCAAAGCAGGGCTTTGCTGGTGCCAATACTGTGTTCAGAAAGTAATCTTACCCAATGTCCTCCTACAGCAGGAAAGCACAGCTCACACAGCAGTTGTGGTTTATAAGGGCATGACACTATGTGCAGCAAAAAGCATCTGAGTCCTCTCTTTATGTATCTTTAATAAGAAGAAACATAATTGGAAAGCAGAGAATGAATTCAAAGATCGACTAAACCAGGTTGGATGGGTTCTTGGTCTAGTGGAAGGTGTCCCTGCTCATGGCAGGGAAATTGGAACTAGATGATCTTTAAGGTCCTTTCCAACCCAAACCATTCTATGATTCTATTACTTCTGCCACTGTTAATATGTACCAAGGCCTATGCAGCTGGAAAGTCCATCCAGTTTTGGATGTGGGGCAGCTGGATGAGTACAAGCACGTAATGTATGTCCAGTGGGTCTCATAAGGGCAACTCTAAGTACCAGTTGCAGTATAATGCAATTTTAGGAATACTTTTAACTTACCAGTGGCCCAAAATGAATCACAACTGCAATTTAAATATATAGGCTTCTTAGGAGATATAAAGAATATCTTTTCTAAGAATTAGATCCACAAAAGGCAGCATATTGAGGGGCGAGCAGGACCTGAAACAAGAGAAGTGGGAAATGACACAGAGGAGGTAGCAGTGGTGCCTTTCAATTCATAAAATGAAGAAAAAAGCCAGTCTGAAATAACATAAACCAGCAACAGATTACTCATAAATTTCAAAACATTCTCACCATCCAAAGCCTCTTTAAATGGGGGCCATTTTAAGCCTTTACTGTCTCAGTCTGTTGCTGATCATAATCTTCTTCCTTGTATTCATTTTTCCTAGAGTGATGGTCCTTTTCTGTGAATTAGAGTTTGAACCCTAAGAAGGTGCATTGCCAAATCTTGTGGGGCAAGATCCCTCTTTCCTTGCAAAAGCACAACTCCTTATACTCCTCAGTAAAGCTACAGAGGTCAGTAGAATAAAGGCCTGGCCCCCGTGTTTCCCTGGATGCAGAGTAAGGCCCACTGCCTGCAAATGAACTTTTCCATACCAGCATAACAGTGAGGAGGATAGGTTATATATACATCAAGTGTCCTATCTAAACAGATAATTAAATTTTAAAAAATTACAACAATAACAATACATATATGTTTTTAAGCCAGTAGACTGTGATTTCAAAATCTTTTCATTCAGTTGTTCCTCACAAAATAATGTTTACAGAACAGATAAAGGCAGCAGGAAGCTCTAAGTAATGGACGTCTAGAAAAGCTGTCTTTAAAACAAGTGTACCTGTGAGGAACAATTGGCAGACTGTTGGGACTTTTATGGATAATTACATTACACAGGCTTTCATAATGTCAGATGCAATATAATAAATCGGCTGCTCACTTTGGTGTTCCCTGTAGTCAGCTAGAGCTACCTGGAAGGCAACTCTTCATTTTTCTGGTTTGTGTGAAAATTATGCCTTTTTGTCAGGAGCTCCTTACTTTGCAGAACACCACATGGCCCAGCAGTTGCCCGTCGCAGTTGTAAATCGATTATACTGAACTGTCAGTGTGGAAACACTGGTGCTTTTGTTGTCTTGCTCAGCTCTAACTTTTGAGCTCCTCCAAAGCCCCAAGCTTGCCACAGTGATGCTTGCTTGGGATGGACCCTACCCTTGAAGGTCTCAAATACTCTAGTCATCACCTCTCACCCTGTGGCTGCCCTATGTGGTTGGTAATGCTCTGCACCTTGCAGAGGGAGCTCAGGATCTCTCAAGACTGGATATCTACTTTGTTATTTTCCTATGGAACCAATGAAATTCTGCTGGGATTTTTTTGGGGGGGAAAGGTGGGGGGTTTTTTTTGGGTGTTGGTTGTTTGGGGGTTCTTTGTTTTGTTTTGGGGCTTTTTGTTGTTGTTGTTGTTGTTGGGTGGGGTTTTTTGTTGCTTGGTTTGGGGTTTGTTTGTTGGTTTGTTTGTTGTGGTTTATGTTTGGTTGGGTTTTGGGTTTTTTTGGTTTTTGGGTTTGGTTTTTTTTTGGTTGGTTGGTTGGTTTTGGGGTTTTTTTTAGCAGTATAGGAATATTAGTCAGCAAAAACAAACAAAAAAAGACAAATACATACGGAGCTTATATGCATTTTGCCCTGCCCTGAGCACAGATAGCTCCTCAGGTCTTTCAGGAAAGCATCAAGGGAAAAGAAGTGGCAACTCTTGAGCTGCTCTGAGGTAAGGATTATGTTGGAGAGGCAAATCTCAGGCCCATGCTTCTCATTGTATGCTCCCCTGCATGCCCCAATGGTGGACATTTATGATAAAACGGTGTTGCTGGTCAGCTCTGCATTCAGCTGAGCTCTTCTTCTCACCTGGGTGCTAATGGCAGGCTCCTGAAGGGATGCCTTTCCCTGAAGGAAGGAAGATGCAGCATCCAGCTTCAGCAGGAGGTCAGCCAGTAAGTGCTGGTGCTTGAACTAATGCTCAGACAGGCACACACAAAAGACAGAATTTGGGAGCAGAGGTTGGGGTAGATTTTCTCTACAGTGCTCCCTGTTCATACAAGATAGGGATGGCAAACTGACGAGCACCACTTCCATGGTTATTTGGTCCCAGCTTCTCGAACACGGTCATGCCATCCTGAGGTGGAGGATCAGCTCTTTACTATCAAGTGTCTCCATCTCTTTGAAATGATGCTGCTGAGTCTGATGGATTAGAAATAAGATGGACACTTAAGCATGGAGTATTTCACTGCACTTATGGACATAGCTTGAAGCAAGTGGATTTTTCAAGAAGTGGGGTGAGAAGAGTACTGGTGAGGTTTTACTGACTGGGGCTTTGTTTGCCCCTGTGTAATTTTTTTTCCTCCCCCACCCCCTATCCCAAATCTACAAGCCAAGTGCCCGTTCATGGGATAGACCTGCAAACACAGAAATGTCCCAGTTTGCTCAATATTTACCAGGAACAGACTCTTGCTCTAGGCATTTCTGGTTGTCATCTGAGGCAGAGAGCAAAATAAATGCAGTCATCTTTCAGAGTCTGCTTGAGGAGCCAGTCATTTCATGCTGTAATGACATGTGCATTTAATAAAGATATAGCGTATTCTGAGGAGAGTAAAACTGCGCTCTTATCTTAGAGACATATAGACATTAAGAATGAAGATTTCATTTAATTGTGGCTTGCTGCTGTGCACAATTTACCAAAATGGCAGTAAACTGCTATTGAACTGTAACATCTAAAAATGTCTAAGTGCTTGGATAATTTGTGGTTTTTTCCTCCTTTGGAAGATAACAATAAAATAGCTAAAAAATAGGAAGAAAATATTGCATCAAGGCCTGAAAAGCAAAGAGGGAAGTAGTCACATACTCAAGGGCTCTAATACAAGCATCATCCCCAGGAGAGGCGCACCTCGACCCCCTTACCTTCACCATTACAAATAAATATAACGATAGGCTTGTACCCTAGAGAGAAGCAGTCCAGCAGTACTGGTGCTTTTGTAAGTTTGTGAGCCCTTTAAGAAAGTTCCCACAGGTAAGTTGTGGGCTTAGCTTTCCTTAACTGGATTTCACAGGCCTCTTAAAAGTAGTGTGTGATCCCTTCCTTCCCCTGGCCCCTGTTCCACAGCCACAGGTAAAAACCAATGGCTGCAGTTGCACAGGATTTGTGTCCACAGTTGAATCCCTTTATTGTCACTTAATGCAGTTCTGAGGGTCTTCGTTCTCCTTGGGTGGCCCGGGAGCTCCCTTTGATCCTTGCCCATTAGTGGAATCCTTTGAGAATCAGACCAACACCCACTGACTTGCCCATGATAATTATCTGGCTGTAATACCTGAGCCCTATGGGATGGACAGAAGCATTTGCACGTCTTAAGTGCCCCCAGTGGGGCCTTTGGTTCAAAATGACCAAGACAAGGTAAGTTGATGGAGCTGTCAGGGCTCTGTTTGTGTACAAAATGCAGAAGAGGCACTTCACACCCTGGCATAGCAAAGAGAGCCTCAGCTGATGATGAGAAGGCATGGCATCCAAGTAACTGGACAACATTGGCTTCCTCAGTAATAGAAGTGGTACCAGTGGTAGCTCCAAAGTGAGAGTAGGAGAAGATCCAAGCAGGCACCCAGGAGAGGAGTTTGGGAAGAGCACAGACAGCAGAAAAGAAGTGAGAGAAACCAAAAGGAAGGAGGAGTGCTGAGTTTTATTCAGACTTTTCTTATCTACAAGTGTTTTTGTTTGTTTGGTATGGGGTTATTTTTTGTTTGTTTGTTTGTTTGTTTGTTTTTCGTGGGTTTGATGCAATCTGTGGTAACATTTGTGTCCACTGTGCATGACAAGCATTAGTCCTAGCTGCAGAGATTTTATTAGGCTAAGCAATGGGCTTCTGTTCCTTGGATGGGTAAATGAAGGATTCCCAGCAGTCAGCTTTCTGCAGGGATGAAGCACGGGGAGCAGACATTTCATAGACTGCAGTGTTACAGCATCAGTGTTGACCTACCTGCTTACAGCGACAAAGAAAATTGGCACCTGGCTAACATTTATCAAAGGTATTGTGTTGAAGCACAATCTCAGGATTGTGGATTATTCTTATTAATAGAAAGTGTAATCTACCTCTAGGAGATAACAAATAAGTAAAGTTCATAGCTATTATTACCTCCAGATACATTCAGTGTGAGTATTTCATGCTGAAAGTTATCTTGCATTCATGTAAATTACATTGACTAGAAAATACTAATTCGCTCCCCAAGATAACAAATGTAAATGTAAAATATTCTAATCTAGTGGTGCTAATGTATCTAGGGAGGGTTTATTTCACTATGAAATTTAGATGAATCACAGAAGTGGAATGCTGGATGAAATTACCAGGTAGTGATGTCTTCAGCTGTGTGCCCAGGCAGGTGGATGGCAAACTGCGGAAATTAAGAACTCACTCTGCCATGAGGATCCCTCTTTCGGCCATCATCCAGAGACAGGACTGTCCGCTTCCCTCTGGATTTGCCAGTGGGATCGAGGAAACACAATAAATTCTTTCTTTTCCTTCTCCTTACCTTCAGAATTTCATTTTGTGTATTTGTTTTGCTATTTGTATTGAGTTGCTCATCTCTGACACGTCTGCTAGCGAGGAATGAATAAATAAAGCCAAATGAGCTGAATGAGTTGTCTGAAGAATAGTGTGAAATTTACTTGAAAAATCATTCAGCAGTTGTTTGAGACAACAAAGAAAACTGAGAAAAGTCAGTTGCGTATTTATAGAGGTGTTGTCAGCATCTTTCAGATCAGTCTTCAGTGCCTCTCCCATTTTGCCCACATGAAAGTGGGAGAACTTGTGATTTTTGCCAGGCAGCTGTGCAGCCATCCATTACTCAGGAAGGCTGCTCCAGAGCTTAGTGGAAAGATTTAAAAATTATTTTTGTTAGCTTAACATGCTACTTTCTAAAATGAGTTTTTCACTTAGTTTACCCCAGGGCCTGAGAGTTCAGAGCTCAGACCCTCTGGCCACATTGTAAAGTAAAATAATGCCCTGCCAAACTGCTGAAACCATTACTTCGTGTGCAACGTTGTGTGCAATTTCTAGTGGAGGTGAAAGGTGCTAGGCTGGCATCCTTGGACAATAAAATCCTTCACCAGTTTGTGCTGGTTCGCTTCAACGTTTCATACCAGATTCACCAATGAACCACATTTCTGGCCAAAGGGGCTACCCCAGAGGTGCCAGAGTAATTTTGTCAGCTACAACTTACTCAGTCCTTTGCCACCTGGAAACTCACAGAGTTGTTAATGTAATTTCTGGTCATACTTTTTATATCATAGTCAGCATCTGCCCAGGACTGCACTGACCCCATCGGGTGTTTCACACAGACCCTAAGCAGCTGTCAGATGGTGACAGTATTCAGTCACTGCTGAGTTTGACCAGATCTGAGACAATAACCTTGAGAGCTAAGGCTCAGTATGGTTTTGCAGCCCTGGTGCACAGGAGACAAAAATATCGAGAGTGGTAGAAGAAAACTACTTTTAGCTAAGAATGAATGGCAAGTGCCATGAAAAATGTCTGAAAATATTGATTCCACTTCTAAGTGCTCACTTAGTTAGCAAAAATGATTGTTCCCCTCTCTTATTTGATTTTCAAAAAGTCATGATTTTCTAAGCTTGGCCTTGTATCAGAAGATACAATATTTGAATTTTTATATCAGTAAAATGGCTAAGAACAAGGACTGAATCTTGGCCTGTTGAAGTCAATGGAGTTTTGCCATTGACATTCAATTGAGGCAGTTTTCTTCCTCAGGCACATTGTGGATTAAGAATAAGGCATTAATCCTCTGATTTAATTTTTTTTTAGTCATCTGCTGTTCAGAAAATATATTTATCAATCTGGGACTTTAACCAAAAGGAAGAAGTTTACAAGCAACTAAAGCATGTTCTTTCAAGATTTACAGAAAGAATAAACTAGCAAAACCAGTATTTACCCATGAATAATTTTAGCTAGAAAAAAGGATGAAACAGAAAAACAGAACTGACATTATTTAAAGGATTTGTCCACAAATTTTTTTAAACACTAGAACAAAACTTGCTTTAACAGCAATAATGTTTTCGGGGTTATTTATATGGGTTTCTTTCTGAAAAAGCTGACTCCAACAGCAGACATATATAAAAGAAATAAAAAGAACTTTTTATTTCTTTACCTTTTAAGCTTTATATTACTTTTTGCCTTGAATCATCAGTCTATCCTTCAAACTTTTTTGATGTCATTAATAGAGGAGATAAATGAAAATATGGTTCTTGAATATTATGTTCATTCTTAAGAACATATTTTTTTCAAATATGTTGTATTGCATGACTTTATTTTTCAGTCTTAGGCTCTTCACAGATACCATTTACTTTGAAGAAGCCTCTAATCCTTTCTTCTCTCATTTTCTGTCTCTTACTGTTTTGACTACAGAGAGGGAAAGAGGTTTCTTCTTTCACATTTTCCTTGACTGACCCATGAAAATGATGTATGATAGAAGCTTTAAAAATATGTCTGTTAGTGCCTTTGAAAATTAGTCTCTTTGTTCTTATGGCTGATGTTTTTGTTTCAGAGCCATGATGTTTTATGTGTGTTTATTTTAAAGATTCAATTACCTTCTCTTATTCCACTGCAATTCTCAAAGTCTGAAGTAGAAGCACCAAACTTGAGGAGTGGGCCCATGATAACCTCACGAAGTTCAACAAAACCAAGTGCAAGGTGTTGCAGCTGAGTCAGAGTAATCCCAGACATAAGTATGGACCGAGAGAAGAACTCATTGCGAGCAGCCCTGCAGAGAAGGAACTGGGTGTTGTGGATGAAAAGCTGGACATGAGCCAGCAGTGTGCACTTGCTGCCCAGACGGTCAACTGCATCCTGGGCTGCATCAAAAGCAGCATGGCTGGTGAGGTCGAGGGAGGTGATTCTCTTACCCTACTCTGCCCTTGTGATACCCCACGAAGAGTATCACATCCAGCTCTGGGGTCCTCAGCACAAGGAAAATGAGGATCTGTTAGAGTGGGTCCAGAGGAGTGTGAAAAAGATGATCTGAGGGCTGAAGTGCCTCTCCTGTGAAGACAAGCTGAGAGAGCTAAGGCTGTTCAGCCTGGAGAAGGCAGCAGGGAGACCTAATTTTGGCCTTCCAGTGCATAAAAGGAGCTTATAAAAGAGAGGGAAAGGGACTTTTTATATGGGCAGATAGTGATAGGACAAGGGGGAGCAGTTTTAAACTAAAAGAGGAGAGATTTAGAGAGGAAAGGAGATCCAGCATTACCTGTAGATTTCTAAATAAGAATAAAAAGGCTAAGTAGAGTAGACAAATTCACATCTGATTACATGTATTAATCTGACTGTATGTATTAATTCAAGTCTTCTCGGGGCAGTTATGAAAACAGTCTTTGGTCCACCACAAAGATTGTCTTGGAACTGTATGAATATACGTAATATATCTGGATTTGTGCTTTTGAGCCATCTTCAAATCACCATCAGCTGATGTTTCAAAAAGGATGTTACCGCATCATACTTACTCACAGTCAGTTTAATTTTAGTAGAACCCATACATTTCAATGAATGTCCTTTTATTGCATTTGATATCTGTTCGTCTTGAGAAGAACCTATTCTATTGGTCTTAAGAAATCTTTTGATATCAGTAGGATTCAAGACCAATAGAGAACCAACACCTGAAATTCACAGGCACTGATACTGAACAATTTTGATACCTCTTGATAGGCACTGATACCTTTCAAACTTGGCAGGCTATACATGAAGGTCATAGAATCATAGAACATAGAATCATAGAATGTTAAGGGTTGGAAGAGAGCTTAAAGATCGATTAGTCCCGTCGCCCATTCCCGTGGGCAGGGAGGCCTCCCACTAGACCAGGTTGCTCAAGGCCTCATCCAAACAGGCTTTAAACACTGCCAGGCTTGGGGCATCCACCACCTCCCTGGGTAACCTGTTCCGATGTCTAACCACCCCCAGAATAAAGAATTTTTTCCTAATTTTCCCTTCTTTCAGTTTGTACCCGTTACTCCTTGTCCTATCACTGACAAAGAGTCCGTCTTTGGCTTCCCTGTAGGCCCCTTTCAGATACTGGAAGGTTGCTAAGATGTCTTCACACACCCTTCTCTTCTCTACACTGAACAGCTCCAATTTTATCAGCCTATCTTTGTAAGGGAGGTGCTCCACTCTTCTTATCAATTTTGTGTCCCTCCTCTGGACTTACTCAACAGTTCCATGTCCTTCTCACACTGGTGGCACCAGAACTGTACGCAGTAGTCCAGGTGGGGTCTCACAAGAGCAGAGTAGAGGGGCAGAATCACCTCCTTTGACCTCCTGGCCATACTGCTTTTGATGCAGCCCAGGATGTGGCTGGCTTTCTGGGCTGTGAGCACACTGCTGGCTCATTTTGAATTTTTCATCAACCATCACCAAGTCTTTCTCCTCAGGGCTGCTCTTAATCACTTCTCTGCCTAACCTGTAGATGTGTCTGTGATTGCCATGACCCAGGTGTAGACCTTGTATGTCTCTGTTGAACTTCATGACGTTTGCATTGGCCCATCTCTCAAGCATGTCAAAGTTTCTGTATGGCATCTCTTCCCTCCAGCTGTCAACTGCTCCACACAGCTTGGTGTCACCAGCAAATTTCCTGAGGACGCACTTGATCCTGCTATGTCACCCACAAAGAAGTAAGCATTGAGCTCTATAGCTAACATTTTGATAATCGTAGGCATCAATGCCTTTCAAGTTTGATAAGAATCCAAACACTTTGTTCTGAAGAAACTTTTTGATACTGGTAGCAGTCAAGACCTGTAGCTAGTGAGGCTTTTTGATACGGATAGGCATTGAAACCAATCAATTTTGACACATATCTAAAGGTGTTTATATCAATAGGTTATTACCATACCAATGTCAATAGGCATTTATACCTTCTCATCTCAATAGAAATTTATTTCCTTCAGTCTCAAGAACTATTTTTTTTTTGTATTGGTACAAATCAAGACCTAAAGATAGCAAGACTTTTCAATATTGGTAGGCTTCGTTATCTACTGATTCTACAGAATTTTAGTGATTGCCTTGTAATGTACTAGAAGTTAAAAGTAATACTGTGTGCTCCCCAGCTAAATAGTGCTGCAAATTGGTATTTCCCCAAAAACTGAAGGGCTTAATAAGAAATCATGTGAAATAATGAAAGCTATTCTTAGACTAAGAAAATTACAAAATATATTCCAGTTAACAATAATTTTTTCATGAAAAATTATTATCTAAGTGCACATGAATTTCCTGATATGTATCAGTATAATTGTAAAAGATCATACAACATGTAAGAGTAATTGTAATGTAATTAACCACTGATCACTCCGTTTCTTTTCATCCATTTTGTATGTGTATAGGTAGACAGCACAATTAAAAAGTTATAAAAGAGTTCATGTTGATTTGCACAGCTGATTCAAAGCAGAGCAAAATCCCAGATGGGCAGCAAAATTAAAACTGCACTGTGGCAAAATAAAAAAAATGTATTAACTTCCATTTTTTTTGCCTTACTTTTTCTGAAAGCCTGTAAATTAGCTGCTACTTAGGGTTCTAATACAGAGCAAAGCATTTGTTATCTACTTAGCAGTGCCACTCATCTCTTCTAGGGGAAATATCAATGTTAGTGCACTTCCACTAAAAAGCACTCAAGAATTTAAAAAAAAAAGAAAAAGCCAACAACCAAAACAGAAACAATTTAGCTTTGATCTAAAATCCAGCACTTGTATATAAAAGAAATGTAACTTGAAGGTTACTAATGCATTTTCTATGTCACTTCTATTTGTATAAAGTCACTTCATAGCAAATGCACTTATTACTTTCTTCTGTAGGTATGTCCTTTTCAGGAGGACCTAAATTTCTTGCTATTGTTAAGGTTTCCATTTGCTTGGCTTTACTGACAATGTTTCAGTGAAATAATACTGAAATAGCACAACCTAGCATTCACTAGTTTTTTTGTAGGCAGTGATATTGTTCTTTTATACATCATTAGAACTTGTTACTGAGGAGCTGAAAAAAACCTAGAAAGTCTTAGGCACCTAGATATACAAGACGGTGAGAGAATTGGGTCCTGAAAAGATGGGATCTTCCACAACTGCAGGACTTTGTAAAGGCTCAGCTCTTTCAGGCTTCAGTCAGCTCTCAACCCACCTCTTGGCATGCACATATACTATTCACTGAAACAATTGTTTTGTTTCCAGATAAACATTGAGTTTTGGAAGTACTTTCTTTCTGTCTTTTTTTTAACAACTGAAAAACTACATCTAATTGAAGAGAAAGGGCTGAAATCATCTCTTAGGACTCCCAGAGTCCTAAATCTTGACCTGGGTTTTTACTAGGATGTACTTCACCATTTTTGTTTATTTCACTGTATATATTTATCCTTTTAATTAAATTGTGTGCACGATAAAGCTTCTCAGCTTGAAGGTTTTCGCTCCTAATATGTTACAGGAAATGTAACTTCCTCCTCATTTTCCCCTCTGCTTCCAAGCTGACTGGGAGAGACCGTGTGCAGTGACCCCGATTTACGGACTGTGAAGGCATGCTTTACTCTCGGGTCTCAGCTGCGGTGGCTCACCAGGGACATGCCAGCAGGCAGCAGTACCAGGCACTGCATTCACACAGGCTGTACAGAGATTTTCAAGGTGCTTCCATGAATGTGACAAGACATCAGATATCAGCCTTAAGTCACCATGAGCTCAGCAATTCAGACCAAGATGGGACCTGTAGTAATCTGTCATCCTCTCACAAAACTTCTTCCTCAGGATCCCTTTTATGTTGAAGTACCATGGAAGGAATGTGCATGCCAGGAGCTAACTATGTTTCCCAGAAAAGAACTTATTCTCTGTGGTTATAACAAGATCACCAGGGCTGGTCTCTGCAAGCTCAGCTAACAGATCTGTCTCCATGCTTAAACAAAGTGAGGGGTTTTTTTTTTCCCTCATTCACCTACGCCCACTGTGAATTGCACATCATCCTTATTCACAGTCTGTACAAACAGTATCAAGCACATGTGTATCACTTTGAATCCTGAGTGGGCTGCTCCTCAGAGGATGTTACCTGCTACCTATTCCTCTGAGCTGTCCTCTATCACTCCTTTTGTCACCTGCTAATTTTGATTCACAGAGTGCTCCAAGAGCATGGGTAAGTCAGTTTGTATGCATAGTCTTTATTTTATTTGAACTACTAAAACATGATGTGTTTTCTCTCTCTGGATACATTACATGGCAAAGCATAAACAAATCATAAGTAATAAACTGAGTATGGTATCTGAATGCCCCCTGAAAGGTTTTCCTACCATGTCAAGGACGCCTCTCCATTTTACTGATGCATTTACAGTTGTTGTAGTTCTATTTCTTAGGAGCTCTGGCAAAGTCTGTACAGCAGAAGGGTATACAGACTTCTTGGAGATGACTGAAGGAGAAACTGTTGGCTTCAATGGCCTGTTACTGAATGTGCATGTCTAGCAAGTCCCTTCTATTTTACAGAAGGTCATAAATAATGCACATTCCTCAGGTGCACATTCTCTGCCTTGTGTGCCATTTCCAAGTGAGGTACACATATATGTAATACAGAGCATGTTATAAAATGTCTCTAGCTGACAGAAATGGGTGTCTGTAGTGTGGTCAGCATCAGAAATCCAATCTAAGTCCTTCTGTTTAAATATGTATGCAGACACCCCTCAGTCTGGATCGGTTTTTTTCCAGTGGTACAGACGCATCCAAATGAATCCAAATCATAAGTCTTAACAATGCACACGGACACAAACTTTCTATCAGACAAGTTGCCTTCTGGAGCTGTAGCAGGTCACACACATCCCACTTCCTTCCACTGGCATGAGGACATGATGGCTCTGAGCTCAGCAGGCCGCAGCCCTCAAGGAAGAGGAAAAATTCCTCGAGTTCATCCTCTAGGATCTCCCAGCAAGAAAGCCCACAGGTCGTGACTGATTCCCTTGCTTTCAGCCTGTTTACAAGTGATTGAAAATATATACCTACTCACCAGAACTAACGCTGAAGAATCCACATTGTCACGTGACCTTCATTTGTTGTTCCAGTGAGAGTTGTGGAGCCTTAATGTGGCAGATATCACTGTGAATTATGGTTACTGAACTGGCACACCAGAGAATCAGCTACTGTCCTTTGTGGAGCTTGGGAACCAGCCGCTGTTAGGTGCCGTACAAACACCTCAGGAAAAAAAGTCCTTGCAACAACTACCTCATTCAGAGGGGGCAAGTCATGTTATGTCTACAAACTGAAAGCTACAGCAGCAGTTTTCAGCTTTTAGTGCTCCAAAATTTTTATTGCTAGTTAAATAAAAGCAAACTGAAGTTTTCATCTCAATGAAGCCTATAATTTTGTGGGACCCAGTGGCTACATTTTTCACATTGTTGTAGGAAGGGAATGAAATCTCTGGACAGCACTTATTATCCATTCTCCTAGGCATTCATTCCATATTCTGATAAAGATCAGCCTTGGGCTTTCTGGTTATTGATCTCAGCCAAAAGGCAGATCTCTCAGCTCCAGCAAGTGTTTCTGCTAATATATTTTCCTTCCAACGTTAATACTCTTTCTAATTTCAGCCTCAAGAAGCAGCAATAAATTGCAATCTGTGACTTCAGCTTGTAAAAGCAGAGTGGACTGTATGAATATGTGTTGGACAGCTTGTCACAGAGTGCTGCAAAATCCAATTATTTCTGGGGTTATTATACTTTCTTTCACTACATCTATTCTAATTGGGGGGAGGGGGAGGGAGATAAGGTTGAATGTCCACCCCAGTGTTAGAAAAACACTAAATGTCAAATAATTAGCTGAGATGCCATCAAACTTGCCTATAGTATCTGATGAAATGCACTGGGTAGTTTGAACTTGTTATCTAAAGTGATAGGCAGAAAATACAGATGTATTCATCTGGAAGTCCATAATTCCAAAAGTTACTTTTAAATACGGTTGTATGTCTTAATTGCCTTGACTGGGCCAAGTTCTGGTTTCTTCATTGGGTGGGACTGTTACAAACTTGTGATTCTTCTGGTGGGTTATTTCCTCATGGACATCACAACTGTGAGTGTTGGCTCAACTTCCCCACAGAGAACTGCCAGGAGAAATGGGTCTGTACCCTAAAAAGGGAAGGTGCAGCCTTGCACCCAAGGTGGGGCAGAGAAGATTTTGGCTCAAGACCAGGATACCAAACCAAGATATCATTGTTGGCTTTCTTCAGGCACAGTGAAGCCATGTGGTCTCTTCCTTGGGGTCCTGTCTAGATACATGGAGTTTAGCTCCATCTCAAGTCTTACGCAAATTAATTGAGAGTACATAAAAGCAGGATAGAAAAGGAAAAAGCATTGGGCCTGCTGTTCAGTGAGTCTGATACAAAAAAAAGGACAAGTTCTTTTTCTGTTTTAACTTACAACATTCTGAATTAATAATATATGGAGGAAGGTGCTGCAGTTCATACAGACAGATTTAAGGAGCAAATCATGCTTTGGCATACACAGTTTATTATGTGCACTGGTATTGTAAAATCTCAGTTAATTAGTGTGAATTATTTGCTTATTGTGGCTCCTTGGAATTTATGCGACAAAGATCAAGTTTAAACAAATCTTTTTGATCTTTTAATGGATTTTGTAAAGGCAAGGGTAAGAAAATCCCATCTGTATTTCTACATATTTGAACATTATTAGAATTGAGGTTTTCTTAAGCTGTTGATGTAGAAACGAAAAGGAAATTTCATTTGCATAAGCTACAGAGCAAGTATCAATCCTAGCATTAAATGTTGTTACACAGCTTTGTGAATGATAATAACCCTTTGTTTCATTATAGAACTGACATCAGTTTTTCTAGATGATACTAACAGAAATGTTTCGGAAGCAGTTAGTGTTAAATAAATGATCTAGCTCTTGGGTGACATTAGCTAATCAGATATAAACGAGGGCTTGAAAAATAGGATAAAAACAACTTAATTTGTAGACTGAATATAAGTCAAATGGCTTTTGCTTGCCCTTTATAGTCTGGAGGAGTTTTCTCAGAAACAAGCTAGCTAGATGAAGAAAGAAGACAGTGACATTTGTCTGGATCTGATCATTGTCACTTGAATTTGTATGCACCATATTCAATTTTTATTTTTATTATGCAGTTCAAGTTTACCGTCTTGAAGCAACTTAAAGGCTGGAGCTGGTTTCTGACAATGGGCTACCAAGTCAGCTCAGGGCCATGCAGGCAGCCTTGAATTAGCCACCTTGAAACTGAAGGGCCAAGACCGGAACAGGCCTGGACAATTTCTGGTCTGGAAGAGAAGTGGCAGTGGGCAGAAACTGAAACACAGAAGGCTCTGTCTGAACATTAGGAAACACTTTGTTTTATTGCAAGTGTGACCAAACACAGGAATATGTTATCCAGGGAGGTTATGGTGTCTCCCTCCTTGGAGATACCCAAAAGTCATCTGGACACAGTCCTCAGTAACTTGCTCTGGGTGGCCCTGCTTGAGCAAGAAGGTTGGACCACATGACCTCCACAGGTCGTTTCCAACCTCAGCAAATCAGTGAGTCTGTGAAGAGGGGCAAGGAGCCGAGAAAAGAGCCTGCCTCATTTTATATTACCTTGGAGCTAGAGATATATAATGATGGAGCTTGGCGTCTGCTGTTGCCATAATCCATAGTCCAAATGCTTCCTCAGCATGAGAAACCAACCCGGATATAAACATGTATGAAGCAGAAGCCTTTGGCAGAAGCAAAATTTACTGGCACAAGCAACATCCCAGCAGTCTGCTACCCTAAGCAGTTGCCTGCCCTGCTCATGGCTCAAGACAGTCCAGTCTACACCTCATTTAGGTTATGTTCTTACGCATCCAAATGCTGTTTCTTCTTGACTGCAAGCCTTTTCATAGCCCACTGAAGCTCTCCTCCAATTGCACATTTTTTAGTAGCTTCAGTGTGTCCTGCCTTAAAGATCTCTGAAATCCATTACTAGATAATATTTCTTTAGCAGAAGCACAACTAGAAACATATTACTACGAGTGACACTTTTTAAAAACTAGAGTAACTACAGTTAATGCTTATCCTGGCAAGGTTCAAAGGGTTACTATAGCTTTTCTATAACCTGTAATTGGTATCGTACTTCCCACGAGCTCATTATACTGTATTTGTGAAAAATGATTTAGTGGTAGACTTGGTAGTGAGAGTAACGCTTGGACTTGATGATCGTAAAGATCGTTTCCAACCTAAAAAATTCTATGATTCTATGATTTTGCAGCAGATAACAAGTTCCCTTCATGCTGAATCCATGCATGCTGCAACAAAACCCAGTCAGAGCAAAAGGTGCTGCAACCAACAGAATTTGTTGCTGACATTTTATGTCAAGTTGAGTTCAGATTTGTTGTGCAATGCAAGAAATTGATAAAAAATTGATCATTGGGCAGATGTGACCTCAAATTGAGATTACATTTGATATTTCCACATATTTATTTACAATTCTAAGGAGAGAAAGAGGATAATCTATGGAAAGCTGCCAATTTTCCCAGCAGATTGTTAGTAATTAAATGGTAATACCAACCCAATTTTTTCAGTCCTTAGACCCTGTGCAAGCTTAGGTTGGATTCCTGACAGCTAGTTTTGTCTGATAATGATAAATATGATAAGAACAATCCTAAAGCTGGTCACATCAAAAACTTCATGGACTGTAAGTGGCATCTGATCTATGCACTTTATCAGCTTGGGAGCTTCAGCACATCTACTTCAGATACATTTCCACATTGCTCTCAGCATGTCTTTCACGCAGCAAAAGGATGTGAGTGCATCTCAGAGGTAGGAAAAGGGCTAGAAAAATATTGCTGTGCTTGCACTGTGCTTTGGTTCCCAGTTTCACTCATGCCTCTCAAGTTTGCTTCCACAGATACCTGCAGTTTTGCAGTGATCTCCCATGAAAGTCCTCACATAGTTAAATTTTATAAATCATGCCCTTAGATACCATAGATACTGAATATTTACCTGGGTTCAAAGAGAGACAGGCAAATTAATGTCATCTCTAAATTCATACAAACCATGGACACATTAGGAAGTCCACGTCATATGTAACTACTGGTGATAGATGAAAAAGTAACTGAGGAAGAAAATTTAGATATGAATGTCCCACTCTTGTGCTCTTCCCTAAGCATCTGCTGTTGGCTATGTCAAAGGCAGAGTGGTGGCTTAGCTGGCTCTTTGGTCTGACCCAGTATGTCTGTGTTCATGCTAAAGAGCTTCATTTATTCAAGATATCCTTTACTTATGCACTTTGAATTGTTCCCCAGAGAAAACATAGAGGACCTCGGTGCCTGTATTAGATGACTCAAGTTTGAAAGTACTGCAGGAGCCTTGGGAAATGCGGAGCCATTACAGCAGAGGAACAGATCTGCTCATTTTGGCTGTCAACACGATGAAAGTACACAGGGTATTATTTATCCTGGCTTTTAACTGGTGGCATGAGATGTTGCTTCCCTTTGTAAATAGCCTCATCCTCCTCTCTTTGGACCTGCTGTTAAAGAGTATGAGATGGAGCCTGAGTCTTGGGTCTGGTTTCTGTGACTCAAAGCTGCAGGAACGTTATTCATCAGAGCATCACCCTGACCAGGGACTGTGATGTGTCTTGCCGCTAGCAAGTATGTCAGCTCTCACAGCCAGGTCACGAACAGGTTCCCCCAGTGATGTGAACTGATAAATGTCATCTCCCTTCTTTGAGGCTAGACAGCAATGAGCCAAAGTTTTCCAGCACTGGAAATTCAGATTTAGGTATCTGAATTTGAAGGTTTGTGACTCAGTCTTTTACAGGAACTATCTGTAAGCAAATTAATTTAATATTTATGAAAAGTTAACATCTGAAGACAATGAATAGGAAATATTTAACCAAGATGACTTAGATGGCATTATTCTGGGAATAAAATTCCGCTTAATTGTGATTTGTGTGTTTAAATAGAAAGACCTTTAAATTATGGTTAATCTGATATAAATTATATTGCCTTTCCAAGCACTGCAAAATGTCGAGGCAGGCTCCAAACATCCCTGATGTAGTTTCAACCATGGATTGCTCTTTTTTTTCCTTTAAGTAAAGGTTTGTTTTTAAATTTGCTTTCCCTTTGATTGTTTTTACCTACAGAGATCGTGTTTTCATGTCCTTTTCTGAATAAAGAAAGTGAAAGAAAAAAAGGCCAAATTCTCATATTGGCAGCTGGGATTTCTTGGGGGGAGGAAGAATGAAAAAGAAAAAGAAAGGTAGAGATTTCCATGGAGAATATGGCAAGATTTGTCATGAGCATTGAAAAGGGTAAAACATTAATGGAAATCTGACAGTATAGTTCTCTGAAATGGAAAACTCCATTTTCTAATGCTAGTGTAAGTTCTCTGAGGGGGTGAGGGGTTTGCTTTTACACTAGAAAAAATATTCACAGGTAGTCCCCAGAGCGGAAGAAGGAAGGAAGGAAGGAAAGAAGGAAGCAAGGAAGGAAGGAAGGAAGGAAGGAAGGAGGGACAGAAAAATTTTGCTGTTTCTATTTTAGATATGAAGACCAAAGGATAAAACAGTTCCAGGTCTTGATAGGTCACAAATAACATAGGAGGAGAGGAAGAAAGGGGAAAATAGCTCTTCAGCTCTCCTGGAAACAGCTGTGATCAGGCTGCAGCATGAGCTGCATGGAGACTTTTTCCTTATTTTCTCTTTCCGTGGGCACATCAAGCTAACCAGTTGACTGGAGAGCAAGATAACATGTATCACCTCAATAAGCTCTGAGCTTTATACCCATGCTTATTTAGTTTGTTACATAAAGTTATGCTTATTGTTAAGTCATTCGCAGAGTATTTAAACACGACAGCACAGCCTTAGCTCTGCACAGCCTTAGCTCTGCACAGCCTTAGCTCTCATGCTACCTTTGTATAAGCTGGGAAACAAGAATAATAAGTTATTTTAATATATTTAAAGGGAAGAGGAAGATGAAGGTGTCTGTTTCTGTGGCCTCTTGGAGACAGCCCTGCCACAACCTTGACTCTGCAAGGGAGAGGATGGCCTGATTTCAGCACAGAGTGGGTGGTTTCTCTGCTGAGATTGCTGCTGTGTCCAGTCCAGCAATTAATGTCACTGAGGTCAGCAAACAGACATGAGGTGGTAATGACTTTCAGTCGCCACTGACCTGCCTGGATCCTAGCCAGAGACCTAGAAACTGAAATGTTTTCAGGCTGCTAGCAGTCCCTTTAGCTGCCTTTTACTTAACATATTTCAAGCTGTGGAACAACAGAAGATGAAAAAATCAAAGGCAAGCAGATGTTGCAGGGATGATAAAGAAAGAGGCAAGAGCAATGGGAAATTGGGTTGGCAGGTAAATGATGTGGAGATATATAGACCTAGAAAGGAGTAAATTCAGAGGTTTGTCTGTCCCTGATTTTGGTTGTGCACTCAATCCCACATAGTTTTCATATCAAAAGATCATGAGCAGCCTTTGGTTCTCAGATAGGGTGGGTTTTTTTAAATGCAGTTGATTTCCTAATTCGCAAGGCAAAAGACATTTTTTTTGGTTGGCAATTAGTAGTGCTGTAGTGAGTCACTCTTCTTGCGCTTCACTCCCTCCCTTTCTATCATAAATGCTTCTAAGAATAGCTGCTATAGAAATAACTTTCATCTAGGGGAATAGCCCAAAATAGCAAACTCTATCCCTAAAAGTTATCAGACTGATTAGTCATTAGCAGAGTATTAGACTGGAAAGAATAAAAGCCTGAAAGTAGGTAACAAATGTATTTCTTATCAATTTATTTTTCTCTATGATTTATGCTTAAAAAGTGCAACAATTTCAGTAAGTTCATGTTTCCATAGAAAGGAAGTAGAAGGAGGTTGTTTTCCGTAAGATCCTTTAACACATTGCTAAAGTCATATGCTGGCAACATTGTGCTTACAAGCAAATCATTCTGTCACAAATAAAAGATTTAAGTTTCATTATGTCCTAATCCTGCTGGTTTTGGTTTTTTTGGGGTTGTTTGTTTGTCTGTTTGTTTTCTGGGTTTGTTTGTTTTTTGTTTTTTTGAAAAGCAGTACATGGGCCAGTACATGTATCTTCCGTGTGCTGAATTTTGCAGACAGCTAAAGTGCTTTAATAACTCATGTCACTCCAGTGACACCAGCAGAACTGGCAGAGAAATTTTGCCTGAAAATCTCAACACACAAGCCCCTTTTTACTACAGTATCGATGAGAGGAGGACAGAAAGTGTGCTTTGTGCAGCAGAGAGGATAGTGCCCAATGGACTGAACTTGTGAACCCAGCTCATCTAGATGTAGTTTTGCATGGTCCTGTGCAGCTCAGTGGGCTTCTCAGTCTCTTTAGATTCCATGCTTTAGATAACAGAGTTGATTTGCTATAGTGATGTTTGGCAACTGGCTAATCTCCAGGGATTTAAATCCAGTGACATTTTATGTGGCACTTTGGCCACTTTACTTAGCCCCTTAAGAAGGTTTGAAGGTAGATATTAGGCATAGATTATATATTTAGTCAACCAAGAACTTCAGAATTCTCTCTTCCTCTGGGCTTTCACAACTAAGAAGCCCAGGTTATGCCCTCGTGCACTGGGGTCTCAGTTCAGCTGTGTGTGAGTTCAACTCTCCCTTCTTTTGCAAATAGCTTCTCAAATCCAGACACAATGTAGAAATAGCCCCATCCTCTTCTTAAAAAAAAGCAAGCTGCGTAGGTTATAAAAAGTAACTGAGTCAAGGCAGCTGATGCCAGGAGAAAAGCCTCTTAGACCAGAAGAGATGAGCAAAAGGGGCAAATTAAAAAATGTGGGCAAACACACAATGAAGGCTAGGGAGTGGCCTGTGCCATTTTCCCTGCCACCTATGCTCTACAAAATGTATGTCATGTTCTCAGGAACCTGGCAGGGGGGAAATCGCAGCAAGGACAAAGATGCACTTCTGAGCTATCTTTCTGTCTTACTCTCTTCTCTGAACATACTCTGAATTGTTGACCCGCTTAGGATGGCTGAGTGTGGCAGCAGCACAAGTTGTTACGAATTGCTCAGTTCACCATCCCGCGGCTTGCTGTCCCCTCAGGCACACTTCAGACACAGGCTGGCACCATCCCAGTCATACTGAAAGCTGAGTTTAATTTCTAACATAATTATTTATTCATTGTAGCATTGGACAGTGGTACAGACTGACAAGCCTGAAGTTCACACCTTGTGGTGTTTTTGAAGGCAGGTTTATGGTTCTGTGCTCCCTCAGCTCGGCAGCCTTGTTCACTGGTTTATATGCTCAGCCAGGCTAGCTGGTGATTGCATCAGTTTGGTGCTTTGCCTCTTGATTCCTAAATCACAGTGCCTGCTACCATGACAAATTCTGATACAGTGTCTCCTCACAGACCAAACTTGATGCTGTCCTCACACATTCATCTGTGTCAGTTCCTGATACAGGAACGAGTGCAAATTTGGTAATTAAGGACTAGTAGGACTGTGGTTAGTAGGTGATGATTCCCTCCAGAAAATTGAAGGACTGGTCATGGCAAGGGCACATAAGAGCAGCAGATGTGCTGTGATGCTAAAAAAATTATGATGGGACAAACAGCATTTGTTTGAGGTGCTAGTGGCATCTATCCCAACCAGGATGTATTGGGTTATGTCTAGAGAGTGAAGGGAATTGCAATCAAGGTCATTCGTTTCATCAGATTTTGTACACCAGCTGTATAAAGTAGACTTAATAGAACCGTGAAGTGCTCTATCGCTGCTACCATTTCAGCACAGTTCAACATCTGAAAACTGGAAATTAAGACCTGTCTCTGTATTATCCCTGGGGTCAGAACTGACATATTTATTCTCTTTTAATTAGTCACAGCCAACTCCAGGCTGGGTCAGGGGAGGCTGGAAGTGAGAATCTCAGAATGAGCATTTAAATCCTGCCTTACTGCAAGGGGATAAACAGAAGGGTATCTTTGACTCTCTGACCTCCAACGCTGTGTGGACTCTCCTAAGCATTAATTCCCACTACAGCATTTGCTACAAAGGGATACACACACTATTAACTCTCAAAGAGAGAAGGGCAGTCTGGGAGTGACAACAGAACAAGTATGCAATTTTATTTTTGGTTTCAGAAAAGGTAGGCCAGGCTGGGTGTGGATACAACGCCCCTTTCCATTCCCACTATGTTCATGGGAGGTTCCCCTCACACAGTCAGGCACAGTTCCACTCACAAGTTTGTACTGGCACACAGGTCCTAAGGCTCCTCACAGTCAGTGGCAGACACACGCGTCACACAGCGCTCCCATCTCACCATGCCTGCAGTGAGGAACCACAGCACCAACAGGCCATCAAGGGGAGCAGCCTTTTCAGTTGGCACAGCAGGTGCTGAAAAGGCCATTTTACTTACATTATTGCATTCATTATAAGGTCATCCCCAATAATGATGCCATATGCGGAGGCTTCACACTCTGGGAGGGGAAAGGACAGCAGAACACATAAAAGATACTGAAATCCTCTGTGAATCTGTTAGGTGTGGCAAGGAGGGGACCAAGTGGAAATTTCCCTCTGCGCTTTCCTCTGCACAAGATAAAAGAAAAAAAAATTAAGCACTACAGTGATTTACAAAGGTAGTTAGAACACGGCTTTGGTTTATGTCCTCAAAAACCAACTAGAATAGGAATTTTTCCCAGTTGGAGGAAGAAGATAATGAACTATTGCAGCTATCTGAAAAGAACTGGCAAAGATTTTTTCAGGATTTTTTATTGACAGTGTTTGTGTCCATTTGATGTTTGCTTCCTATAAATATTCTGGCAGAAAAATTTACTGGCAAGAATGTGCTTCAAAACAGTCAATATTTAAAGTTTTTACTGATAGCAGATTTGTAATCCCTCAAATTTGTACCAAACACTTTCACAGATACATTCAATAGAGGCACAGAAATACCATGTGAATAACACATTAAATTTGAACTGGTCTGATTTTTTTTTGCTTGTTGAAAACCTACAGAAAGCTGCTCACTAACAACCTACAGTTTTTGGAAATTATCCTCCGAGCAAGTTAAAATGAAAAATAAGGAAGGAATATTCAAGCAGATTTGTGGACAGGAAAGAAATGGACTACATGTCCAAGTTAACTATTTAAATTTTTATTGCTGGAAATTTAGTTACTCAATTTACTGGTAACTATAAATCTATGAAGTATCCATGTCCCAGTATGTTATGTATTTTGAAATTATTCTTCCTAGTGTTTACCAGAGAGATTTTCACTTAAAAAGAAATGTTATAAATGAATGCAGGGGAAAAAAATTAGCCCCCATCACCATTTAAGTGACACTACTTTTTCCTAATTTTAAGCAGCGACTTCTAAGTTAAACTTTTTCTACAGTTGTGTTACCATTAAACCACCTTATCACTGCTATTCCACATGGTGAACTGCATAGCCCACACTCTCTGTGGGTTTTATTTGATCTTATGTGGCTTTTAGTGGTGTAGTTGTATCATTATCTCTTATCTTGTAACTGAGTGCAGACCTCACAACAACAGTACATCCTTCAGCAAACTATTGATCATATTAGTCTCTTCTTCCCTCCTCCCTATTCCCTTCATCTTTCTAAACTTTTTACCAATTTACTTGTTCGTTCTTTCTACTGTATTAAAACAAGCCTATAGGCTGAGCCATTTATTTCTGTTTCTGATTTTACGGATCTTCTTGTTGGGTCGGAATGTCTTGACAACAGATGAAAAACTACCTCAGCTTAAGGCCGACCACTGAAAAGAGGTTTCTGTACATACATAATAGCACTTCATGCCACCTGTGCCACAGAGGCTCCTTGGGACCCTCTGCAACCTAGCTTCTGACCGATTATACAAAACAAACAAGACAGACAACACACAGAATTCTAAAACACATGTGGCTTGCACCTAAGTAAATTAATTGAAGCTGCCAATTTCAATAAATACAGAGATTTGAAAAAAAAATATTAGTTATACCTCCCCACACCCACACTTCATAAATGCAGGCACCCTCACACTTTATCATATGTACTGTGTGCTACTTTTCTGGCAAACAGCCTGGAATTTAAAATAATATGTGAGTTGCTAATTTATTTTAGGCTCTATGCATCCATTTAGGGGTCTGGCTATCGAAACACTACTCTTTATCCAGCTGGTCTGTAGCTAAACTGATTAGGTGTGTACAGTGCAGACAGCATTGAACACTATGAATTTAAAGAAGCAGCCTACTTCATAGCAAAAATTGTGGGAGTGAGCTAATACAGTTTGAGGTGGATAGCAGAAGTTTATTGATGTGATTTCTGGTCTGAAAATTTTTCTGACTATTGAAGCTCTTTGTGCTTTTCTGCAGGTTACCAAAAAGACAAAAACTTGAAACAAAAGTTCAAGTTCAATCTCTGTTTGACTTCCTCTCTTAAAACAAGAAAATCGATCCTTTTTTTCAGTTTCACACTGTACTTCACACTTTGTTGTGAATTTGCCCCTCCCCATATTCCTGTCATCGTCTCTGTGTGATTTGGTCTGGGGGTAGAGCAGTTACAGAAACAACTTGAAAAGAAAACCTTAGGTAAGCCAGACAACACCGTACTGCCCCAAAAAAATTCTGTGCCCCTTCTGCAGAGGAGGAGGCATTGAAGGTCAGAAAAGGAGAAGTTTCTCCTGCTTTTCACAGAAAAGGATCATAGAATAATTTAAGTTAGAAAAGACCTGTAAGATCATTGAGTCCAACCACAAATGTAACACTGTCAAGTCTATCACTAAACCATGTCCCAAAGTACCACATCTACATGTCTTTTAAATACCTCCAGGAATGGTGACTCAACCACTTCCCCAGGCAGCCTGTTCCACTGCTTGACAACAATTTCAGTGAACATTTTTTTTCCTAATATCAAATCTAAATCTCCCCTGGTGCAACTTCTGCTCATCCTTTCACTTGTCACTTGGCAGAAGAGATTGGCCCCCCTCTGAATACAGCCTCCTTTCAGGCAGTTGCAGGGCATGGTAAGACTTCCCTAAGCCTTCTTTTTTTCAGGCTAAACAACCCTAGATTCCTCAGCCACTCCTCATAAAAATTGTGCTCCAGACGCTTCTCCAGCTATGCTGCCCTCCTCTAGACTCACTCCAGCACCTCAATGTCTTTCTTGTAGTGAGGGATCCAAAACTGAACACGGGATTCAACGTGTGGCCTCATCAGTGGATCACTGCCCTGGTCCTGCTGACCAGGACTTCTTGGCCACCTGAACACCTTCTGGCTCATAGTCAGCGGCTGTCAACCAGCACCTCCAAGTCCTTTTCTGCCAGGCAGCTGTCCAGCCACTCTTCCCCAAGCCTGTATTGCTGCATGGGGTTGTTGTGGCACGAGTGCCTGACCTTGTTGAACCTCATACAATTGGCTTCTGCCCGTTGATCTAGCCTGTCCAGACCCCTTTGCAGAGTCTTCCTTCCCTCCAGCAGATCAACACTCCCACCGAGCTTAATGTCATCTGCAAACTGACTGAGGGTGCACCTGATCCCCTCACCCAAAACATTAATAAAAACATTAAACAGTACTGGCTCCAGTACAGAGTCCTGGGGAACACCACCAGTGACCAGCTGGATTTAACTCACCATAAATTCACCATAATTCTCTGGGCCAGGCCATCCAGACAGGTTTTTACCAAGAGAAGAGTATACTCATATAAGCTATGAGCAGCCAGCTTTTCCAGGAGAATACTGTGGGAAACAGTGGCAGCCAGCTTTTCCAGGAGACTACTGTGGGAAACAGTGGCAAAAGCTTTATTAAAGTCCAGGTTAACAGCAGCCACAAGTCTTTCCCTCATCCAAGTGGGTTACCTTCTCATAGAAGATCAGGTCAGCCAAACAGGATCTGCCTTTTCTCTTCCTCTCCAAAGTGGCTTGTTGCCTTACGTCTTTTTGACCACAAAATTAATTAATTCAGGGCCTGACCTCTTACCATATTGCAGGTAGGAATAAGAGCTCAAATACTTCCTAATTGTCCTCAATTTATCTCTGGTTCTCTTGTTGGAAGGCTTTTATTTCCATAGATAATGTTACGGTTGACTGACTCCTGCCGCTAGTCCACGGCTTCACAATCTACTGTGCCATTGAAGTCAATAGGAGCTTTGCTATCAAATGAGCTGCAAGCCGGAGGCAATCCATAATTACTTAACTCCGATTGCTACATGGAACTTGCTCTGCAATGGCCACTGAATTATTATTCTCTGCTAATCTGTATCTGAATAAAGACTCAGACAGAGTATTCCTGAGCACTCCCCGTTCCCAGGCAGGTTAATCGAATCACAATTGCTGCTCTTTTGCTGGTCAGAAATAGGGGATGAGTTAACATAAACCCCACAAAATGCAAGCTAAATAATAGGTCCAAAAGAGACAAAACCATGGATGGGTGTCTGCTGCGGCCAGCACAGGGTCAGTAGCACCAAGGCTATCCACACATTTAGCACGAGGAGCAGCAGCAGCAGCAGCTCAGAACTCCTCCACCACCCCCCGCTGCCACAGCACTGTCTGATCACCTCCTGCCTGCATCGCGTCTGACTAACAGCCAGCTGCCTCAGCCCTGCGCTCAGAAACACTGGCCAAAAATTCATTTAAACCAAATGGGCCCTCATTATTCTCAGAGTCCTCTCGCTGCAGCACAGCGTGACGCTGGGACTAGGTATTATTTTGTTTTAATCAGTGTTGCTGATATTTGAGAGAGAAGGGGAGAGAGAGTGCGAGCTTCCACTGCAGCTTTTAATGTGGCTCTAGTCAGATGCTGTTATATATTGGGCTGTGTCTCAAAATAGGGGCTTGTTTGACAGGCCCTGTCATCATCTACCTCCAAGATTATCGTTCATGCTGCTGGAAAGACAACTTTATTGGACTAAATATTGGCATGTGTCTGTGTGGCCCACACAGGTAAAGACTCTCCCTGGGCCGTGTGTCTGAGTCACTGTGCGTGGGTGTAACAACTGCACTAGTTATTATTAATCTCTCTGAAACCTCTTTACAGTGATTAAGGGAGTACTGTATGAAAGCAATCTGCTTTGCGGGCTCTCGCCAAGGAAGACCCACTAAGCAGATTTTGTTGGATCCTTCAGCCAAACTGCTCTTTTCTTGGCAACTGAAATGCACATCAACATAGATGTAATGTCAATTTCCAGCATTTTTGTAATGTACTTTATTCAGATTATTTGGATGCTACACAAACCACTAATTCAAATCACAGTATTTAACATTGCCAGTCACTCTTCTGATGTGCCAGTGTATATAAATAAACCCGAGCAGGAGACAAGAGGTCACATTTAAAAGATATATAGAAGGGAAAAAGAGTATGTTCTTTTTGCCTCCAACCCGCTTCTTGTGAATAAGAGACTTGAGTGAGGGATTTCAATATGAGATGAGTGGCAGGTATATGTCAGCAGGTGATGGACTCCCTGCAAATCATGGCCAGAACAGCTCAGCAAATTGCCAGGGATCTGCTCAGCTTTTCTCCGAACTGGGCATTTGAGGCTCAGAAGAGCCAAGCTCTCACTGAGAAAGCCATGAAGCTGAGATCATGTGACAGTGGCCTGTAGCTACGTGGAAGTTCTGGTAACCCTGGTTTGGGGTGAAAATAATGAGCACATAGAAAGCTTTAGCCTATGTATGTCACTAAACAGGCCTGGTAGCTAGTTTGTCTGTGTCAGAGGAAGACTAGTAGGTTTCACCTGACCCATTTTCTTTGAGCTGCGGTATCTTTTAACTTCTGTTTACTTCTGTAAAGAGTCATATATATACATATATAAATCTATCTTTCAGAAAAGCTGAGCCTTTTTCTTTCTTCCCACGTCCATTTCTAGCAATAGATCAAAGCCTGGGTTTACTATTCTACTATCTGCCTCATGACATCTTGTCCTCACATACCAGAAAGCGACTGTCTCTAAAGCAACTTTATGAGGCTAAGTAAAGCAGAGTAAAATAGCAGCAAACTGAAGTTTTTTTATCTTTGTCTGTCCCAGGAGGGTTAGGCTGGAGAAAAACAAGACACGCTGAAGGAAGCAAAAAACAAGAAAAAGAAACCAGACAGTCTCAAGAAGAGAGAAAAAAAGAAGAATATAACCTTAGGCAGAATGTCAAATAGAGATTTGGAGTTCAGAGTGCTACACCAGTCTGACTATACTCAACTTTGACAACCTACAGCAATATTTTTTATATCACCAGCTTTGTGTCATTAAGTAATTAATGTCGTGGTGATGTGTCATTTTCTTCCATATCACTGCATTCACTACACATCTTATGGTCATCATTTCAGTTTCTATTGCATTAAAGTACTTAACAGGAGTCAGTTCCTTTCTGATTTCATATACTCAATGTACATGGGTTGTGTTTCAGGTATGTTTTTCTTATTTCCAGAGAGCAAGTGAACCAAAATACCCAGGTAGCCTCTGAAACTCATTTTTTTCCATCTAGAAGACAAATAAGCTTACCCTTAAGAAAACAGAAAAGAACAAACACACAGGAAACTCTTTGCTAGCTTAATTTTGTGCCACATGTCATAGTATCATGGAATCATGGAATCATGGAATCATAGAATCACAAAATGGTTTGGGTTGGGAGGGACCTTAACAATCATCTCATTCCAACCCTCCCGCTGTGGGCGGGGACACCTTCACTAGACCAGGCTGCTCAGAGCCCCATCCAGCCTGGCCTTGAACACTTCCAGGGATGGGGCATCCACAACTTCTCTGGGAAACCTGTTCAGTGCCTCACACAATTTCTCTCATCTAAACCTACTCTCTGTCAGTTTGAAGCCATTCCCCCTTGTCCTGTCATACTCTTGTAAAGATTCGCTCTCCATCAGTCTTGTAGGCTCCCTTCAGGTACTGGAAGGCCACAAATAGGTTACCCTGAAGTCTTCTCCAGGCTGAACAGCCCAAATTCTCTTCCCCTTTCCTCACAGCAGAGGTGCTCCATTCATCTAATCATCTTAGTGGCCCTCTTCTGGACTCACTCCAACAAGCTGATGTCTGTCCTGTGCTGAGGGCCCCAGAGCTGGATGCAGCACTGAAGATGGAGTCTCATGAGAGCAGAGCAGAAAGGCACAATCCTCTCCCTGCTTTGGATGCAGCCCATGATATGATTGGTTTTCTGGGCTGCAAGGGCACTCTGCCAGGCCATGTCCAGCCTCTCATCCACCAGCACCCCCAAGTCCTTCATGTCAAGGCTGCTCTCCATCTGTTCATCCCCAGCCTGTATTGATGGTACAGGTTGCCTTGATCCATGTGCACCGCCTTGCACTTGGTCTTCTTAAATCTCATGAGATTCCCATGCAACCACTTCTTGAGCTTGTCCAGGTCCCTCTGGATGGCATCCCATCCTTCAGGTGTGTCAACCATGCCACTCAACTTGGGTGTCTGAGGGTGCACTTAGTGATGTCATATCCTTCTGCCTTCGTATACATAACCATAAAATGACACTGCCTAAATACATTTACATACAGAGGTGTATTTGGCTGTATAAAACTGTGCAGCCTTGAGTGATTTTCAAAAAGAGATACGTAGTCAGGTATCAGCCTGCCTCTACAGCAGGCAGAGGAACTATCTTTGCTTTACCACATTTGATATGGTGCTAATTATGCCATTTTAGTTTCATCTGTTTTGTCAATCTGCATGGAGAGACTGCCTAGTGATGATCGTGCCCCTCTACACCGCCCACAGAGTGATGTACAATCATTGGTGCAGCAGGGTGAAACATCTTCTCCATTGTGGCTCTGGTCCTTGCAATAGCAAGCAAGACAATGTTGGCAAGCCTCCTTTGTTGCCCCTAGAACCTCTGCAAGGGCTAGAAATGGTAAGGTCTGTTATTGGGGCTTTGGACTGATGATATTTAAATGAAAGTCAATTTCTAAACTTCAAATACTGTTAAAGAAATAGGATGATGAAGACTTGGCTGAAAGAAAAAACCCAAATACAGGCATGTGCATTAATGAAATCATAGTATCCAAAACTAGCCCTTGATGAGTTTGCCTGTTAATGGTGGAGGAGCAGGGGAAGTGTTAATGACCCCTTGACCTCCCCAGTAAATCCACACTTGAAAGGGAGGGGATTAAAATGTCTTAAAAATCATGTGCTAGAAATTGAGAGAGCTTAACATTTTCCTTATGCTGATGTCAGATGACTTTCCCAACCCCTACATCAATTATACATACTCCACCAGGTTAAAACTGAAGCACAGGAGTGCTGGTATGTTAAGGTAAGATTTCTTGTAAAAAACTTTAGATCTCTTGACTTGGCATGGCTCCACTCTACTGCCTTTGTCCAGGGGACTGCTATGAAACATCTGAACTGCCTACACAGCTTATCATGATCCTCTTCTCCATTTTGACCACTTTTCCATTTTGTGAGTGCAGGAGTACATGAACGTGTGACCATCCCAGTGGAGAAGGCCCCTTCCAGCTCTACAGACCACTTGTGCTTAGTCAGTTCTTCTTAGTCAGTTATTATGTTTTAAAATGGAGTAAGAATTCATCCAAATTACCAACTCTGCTTAGCAGCATGAAAACAAAATTAAAAAGAGGAAATACAAGCATAGCTGTAACCTACCTGGTGAAAGAGGAGAAATATGAACTCTACCAAGGAGTACAAAGAAAAGTAAAAAGTTCAGTGTGGTAAAAAGGAGTAGATAGCACAATCAACATGCTAAAATGATGTGTGTTAACAATTATAAGGAAATATTTTATAAGATCCAACAAAAATAAAATAAAAAATAGATGTTCAAATAATCTGAACCCAGAATCTCTCAGAAAGACCAAATCCTTTTGCATGTTAATAGCAAATGTCTATGTGACACCAGTAAAACCTTGTCTGACATTACAAGAAATACCAAGAGGAAAAAGCATTACCCCAAAACATCAGCAATCTGCCTCTGTTCAGTTTTCCAGTAATAAAGTTATAACTTCTGTGACTAACACAAATGACAGAAGATTTTTACAGCCACCTTGTCTGCGTAACACTCAGCTGCAATGAAATCACCTTCTTACTCCAGAGAGACACAAAATTTTACTTGTAGCCATCTGAGAGCTGCTTGCACAGTACCACATTTGTACTGGGGAAAAAACAAAAAGCCAAACCAGGCTCACATTTTTTTTGTTCACATCCTTTTTGTTCACATCCTTTTAATTCTTGTAAAAATATATCCACAGGAGCTTGGAAATGTAATTTACTACTTTATGTTACTTAAGACATATTTAAAAAAAAAAAAAAATTATGTTTTAGTTATTATGTAAGTACAAATGAGCGATAAATTTGATTGCTGGAGGAACCCCCCCATTGCCATCCACTGAGTCTGAAACCAGCTGCTGCTTTCTCACCAAATTGGGGGCAGATTCAAATCTTGATTGCCCTAAACATATTTCCAAAGTAGTATCAACTACGCCAAAGCCTTTTGAGGAATTCATAGCATGTGTTGCTCCCTTATGCTGTATACAATGATGTATCAGCTTGTGGGCTGTTATGGCTCACTGACCGGTGCTTATTTCTGCCATCCGTAGTCACCTTGAATGGTGTCCCACTGTATGAATACTCTCCCTGCAGGAAAAGCAACCATCTGTAGGCTCTGGAGCAGTGTTTGCAGAAAACCAGCACAATTTCATCCTGGTGGGGGACCTGAGTGCTCAGCCACTAAGGGTGCTAACCAGCACACGTAGAGGAACACAATTTTTGTTCAAAGCCTGGCTGCAGAGTCTGAACAAGGAATATCTATGGGCTGAGGCTGCATGAGGCTGCATTGTGAAAAAGGACTGTGCAGGGTCAACAGCTTAGAAGACTAAACAAAAACTGGTTATACTTTATGCTGCAAACTTTTGAGTTTTCTTTAAAAGCCGTTTTATTCAATTAGTCTATTTTCTATTTTTAGTGGAGTGAAAATATTTTCAATAGAAAAGTAATCTTCCAAACAAAAAAGTTATTTATCCCTTTGATATTCTTTATCTATAAGGTGTTTGTATTTCTGAACAACACACTGTAATATACAACATATCAGAACAGTACACATATTCAGTAAGGCTTCAGGACAACAGGCAAATGAATTCTTCAAATCAACCTAGAGATCATTTTTAGGATGCTAAATATTTTTCCAGTTTGAAAACTCATTATGTTTTGCCATATGTGCAAGGCAAATAAGGCACTGAAAATGGCTTAACAGCCACATTTTTGACAAATAGCCTTTATCAACAACAGGAAAAAACCACCCAAACTACACAAAACCCTAAAAACTAGCACTATTGTAAACTGTATATTTAACAAAATGGAAAAGTAATTGTGTCTGTCTTTGACAACCTTCCATCTTCAATATAATTAATTCTCAAAAAGTCATTCAGGAGTGGTTTATCTGAAATTCCTTTGAAGAGCTTCTCTACTCTCTTCCCACACAAGAAGACTTGGAGCAGCCTGCATTTGTGAGGAAATCAGTATTGCTTTAATTTCTTTGTGTGCTGACATTGTTGCCTAGTGATATTCTTCCCTTTACCCAAGGGCACATACATCTCACCTCCACAAAAAATCGTATTAAAACAGGACCTTACACATAATTTAAATAAAACAAGACACTCTCTTTAACTGAGAAAAATGAAGCCCCATTTGGACGTTTGGAAGGCACTCAAATATCCAAAGGTCTGAGAAGTGGCTCCTGCAGATTGTAGGGAAGCTTGAAAGAGTGTCTTAGAGCAGCCACAGCCCCCTCTGAAAGAAGGATGGGGACAGCCCTGGAGCACTGGGTTGTGTGCAGCCCAAAAGGCACCAGCTCCACTGCTTCCCCTGCTGCCTGGTGAGGAGGGAACAAGAGCACCCCACACGTACAGCAAAACATGACAGAGCTTGTGTTGTAATGCTGTGAGCACAGAAAAAGCATGAAGAAGCTCTTTGTGCCCAGTACCCTGCTGTACACCAGTGCTCAGATTCAGCTCCCTTTCACCTCTCCCTCTTGCAATGCAGAGTAGCTATGAGCAAAAGTGGAGGATCCTGCAGGAGGTAAACATCACTGCTGCTAGTCTGGATTGGGAAAGCAGCCAGGAGTTGTTCTTTCCAACCTGAGGGAGATTCAACACTGTCATGGAAAAGAATTATAGGAAGACCCTTCCAGCTATGAAAATTTTAAAAACCCTATAGGGCTTCCAACTGTTTGTTTCGTTATTTTGGAATTTTTGGCTTGTTTTTTTCCAAATTTCTAGCTTTATTCACAGACCATTACTATAATTCTATATAACAGAATCTGTTCAAGTCCTTTCCTGTGTTTCATTTGCAGCTGTATGGTGTACATAGCAATTAGCTGCTGATGTACTGTTATCTGGTCTCTAGTCTTCAGCATACTTCATTGTACTTTTCATTCTCCATATGCCATAGAAAGTCAGTCAAATTCCTAGTCTCCTTACACAGAAAACAAATTTGAATTGCGGAGCCTAACCCATACTGAAACTCTCAATTAAATTTCTGGGTACTTGCGCTGGTGTGTGAATGTTTGTGCACGCGTGTGTGTGAGAGACCAAGGAAGGGAAAGCATTCTTTCAAACCCACCTGAGCAATCCAGGAGAACACACTATTAGAGATTTTGGCAAATATACTAAAATATATTGAAGAAACAAATTTGATTTGTATCTGCAAACAGCTGTCTTTTTCTGAAGGTGAGTTTTCATAACAAGTATGCATATTCTTCCACAGCAATGTAAGCAAACACCAGCAGAGCCCCAGCCTTGCCTTAATTATTGTGATACATTTTTGTGCCCTGTAAACAACTATTTATTGCCATGTTTAGATCAAGAAGGTGGGAACAGCGAACTGCGACTGATTAAAAATTTCAAAAATTAGGAAAAAGTAAGACTAGAATCTTAATAATGAAGAATATGGTCAGAATGACTTTCATGAACAAGGTTTTAGAGAAAAATATAATATTCAAACAGACCCATGCTCAGTAATTTGGATGAGCTTCTGATATTGCTAAAGCAAGTAGCAAAATAAATTTCTTAATGTGACATATGACAAAAAAATATTTCAGTGCAGCTTCCTTGTATTTGGACAAAAATTTTTTTTTTTTAAAAAAAGGGTTTCAGTAATCCCATTGCTTTTTGGAAAAATTAAAACCTCTCTCTTATAACACAAACTGAAAATAAATATAGTTTTGCTGGAACCCTGGATTTTTGGGGGGTGTGTGTGATAGAGATAAATATAATCAAAGTAAAGCAATTTCAATAAAAAGGAATTAAGAAGACATTTTACATCAAGCTCTCTTTCCATTGTCTCCCTTGACAATAATTTCACGGTATCATTACTTTCTGCCAATTTATGGCTGTGACTTCTCTTGAAACTTCAGCATCCATAAAGGCTGAAGCGTCAGTGTTGCCTCTTCTGCAACAAACCATCTACTTCATGACCCACCCGTGTTACTAACAATTAATGATAAAGATGAGGCAATGGAGGTAACTCCCTGGGTTCCTCATGGAATTGAACGGAGGTGCCAGTGCCAGAGGAACTCCTCTCTGGCAGCCTCTGGAGGGCAGCTCATCACGTTCACAGTTTGATAAGCATTACCGTACTGCTCTCCCCTCCCCATGTAGATGCCACATAAGCATTACTGCATTTAATTTTCACAACATCTCTGCAAAAGGAAAATGTCTGTACCACCTCTATAAAGGGTAAACTTAAAGACAGGAGTGGCTGCAGTACAATTTATTTGGCTAAAGGTAGCTAGCCATAATAGAGATGACCACTACAAACATGGCCACCCTGACGTGGCCAGAAAGAAACAGTTCCCTCTGAGAGATATTTATCTCATCCTGAGACAGGAATAAAGTAAGTCTGATGCACTGTGCTCTAGACATATATCCTTCTCTTAATTTCTGGCTTCTGGAGGGAGACAGACGTGACAGTCTCAGATATACAGTAGAGTCATTTGTGAGGAGGTGACCCTCACCTCACATAATTTCCACCCTACACGCCAAACTCATAGAAAGCTTGCACTCCAAGTGAGATTTGCATCCAGGTCATCCAAGTACTAGACACAAGCTAACCAAAAATAAATCTTCATCCAGTACCACAGGGCACAGGTGTGAACAGACCTCTGTGTATGCAGTGTGGCATGTTAGGAAAAAGAAGGACAATGATGGGAAGAGGGGAAAGACAAGGATGCTATTTTAGCAGTAGGACTTCCCTCGGAGGCTCTTGGAAGCCTTCACCACAGGGAAATGGACGTTTCATCTTTCAGCCTCACACAGCAGAATTCAATGTGTGCAACCTGGAAGCGAGGGTGAGTTCCAGTAAAATTTCCTACAAAGTAGGAGAGACTTTAAAGACTCCTGGCTGTTATCACAGCAGCTTAGTTTCAAAAACAGAGAGCCAAAGAAAATCAGGGAGCCAATATTTAAAGGTCTTTGAGATTCTCTTCTGCCTTTGAAGCCCTTAAAACAAAATGGAGAGACTTTGTGGCAGGGAGTTTGTGCTGGGCACAGACCTGCCACTCCTTGCAGCACACCCAGGCAGTAGGGATGGTCCTGGGCTGGTCCATCCATGTCTAAAACCAGGCACAAGTTGGCACTGTTCTCAGCAGATAATCCATGTACCTGAAGTCATTTCTCCCCTCTGAATCAGTTTCCCGGGATTCAGCTGAGCTGTTAGCAGAAGATTGCCATGCTGCTTCTGATGCCTTGGAGTGGCTACCTGGAAACAGAGGCCAGACAAGATTAAGAGAATAAAAGTGGGTATTTATTGAGGGCCGTCAATAGGTACACCTTGGGCAGTCAAAAAGCCTCCGAGGGGCTACACCCAAGATGGACGCTGGGTCACGGGTTTTTCACACTTTTATAAGTTTGGTCCATTTGCATATCAGGGTTAATTCTTCAATTACAATTTCAGGTAATGAAGTAATTACCCCAGGTTTGCTCCCTCCGTTCAGAGGCTCAGTTTACATACTTCAGGGCCTGAGACAACAAGGTGTCCTTGAGTCCAGGCCCAGAGAGGATTTGTAATGTCTAACGAGAATGGGAGAACAGTAGCTAACAGGCTATGGAGTTTTAGAGTTACACACTAAAGCAGTATAGGATCTGAAAAATATAAAAGCTAAATCCTAAGGCATCACTTCCTCCACCAGTGGTGTCCAATGTGAGCAGTATTCAAGTGCCCTCAGGAGCATTATTGTTTCCATAAGCAATGAGAGGAGAGAGTGAGCTTTAGGAGTTGGGTATTTTATTATTTTGTGTCTGTAAGAATGGCCGTTTGTCATACTCAGGTAAGGCAGACACAAGATGTTGCTTAGCTATATGTCACAACATATGAACACAAGCCAGAGGGACAAAAATTCAAGCTTCAGCTTTGCCTTTGTTGCTACCCCCATCCCTCTACCTTCTGATAATTTTTATGTAGATAAACATTAACTTTCTTTTTTCAGTCCCTTCACCTTGTTTCCTACTATTTTTTCTTCCTGCCTTCCCTGTTGTCAAAAGAATGAACAACTTTGCAGAAGGATAAAACCAATTTTCAATTGCAGACAACAAGAGGAAAATCCTGCATGGACTCATCTTTCCCCTTCCCAGCCAAGGAGAACTGACAAAGTATGAATCATCCCACATCTTTGCGTGGCCATGACAAACCTACCTGGATTTAAGACAGGGTGCAGAGTTCACGCTTTGTTCTGCTATTCCCTGGGCAAAGAGGTAAAAGGCAGTTAGACCAGCTTGGTCCTCATCTCACAGCCAGAGTGATGGACCATACCTCTCAGGAAATACCAGCCTTGCCCTGTCCGGGGGCTTGGTAATGTTCATCGCTCCCACTTGGGAGCAAGAAAAGGGTTGAGGAGACACCAAGGGCCACCAACCTCTGAGCCTTAGGCCCTTCCACGCACCTAACACCTTCTGTTTTTGAAGGCTTTTCCTAACATCATATCTGCCTGCCCTGTTTTTTCTTCTTTGCTCCTTTTCTTTCTCTCCTCCTGCCTCCTTCCAGCACCCCCTTCCCAACAAAATGCAGCACAGGGAGCCAGAGCAGTCTGGCACTGGCCTTTCAATATATTTAAATACCAGCAATTCACTGAGCTGGAAAATTGTAAATCTTCAATTTTATTGAAAAAGGTGGTCACCCTGTTCTTTGGAGCCACGTTCAGAGACAGCAGCATAATTAAAAGACCTTTATGCAACACAGAAGCAAAGAATGGCAAGTTTATTAACAGTGGTAAGATGATATTTTTAATTTCTAAGAAACCAGCTTTCCATATCTAGTTTTGCTTATTGTTACGTGAAAAGAAAGGCTGTTAAAACCATCCTGCGCAGGTGAAAACATTGTCACATAACCTTTCTTTTTGCTTTGAACTAACATGGATGAGGACAGCAACTGGCACTGAGGGATTAGTACTGTCTTCTAACAGTGTGCATGTGCTTCCTACTCTGCACCGTGTCTAGACACCTCCCTAGTATTTCATGTAACAGCATTTCAAACCAAACCAGAGACAGACCAGTGCTGTCAGCACAGCTCATTTTAGTTATAACGGGCATGCTTACTTCATGTGCTGCTAGGAAAGTTAAGCAAGGCATACAAGCCATAAAAAAAGCTTTCAAGTGGGCAATATAAAAAGGGAGGCAAAAGCCAGCAAAGTGGAAAATAAAGGTGAAAGGTTTCAAAGGTAGGACATGAGTCTCTCACATAGAGGGGGAGTATAAATGAAATGAAATAAAGCTTGTCATCATCCTTTTTACAAAATGTGGGTGGACTGATGTAGCTGTAGTGAATTATGACAGTGCTGTGAATTATGTGTGCAAAGAGCTACTAGACAGATGACATAACCCCAGTCTAGAGGATAAAAAGGCCACAGAGCCGTACAGCTGGCCACAGAAATATGGAAGGGGTGATGAGAGGCGAAGCACCACCTTCTTTGGGAAAACCCTTTTGAATTAAGGACATGGTATGAACTTAGAGTGGAGCACCTCCTCCAGAATAACTAAAAGTGCATATCTCGTTATTCTGAATAAGAATACTTTCTCCAAATTAGCAAAGCCACTTTAGCAGGAACATGTCTTCCAGAATAAGTCCTTAAACAACTAAGCCCTGGGAGGAAATAAGTACTCTGCAGAGACAATGGGGAATATAGCAGCTCTAGAGCAAACTCTTGGTTGCTGATGGCCACTTCCCTTTTCTAGATAATTAAGACTTCCTAACACCCAAATGAAATTGTTGGCTGGGGTCTGACACTTCAGTACTCTTGGAAAGAGTTCTGCCAAGTAAAGATAACTGAAATGCCAGGTAAAAAAAAGACTTCTTCCACCCTTTCTGTTCTCCTTATTCTGACAGTTCTGTCATTCAGTCTCCGTAACACATCCATCATTCAGGACCCGAGTTATGTGCTTAGTCCCTCATTTACACAGCAAGCCCTGCAAACACTGAGCATAACGGTGTGAGCTAGTGGTATCTGTCAAGAGAAACTATTAATCCAACCCTATGATATTTAAAAATATCTAGATATTTAAAAGTAGAAGAGCATTTCAATTTATTTCCCCACCTATATTAAGCTGCATCATTTAGGAATATAGCCTGTGGACTAAAACAAGATCATCTGCTGTGAGCTTGGAAAAACAAATTATTATTGCCTGTTATCATCTTTACATAAGTATTTGGGAAATTCATATATTATTGTTATATCTTGTCAAGGATTGTCTCTCCTGTTAGCCCCACAGCCTCTTCAGGTTCTTATTTTCTGTGATCTCAGTAGCTGCATATGGTTATAGCAAATCAGGCCTGATGAGCCACAGGCACTTTCACACTTGTTTCCGTATCTGGGTGAAGCACTCGGTGAGAGGAGCCACTCAGGCATATGGCCTGTAATAAGCTGAGCTCCAGTGAGTTGGAACCTCCTGCTTCAACAGCTATTTGGCCATTTGTTTTCTTGCTGCAGCACTTTGATTATTTTCCTCTCTTTGACAGAATGATGAAAGCAGCCAGAGGGTTTATGTACCACCTCCACCAAATGTTACCCATATTCCAGTAGTCAGGTAGAGAATGGGGAGATGATCAAGGGAAAGGTGCCCACCAACTCTGGAAGTCCTGAGGATTGAAAGCACACATTCTGCTGGAAGAGAGACTAACGTACATGCAGTCAAAACTTCCCAAACCACCTATGGCGGCTTTTGGTGATCTTTCAGCTGAGGCTGCCCATGAAGCAAATGGCAGTCACAGTTTTCTCTCTTACACCAAAACTGGGATAATTATTTTTTACAGTATATATCTTCATTAATTATTACAGAATTTAGTTTAGAAGCACATCAGCTTAAAGGTATTTGAATAGTTTAATCCATCTCAGTGAAAAATATCACTTAAAGCAAACAGGAGACAAACTTAGTGCAATGGCAGAATAGGAAATAAAGCTGAAATTTTTCAAACAAATGTGTGAAAAATATAGGTCTTTGAGCAATGCACACATACAACAGAAACAAGCAAGAAAAAACTAAGCCTTATCCCTGGCCTAAAGAATCCCAAATCAAATAATTTCAGAGGAGAATTCAAGGGGACTTCCAGTAAATTAGGCCTTGTTTCCTTTCTCTCACGCCTATATCTTAAGCACACAAGCTGATCAAACATTTATTGCTACTGAAGATACAGGACAACAGCTGTGTTGCCTTTTGAGCCCCAGGACAGCACAGAAAGACTTCTACATTTGTCCTAATTGGAAGCAACTGAAAAGTTTTACATCACACTGTTTTGCAACAGAGAGGCGAGCTTTCAGTTGCAGTGAATTATTCATGAAATGGTTCTGCTTCCCAGAGAACATTTCAATTTTTCATTGAAAACCTGAGCAGGCAAACCAAGAAACTGCATGAAATACTTCAGTTCTGAAGAGCCATCACAGCACTCCAGAGATCCCGTTCTGTTTCTTTGTTGGGGACTTTGCCTCTCCACCAAACTCCATTTCCCAAATACACTGGCCAGGCGGCAGTGCTGATGCATACCTTCCCACCTATGCGAGAAAGGAATACTGTTAATTATGGAAGATGCAGTGAAGTCAAGGACTCATCCATGAGTGTTTATTTGGTGGGGCTTGAAATCTTCTACCACCTAACTCAGTCATTGTTTCCATCGGATAGGGGGGAAAAAAGCATGAAGAAAGGGCAATGTGGAAGAAAAATGGGCATGGATCCTTTCAGCCTACTCAACTGCAGCAGTTAGTTTGTGTGGGAAATGAAGCGCAGCTACAAGGCCCTCCAAAAATGAACAGGAGAGTCACTGAAGTATGAGAAACCAATGAGCAGAAAAAGAGGCCACTCGGTCTTGCTCAGTGACAGCTATAGGATGTGTCAGACAGCTTTCACAGAGATGTCAGCTCAGCACCCAGTCTAAAGGCAAGGTGCAAGTGAAAGTGAGTATGTAGTATGAAGGTGAACTTACACCTAAATAGGACCACAAAAAAGTACAAAGAAGATTCAGAGAACTCTTTGATATTCTCAAGCCAAAAGTATGCACTGACAAGAAAAGCAACTTAAAGTCAATTACTGATTGTACTTGCTTTCTAGAAGAGATTACTTTTGGTTTCTCCAACCAGAATCTCAGCTGGTGTAACTTAGATAGCTGATTTCTGTAAAATTCATGCCCATTTACCTGTTGAGCCTCTTGCCCTTAGAGAACTGGCATATTATCTAAGGTGAAAAATACATGCTTTGGCTATGCTTAAACTTCTGTTCAAGCAGAAAATACCATGAGCTGGAAGCTTCAAAACTGACAATGCTTCCTCTCAGCCATTAAGAAAACAGAAGTAAAAAGTCAGTTTCACTCTTGAGATCAAAAGAAATCTGGCATTTAGTTTTGAAAAGTGAAAGGAATCATCAGAAGTAAGGTGAAGAGTAGGGATGTTAATGTAGGCAAGTTCTTAAATGTATCTGTAAAAAGGATCAGAGATAAACATGCAAAAGGAGTTTGACATATTTCTCAGAGAGAGAAGTTATGAATGATTGGACATGTTTGAAACTTGGTGTGATGACCTTCAGAACCAAAAGATCAAGAGACTCTTGATCAAGGGAATCTAGGAGAGGCAGAAAGAGAAGCATAGGTGAAGGAATATAAGCCCATAGCAAAATATCTTTCTCTCTGTGTTTCAGGCCCTTTTTCTCTGTGGTGGGAAGGAAAGGTCAGAAATATATGAGCACCTGTTTTTGAAAGCTCGGTAGCATCACAAAAAGTTTGATTCGGGCTCTGTTTGAGGAACAAGCCCTGATCAATTCTCATCTGAGTGGTCCTCATTTACTCATCCTTCTGTATAAGAGAAAATAATTGGTTAGCTGATCAGATTAGGAATTGCCAAACAGGATAACTGTTGCGATGTGTAGTTTCCTGCGGTGGCATGGCATGCCACAGCCTTCCTGGAGAGCGCTGCAGGGGTCTCTTGGGGATGGCAGCTATGCCGCATCCCGTAGCCTCTTCCAGGCTGCCCCTCGCTTGCTCCAGCTAGCTGCAGACCCCACAACACGGTGACGATAAAGGAGGTGAGAAGGCTCTCCTCATGGGGACTGCAGAGGATCTTTATTCCATGGTGACAGGCTGATCTCCAGAGGCAGAGAGCCAGCACATGGCTCGTGCACCAAAAGCAGAGAGAGCAAGCAAGACCACCTGGCGTTGGGCCTTGAGTTTTCTGGAGAAGAGGGGGGCGGAGAGAGCACATGGACGAATGGTCTCAGAGCATGAGGGCGGCACATGGGCGGAGTTGGGGTAAAGGAACAAATAGGAAAAAACCGCGGGAGTGGTTAGGACTGGGGCGGGTGGCCGGGGGGAGGGAAGGGAAGG